>OZ025186.1:12117830-12717830 GCA_964019065.1 Catostylus mosaicus
CCGGGAACTGTCTTTTCATGAACAACTTCCTTTTTTTTGCTGTAATGACTTTTGGGGATTGTTCATGGGGAAAAATAATCAAACAGCAAGGGTATGATTTGGGTGTGGGATCTGCTAAGTAATTTTATTCAATGTCCTCTGCTATCCAAGAAGAACTCTCAACATTATTAGAATGGTGCTATCATCATTCTAAAGTGCATCATCAATTCGGCTTTGAATCGCCATTGGGTTTTTGAAATAATCTTTCCAGTCATATAACCGAATTTTGTTTTGAAATTTGTCTTTCATAAGCAACTTACATTTTTGGGCATTAATGATATTGAAGTCATTTTGAAATTATTGTATATTATTAAGTTATGTACTTTAGAGTATGGCAATGTAATAGATTTGTTAAAGTATATTTTTATTCAAGTTTTAATGGCATTAGATTTTTAACTGCATCGATCCATTTCAAAAACTGCCATAGCCATGGTAATGAGAGGGGGTGTTGGGGACGTGCACTCCTTGTGAAGAAGTCTTTGTTGCAAGATATTAGGGGTTCTGACCATGTAAAGATATTTTGCCTGCATATTTTGTTATTTTTGGGCGAGATGGTTCGCCCTTTTTGATGGCAAAAAAGCCTTAGACACTTCTCTTGAACGCGGCAGATAGCGATGGTGCTTTACGCAGCTTTTTATAGAGCTTTACAATTCTTCTTAATTTTGTTTAGCATGGAGACACTCCGCTGATAATAGCAGCTAAAGAAGGCCACAGCGCCGTCATAAAAGCGCTCCTTGCAAAATATGCTGACTTAGAATTAACCGATTCGGTAAGTTATGCTTATATAATTATCATATTTTTTTCACCAGCCAGTCAATACTGCATACTGCGAGGCTCTCAAATTGATTAATCAAAAATTGTTGTATTCAGCGAACGTATAGATAATAATTTTACTGGAGATCGAATTTATATACCTTTGAAGTGGTTGCCCGTCACCATAAAGGGTCTTCTTTGTGTTAGACGCGAAACAGCATAAATGAACGACCTACCTTAGGCTGCTTCTATTGGGAGGTTCTTTGAATACATCTAAAATGGCTATAAGTAAAAATTTTGATGTTAGTTTATGAGGTCCCCTAGACCTGTTAAATTGTCTTGGGGCAAACCGCCTCCTCTGCCCCTCCCTCTCGGCTACCCTGCTCCCTAATGGTAGAATTTGTCGAATTCCAGTCAGGTGAGTTTTTCCTGTTTTCAAATAAATACAATCTCTGCCTTGAGGGTAGCCCGCTTATTTGCAGCGTGATTGTATTCCAAATACACATTTTTAGGCATTTTTGCTTGTTAACTTGTAAAGTAATCATTCAGTTGCGTATTAAGTGTATGTTAACCCTTGCACCCCTGGACGGGCCATATGGCCCACAGACAAATGATGTAAAAAATTAATTTGCCAGGGAGTAAAGTACAAATTGTTATTGTTTTTTTTGTTCTGAAGGCAGTTTTCTATGATAGTTAACGCTTTTAACTAAGTTATTTGACTATACTACCCCTGACAAGCGTAGATTTGTAAGGGTTTTAACAGTAAAATTGAAAATAATCCGGGTGCAAAAGGATTAATCAGGTGAGTGATACTGATGTTTGATAATTTTCAATGCATCAGAGAAAGAGAAGGGCGGCAAACAGAGGTGTCTTTCCATTTTTTTCTATACCGACAATCTAGTTTCTATTAATTTTTGTATTAAAGTTATATTGGAATTGATAAGATTAAAGAAAGACTGCAGAGCTTATGGGAGTGGTGTCTTTTTTCCTGATAAGCCAATTTAGTAGATAAGGTCCTTTTTGGCTTTTTAAATCATTTCATATTGTGCTTGATATACGAATCTTTATTTCCACGTGGAAAGTTTGAATGATATTTCATATGCTCTTTTTTATTAGGACCAGATAAATTTTCCTTTTATCGTCTTTTCTTAATGGATAAGTGGAGGGTGGAGATTCTTGATGTTTTCTTATCTCAACGCTTTTTTCTAAAATTTCATACTACAAAGCTACAAACCAGCCTAATGGATAGAAGGGCTATATTTTCATCAACTGATAAACTACAGAAGCGAAAGTAGGCAACGACCGGTTGTGAAGAGAAAGGAAGTTTTAAGGAAATGGTTCATATCTTAATAAAAAACACTCGCAAGCTGGATATTCATAATGCAATCATAAATCATATAATTACTAAACTTCCTGTTTGACTTTCGTTGCTATCTTTGCTAGTAATTTTCGAAAAAGCCACAAAATAAGACCCATTAACTGTATTTGTGTCCACGGCGCCTGTTTACTGGGCTATTCTCCAAGAAACACAGCTATAGAGGCGAGCAACATGGTATACCTTATTCTTAATTAACTACTGTACAGTCTTCATAAAGACCCACGACTAAAATACCAGAGAATTGAAATATATTGTATTTGAATGTATTCAAAGATTTAGACTAGCTAAAATTTACCCATGAAAAATTGTTTCTCTGCGATTTTTGCGAAACCAACCCTTTTAAATTCCTATTTCTATTCAGCCCACTGGAAAAAATCGAAAACTTCGAATAATGAGGGAACATTACTTATCAGAGACTTGCCCTCAAAAGATGTCTTATCTTTCCTCAAAGAACTCTGACAGTTCTCTGGTTGCGAATATATATGTATGTAAAAAAAGGATTACATTGCATATCTATTCAGGCATTTACTGGAATAGACCATTTGAGTCAGCAGATTCAACATAATACTCATTAGTGCTTTATAATTTCCTATCCAGATATCGTAACGTTTTTTAATGAAAGATGATCCACCCATTTTGATCATGTTAAAAATTGAAACCACAATTTGCATTCAAATTAAAATGAACGCTTGAGGTAGGCCAAATGTCTTGGTATGAAAATCCTAATAATTTGATCAATTAAAACCGTTTGCACATTGATTCAAGTTTTGAAAGTTTCCCAATCGTGTCTATATTAGAATTAATTAATGTGCTAAATTATAAGAGTAAAAAGCACGTCCTATGAAGCAATAGGTAAAGTAGGTAAAGATGTTGTATTGATGAAAGATTTCAAATTGATGCAGAAGCAACTTGTGGACTGTGTAATTTAAGTCATTCTTAAGAAACGAGATGAACATATATTGAGGAAGGCTTTTTCTAGATTTTTGACTCCCTTGTTTGTTATATAAAGGACACGGTTTCCTTGCTGAATAGGTCTCGTAAAACTCAATTTGTATTTAAGTTTGAAACAAAAATAAGCCCCATCAACAACGCAAGCTAATTTAACAGGTGATTATTATAATTTGTCGTATTTATTAAACTAAACTTTGATATTTTAGATTGAACAGGCCTTTTAAAGAAATCATCAACGTATAATGGAGCCCAAAGTGTTAACTTTAGTTTTATTCTATCCGTCAATTACGCTTATGTTAACCACTTGCGTATTTTTTACCCACTTCCCATTACTCTAGAACACAGAAAATATCCAATATAATGCCTAGAATTTCTCAATTTCGAGCGCAAATTTTTAGAATTTCCCCAAAAAGGGCGTACATAAACAACTTCAACAGTTTAAGAAGCGATCATACCTTCAGCAAAACCGAACCTTTTCAGAATTCTATTAACTTTAAGATAATTTGAGTCATGGTAATATGAGTCACTGCATAAAGCTGTATCAGTAAGCAAGTCTTTAAACGTAGATGATACAACGCTACAAAACTTTCCATTAAATTAGGCATAATCTATTTTCAACTGTACTCAATAGATAAAGCGAAATATGTGGACGATTTGTGTAGTCAAAACATTCTTTTGCTTACATTAGCTACTTTACTAACAACCTAACTGGTAGGGATAAACAGTTTTAACTATAATGAATAGAGAAATTAAGATGCTAAATTAATTGCTAGAATCAAAACATTCTTGAGTCTAGATGAGTAATTTTTTTTTAAATCGTTGGGGAAGGTTGAATGCTTGACCGAGGACATGAAATCAAGGACAGCATTAACTTATCAGTTTTACACTTTTCTACTCAGCGTAGTCAGACATTTTAGGTAATGGTAATCGAAATTTACGACGCCGCTATCGACCGACCTATGCTTCAACATAAGCTAACTACAAACAACGTCTTCCATTCTCTATGGCTGATTCGGGATTTTTTAACAAAGATGTTATTTGAAATTTGTAATGTAAGCTAAATAACTTTTTATAAAATGCTATCATATTATGCTAGGTCCCCAAAACTACCCTATGTCAGAGAAGCTATGCTGCCAAGCTATGTATTTTGATAAGATTCTTGAAATTCCCCGCCACTTTACGGCAACCAAGAGATTTCAGGCCCTAGGGCGGCGTAAACGCATTCTCTGAAATTTGAGAAATTTCCATTCTTTTAACCCCCTCTCTCGAACCTTTTGAGTTTTCTTTTCTTAGCAGCCCTCCCTATCTCTGCCCATACCCTTAACTTTCCTCACAGTGTGCTCAAAACTAGTGAAGTAAATCAACCTCATCGCTTGACAAACTTCACCACAACTAATGTTGATTCAGAAATTGAAAGGAGTTCACCTGGCTAATCTAAGCAGACCAACGGCAAGCCATGAACTGATCTGAATAATGCTATTAAACGCAACAATAGTTGAAGATTAGTGGATTGAAGCGCAGGTGCATTTCACTGGTTTGTGTACATGTATATACGTTACGCCCTGCTTTCCTACTGCCAAGCTAAAAGGCAATAATACTTGTTTGGCCTTACGAGGAGAACCCACTTTTGTGTGATCTCTATTTGTTTATAGCAGATCATATAGATATCAATGTTTCTTTATCGACCGTCGCTGTGCACACGAAGTTTAATTTATTTTTTCCCTTGCAATTAATTTCACGATCCCTGTTTCTTTGCTTCATCAATAATTCAGCAGCAAAATCCTGTAGCCAAATTCTCAAATCGAATATTCTGCCAAGTTTTACAACACAATTCGATCATGTTACGCTTAACAGCAAAGGAAAAAGCCGATGCAGGAATCTACCTTCACGTGTGAATAACCACTTGACTGCCAATACCTATAGAAACGAAGCTGAATGAGTATTTTGTTAGAATAGCATCTCACCACCCATCGCGTTTGATTAGCTGTTATTGTCAAGAGAGATACTCAATTGTCTGGTCGTCTCTAGCCTTCTATTTGAAAATGCATCAGCATCGTCTAATTAGCTCTTCTACGAACAGATGATTTAGTTCCTCCTCTGATAAGGAATTTTAAAGTCATTTGTTTGCGTTGGTGTTTCATAACATAAGTAAGTTTCGACCCATCTTTCTAAATATGTATCTCAGTAATATAGTAACTTATTTTGCGGACAGGTGTTTTTCAGTCTTAGTTTTGATTTTCTTGTGTCATATAGGATGGAAAGACTGCACTTTATCATGCAGTTGATAAAGGACATGTTGATTGCGTTCGTGAGTTGCTAGCTGCCGGTGCAAATACCGAGGCATCGAATAAGGTATGTTCGTATTTTTTTTGATACAATATTTCAAAACACTTATTTTAAATGCGCTTTTTACGAGTTTTTTATTCATTTGTGTGCGAATCTACAAGATATCGCGAGATTTTCTACAAGAAATTAACGGTGTTTGGCAGAATGTTGTTGATATCTCTGTTTACTGAGAAGGTGATGTGAGAGGATTCATGAAAGACAATAATTCCAATCCAAGATAAGGACTTCCTGAATATCTGAATAAGCTTTGATGTAGCGGATACATCTATGAATGACTTTAATAAGCTTCATAAATGCGAAAATGCGAGGTCTTTAGGACATTCGAAAACAAATAGAATTGAGGCTAGGAGACATGATAATGTTCTGATTTGAATAAAAAATATTTGGTATACACTTAGGCCGAGCTTTCATCTTGGATATTTGATAAATTTCGGATTTTGTAGAACATTTCTGCGAATGCCGAAATTCAAAGAGCGCTATAATCAAATAGCCGCTAACGCTGTTTGCTGCCTGCTTCTAAAGGAAATGTTGCATACCACACCTTAAGCAAACCCATTATCTATTCAAAATCAAGTGAATTTCTATGATATACATTTTTGGCGAATGATGTACGACTATTTTAAAGTCTGCGAATACCTTCTAGCAACACCGATCCGGTGTTGCAACACCAGTATGAGAATGTGATTATGATCATGATTTGTAATGGTATTTGTAATCCTCACTCGGAAATGCTATTTATATTTAAAATACCTGGTGGTTTAGATTTCGCTTATGATGCTTCTTTGTTCTATTCTTAAGCATGCTTTCCATGACAATGTTTTGAGCTCAATCAACTACCTGCTTTTAAATGTTATTTTTGTATGCTTTGTTATCTTATCATTGTTACTTCAAAGTGTTCTTAGTTCTTTTGTGAGCCAGTAGTGGCCAAATATTCAAAAATATTCCGCATCATTTCCATTAAAATATCTAACAGACACGGATTACTTTGACCTTCACTTACAAACTACTTAAGTAAAATAAGAGGACGATACACAGAGAAAGAAATATTTTAGGCTCAGGAAGAATTAGGCACTGGGTCGTTAGGTAATGTAAGCAAGTAACAAAAGAAAGGATGGACTGACTGACTTACAGCATGAAAAACAATGGTATATGTTGACTAATATAGGCTTGAGACATGATCTACAAAAGTATAAATACTAATACCTAGATTCAAGTGATGCCTCTGACATAGAGATCTATTAATTGTAATGACGTCATCACTACAACGCTCACTTTAGTAAGATCTTCTGACTGGTGTCAATTATAAGGTTATTCTTGTTTCAAAGCTTAAAAGAATGGGAGTGTCACAATAATTATGACAATATGCGATGCATATGCTCTGACAGCAAATTCTTTGTAGTTGCATTAAGTTTATGGATAGCTACCTTTAGCACTCGTGGATCAGGGCTAGGAGTAGATGCTCTTTGAGATCAGGCTTGTTGACTGAGTTTAAAAATTTCAGTAGACTTGATGTTCCCTGAGCAGGAATGTTCCCTAGTACCCCGTTGTAATAATGGTTATCTGGTCTGTCGGTAAAAGGGCATTATGTGGATCGTATATACCTGCATCTTGTTCTATACTAAAAGAATATTGACTAGATCGAAATGTGACAAACTGGGAGAGTATCAGATACCGGATTTTAACTCGCAACCTCTACCTTATATTTGAATAGGATTTGAAACAGTGTGTTCTCTTACGATATTGTGTAAGGTGGACAGGACTTTGATCGATTTGCAGCCCACTAGTGACTAAACTCGTCACGTAATTCTAATAATCTTTTCAGCCCACGCCTCCTCCGTAAGGATTTAAGACTTACGCAGGTGGTCATTTCATGTAATTTTGCTATCTGACGAGGATCGCTGAATAATTACATTTTTAACTGCACATTGTCTTGAGAAAGTGGCGAAAGCGAAAGCGTTCATAGTGTATCAGAGTTTTTGAGTTTAGCGTGAAGTTCCCCTTGTATTTTCATCATTTGTCGTTGACTTTTAAGCATCCATTGTAGGATTTCTAGCTCCCACCTTAGCTCCGTGGATTGGGCTTATACCTATGTGCTAACTCTTGCCGAATGGCAATTAATTTCTGAGTTCACAAAAGTCTAAGGCTTTTACCTTCATATTTCAATTAACTTTCCTCGATATGCAAAAGACATTTTCTGAGGCGTAAACTTTGATTCCAAACCTCACAATGGGTGTTAATGGAGTGTTACCAACAGAGGCCATATTAACTTATGTCCGTACGATAGGTTTAAAATAAATCACAATGCGGGGAATAACCACAATCTAGCCTGCTCAACCTGCTTGCTAAACCAAGAGAGCATTTATTGTAACTTAGAGGATGTATGTATCCGGGTAGCCGGTGGACCATTTGGACATTTATGTATGATTTCCTGTGAAGTTTTAGGTATTGACGTAATTGCTTTTGTGGACATGCATCTCTGCATGAAGTAATGGTATTATGGCATGATTAAGTCACTTTATTGCGATGAATTCAGACATTTTTGTTGCCAACGAACAAATATGCCAGTTCAATCTGTTTAATCAACGGTAATCATTATGTACGGGGGTATTCCAAAATAGCGTTGTTTGGCGCGCTGTTCACATATTTCTTTTCATTTTCAACCAGCATATTTTCATCGAGCATAAAGCAGAGCCAAATTTGTTTGAGAAGATGTGCATGGTGATTCTTACTAGAGGGCTTTGTCAATTGCATTCTAAATAACTTATTAGAACTTTCCCAGATGGTTCTTGGGGTCTTTACCTTTCTTTGTCATCATCGTTTTTCTCACATTTGTGAAGACCGTCAGTCCGTTAGTCCCGTGCAGCCCTGAATTGCAATGCATTTTTTGTTGCCCTTCTTTTTTCAAGGCCTTCAGACATGCTAAGATGCCGCTAAGATGCCCAAATTATTAGTGGACAAGCCTCAATAAGCCTTTCCGACTGCGAAGCTAAAATGAGTGTTACCTTTATGTGTCAGATTTTTACAAAAATATTCGTCTAATTTGACTTTTAAAATGCTCTTGACATTTCAAATTCCAGGACGACTTCTTATGGCATTAAAAAATGAGAAATATTTTGATGAAAAGCTCAGCAAAAACTACTCCAAAGTATAGGACAGTCCCATTTATTGGTAAATTTAGAAATGAATTAAGAAACCACATTTTAAAAAGGAATCCTCAAAGCAGATTCCACCATTATGTCAAGTTCATTGCTGAGGCAAATGTAAGGCACAAGATACTGAATTCTAATTTGAAACCACGATTGTAGGTAGATGTTATGGCTGTTTTCATGTTCATCCCAAATTAAAGTTGCCTGCTTCGCTACAGCTCGACCCCCGGTATTCCAGACGATGTGAATGAACATTTCGATACAACTACGCCTTTAGTTAAGCTAAAGAACATCTGCTTTGTAATTTGATTTTCTAAATGACATTGCGCGATTTATGAATCTCATGAGTTAGTTGCAAACAGATCTATCAGATGTGAACAACAAAGGTCGGCAGGTGGACTTTTACGTGGGCTGTAAAAATTTATTAAACATATCAGCCAACTTAGCCTGAATGATGCTGTTTTGTATCAAGTTATGTTGGAGGAAAGATAATCACCAAGCTTATGTATTTCTTATTAAGGCCAGGGGCGTTTTAATGTTACATTCGCCGTACAGAAACCTCATTATTTTGTTCTGTAAGGCGTGCACATTGGCCAACCTTTTTACTTTTTTTCACAATCCTTTGCTTTATTTTACTCTACTTTATTTTACTTTACTTTACTTTACTTTACTTTACTTTACTTTACTTTACTTCACTTTACTTTACTTTACTTTACTTTACAATACTTTACTTTACTTTACTTTACCTTACTTTACTTTACTTTAATTTTACTTTACTTTACTTTACTGTAATTTACTTTACTTTTTTTTACTTTACTTTACTTTACTTTACTTTTATTTTACTTTACTTTTCTTTAATTTCCTTTACTTGTCTTTTCTTCACCTGTCCCTTGCATTGCTGTCCTATCTAACCCCCCCCCCCCCCCCTCTCTCTTTCGTTCCACCTTTCTCTAGATCCTGCGAATCAGTTCCTTATATCACACGTCGAGTTTTTTCCTAAAAATGATGCCAGAGCTGTTGTTGTTTGATCTTTTTCTGTTTCTTCAAATTTTGAATGTTGAAGTTTTTTGAATTTGGAATTTTTTTATCATGTGGATGTTTTGCCGTGTTGCAAACCTCCATGATAACTAGCTGGGCCTGCCTGTCTACCTTTAACCATTACCTGAACACCTGCAGCTGAGTATTGTTTCTACCAAGTCATAACACCCTATTAAAGTTTCTTTCTAAAACTCACGAAGGAAGCCAAAGACTCGACATAATACATTTTTGGGCATCGTATATCCAGTTCTAACAGCGCACGAGCCTATTTTTCCTGCTCTGGATATAAATAGTCTTATCGGGAGAATTTATAGATTTTCACGAGATAAGGATACGTCACCACCTGGGTATTCGTTTAGATTCAGATTCTATCTACCGTTATTTGGCGCTCAAAACCTATTGCGATCGGTCGTGATTGCTTCGAATTCTTAATGAAGCATTGGAGTTATCATCTTGATCTTTAATCACAGTTTAGTGCGGCACACCCAATATTCGAGCAATTTCTTTTAACTGCAAAAATCGCATTGGCAATGTTATTGACTGTTTAGTGAGCTTACTCTGTGTATCGTATTGTTTCTTGGTCAATCTGCCTTTTAGACGATTAATTTTTATTAGGAATACAAAAAGATCGTAAAGATCCTAGAAATCCACTCCCTAAAGAAGCGTTTAAGCCACTTAACATACAAAAAATGAACCGGTTGAAAACAAACGAGCTTTCTCGGATTAACAGTCTTCAATTCGCCATTTTATTTGCCGATCAAAAATCTGCAATTTTCACTGAGTTGGAAAATGTTGAAAAACGACCACATCTTGTTAGCAATGCAGACGAAAATTTTACAGGAGAAACACAGGAGAAACACGAAACTGCACATGTTACAAGGGTATGCTCTTATATTAAAAGCTTTGGTGATTTTCAGCATCGGAGTTTGTTAGATTTAAGTACGTTCAAAACAGCTGCTGTGTTATGAAAGCTTTTTTGAATAGTATCATTTCTAATTTGAATTCGAATTCTCTTCTAACTTTATCTACACCAGCTTTTAGTTTGATATTTTTATCCCGTTACTTACCCACTTTGCATTGAACCTTGTTTTATTGAAGGAACTTTTTTTTCCAGAGGAAAATGATATCCTCAGTCTCATTTTGAGGGCGCAATCCTACCTTATCTCGGCAGATTTTTTGTTGCTTTGAAATCACAGTTTTTGTTTGCCTTTTTTTACCAGTCTCGTTCCAAGTTCAGGCCCAGGAAGTCCCACCAACGGTCATATTTCTTGCTGTAAAGATGGTCATAATAAGCATCCCAAACTTATTGTTTTAAACTTACTTAATTTTAAGAGTAAGTCGAAAAGGTTGAAGCCTTCTAAACAACTATTAGATATTAATTCTCAGATATTTTAAGCAACTTTGGCTGAGAGTAATTAAAGTGGTTCCTGAAATAAGAAAAATATAAAGTATTAATGACGTCATTATTTCAAGTTTCTCTCTAGCACGCTTAAGCTTTGTACGGACCAAGTAAAATTAGAACGATCTGTACGGCTCGTAAGTATTCGTGAAGAATTTCAAGAACTGAAAATGGGCATAATCAAGAAGATTGAAATCCATATTTCTTAAGTACAATATATTGCACATAATTATGTAGTCTTTGCCCTCTGTGACCTGTATGACAGTATACAAACGGCTCAGCACAAAGTGACTGCCCTCTTTCTTTATTTCAGATAATACTATAAATAATCTTGAGAAGATCAGATATTTTTTATCAATATTTTATGACTTTTTGTAGGAAGGCGAAACAGCATTGATAAGAGGAGCTAAAAAGAAACATACTTTGTGTGTAAAATTGCTATTGGAGAATGGAGCAAATCCTGCAGCTACTGATAAGGTTTTTGTTTGTTTTCTCTATGATTAAACGTATTGCATTTCTTATTTTGTTATTTCTTTCGCTGTTTGTTTCATCTATTGTTGGATATTTCTGTCGCAGCTCCTTTTTCTGCGATTCCGTCTGCAATATTGAAGTAGCCGCCTTTTCAAATACGTTTCATTGTATGTTGTATTACTCGGTCTGAGCTTTTAATCCTTTCCCTTTTCGTTTATGAAAAATTTAATTTATGCAGCCAAAGTTGTAATTTTTATAAAGCTGTAGATGTCTGGATCAATTTCTTTAAGTTTCATTCTAGATCTACCGATTTCAATCTGATAAGCTTATTGATTTATTCATTGCGATCTTACATGCTAATTAATTTATTTGTTATTATGACTTAGATAATTTTTTTCTTCTGCTGTCAAACTGATTTTTCTACATTTTGCCCGCTTTCCGGGCAATTATTCTATTCCACACTGCCGGGAAATGTGTAGAGATCTGTTCTTTAGTGATGAATAGCTCAAACATGCAAACTATATTTTAATTTCTGTAAGGACAGTTACATTTTGCTAAATTTCAGTAGGAGTTGTGAAATGCAACGAAGCATGATCATTTTTAAAAATGTTTCCTTCGGTGTTTTACGCCAAGGAAAAGCTGTAGTATTACATTTAAATTGTTTTAACCCTGCCCTGTTTTGAAATGAAGTGGGTATTCCAATTGCAAAGCTACTATTGCAGAGTTTTTGTACTTTATAATCCCCTGCTAATAATGGCTAAGCTGTCAGGGCCTGATAAGAGAAAATGCACGAAACTTTGTCGTTGTTTGTAATATCCAGGTATTTTATCTCCATTTACCGATGGCATGGGTAGCTTCATTTTTGTTGAACTTATTCTGTGGAGCTGCAAAGCAAATGCCTCGTCTTGTTTGGTGATCCTCCAACCGCGCCTACCGAGGGGCTCATAAATAATAAATTATAACAAAACACTGCAAATGTATTAGTTCATTTATGTGATTGTGCCAGTTAAGGGCTTTAATTTATGTTGAATGATTCCCCAATCATCATTTTGGCTCACATGATATTTGCTTAAGAAACTATCTTGCGGAGCACGTTGTTTTTTGGGACTACTCTTCTGCTGCAGTGTTGAAGCAAAGATTGATAAGAAAATTATCCAGTTTTGCGCAGTTGAATAGATGCTATACTATGAATCAGTGCTTTGAAAAGCAAGTAAACCTGTCGAATACAGCTGTCTAGATTTTTGTATACCATTTTACTGTTAGCTAACCAGCTACTTGTTTAGCTGCATGGTTATGGGCTAATAATATATAAACTTTCCTTGCAGAAAGGTGATACAGCACTTCATATAGCTGTACGCTTAAGATATGCAGGACTTTGTGAAGTACTTCTAAAGGACCAAAAGAATTCGAGGTTGTTATACAGACAAAACAAAGCAGGTGAAACACCCTTCAGTATTGACCGTGCGAACAAACACAGCGTTGTGTCGCCAATCTTTGGAAACCGTGAGTATCTATGGTCAACTTTAATTGATTGCTGGCGCTTTTCACTATAACATATTTAACTTAATCGTGTGAAACACGTAAAAGATATATCAGAATAGGGATTCTAGGTGTTTATTGTATATAATGATACTACGTCTGATATTTGTTCATATGGTGACTATCAAGAGAAAACTATGTTCCGTATACAGTACTCATAGTTTACATCAACAACTATTTCTGTGTATTATCATTGACTTTTTACGAGTTTCTATTTATTAGTTTTTGGATTTATTTTAGATGACATCTTATTTTACTTTCATTTTATTACATCAATTTTTTTTTTATTATATGGTTGGTTTTTGAGTTGCTACATTGTCCTTTGTTTGTTGTGTTAGTTGTGTTTTGCCGTGTTGTGTTTTTTTGTGTTGCTTTGTTTTTTGAAATGTTTGTTGTGTTTTGTTGTATTGTGTTGCATTGTTTTGTGTTGTATTGAGTTGTTTTTTATTGTGTTGTTTTGTGTTGTATTGTGTTGTTTTGTATTGTGTTGTTTTGTGTTGTGTTGTCTTGTATCGTCTTGTGTTTGTCGTGTTGCGTTTTGTTCTGTTCTGCTGTGTTCTGTTCTATTCCGTTTTTTTCTGTTCTGTTTTTTTCTGTTCTGTTTTTTTCTGTTCTGTTTTTTTCTGTTCTGTTTTTTTCTGTTCTGTTTTTTTCTGTTCTTTTTTTTTCTCTTGTCTCCTGTTCTGTTTTGTTGTGTCTTTTGCTTTCTTTTGCTATGCTTCATTCCATTGTATTCCTCTCTATTCAATTGTGTGCTTTGTATTTAATGAAGGTTAACAACTTGATGAAAGGTTCAACTCTCCGGCCAGACCTAAAACTTTTTGAGACTACTTTTGAGCTGCCAAAGGCCCGCATAATTTACGTGTTTTCATCATTGGCGTAGAACTTCGAATAAAGACAATTGAAATTAACAAAAGTCTATGAAATAAAAGTTTAAATGATCTAACGAATAAAATCTACTATAGTCGTTTGTTAAAGTAAAAACAGCAACGGTTTTTTGAATTGAAATACCGCTTGATGAAAGTAATTAGTTTAATTTCAACTCAAATAAATCATGCATAGTTTAAAAAATTAACAAACTCATCAATAAAACTATTGTACTTTTCATGTAGAGTTAATTAACTGCTGTGACTAGCCATATTGAATGAATTTTTGTCAGTTGGAACCAGTCATCGAAACAAACTCTCAATCATAAACACACCATTGTGTTTTATTCATTTGAAGTCTTCATTTTATGTTAGCATCTGCTCTAAACAAAAGGTTCTTCGACTTTCAATTGTACGCGACCTATGCAAATCCTAACCTATCTTGATTTGTGCATATTTTTGGACATAAGCATTTGCAAAGTTTGTATTAAGACATAACATATTGTCTTGCATTATGCGGCGTTTGAAAACCATTCCGGGAGCCCGTAATCTTCCTCCCGAGTTTTAATTTAATCAAACCAATCAGATACGGTGTCGTTATTTCAATTTAGTGATTTAACCACATGAAAATCGTTAATCTTATTAGCATCACTGAAAAACATACAGAAGCGGTCGGTTTTGAGTACATACAAACATGAATAAGTTGGGCTGCAGTGCGTTACTTTCCGCTAAAATCAAGTAAAGTTTGTGCTCTTTAATTTAAAGACGTGTGCGTGTTAATTTTAATGCGAATGCAAGAATGTGCTACCGAAGTAAGGTATACGTTAAAAGGCAAAGCAGTCAACGTATAAGAGAATAGAAGATTGGTTTTGGTTGCCTCGAAGTTGTTGAAAAGTTCTTGCTTCTTCACTGAATTATTGCTGGGGTACTGAATTATTGATGGAGCACTTATTGAGCATTGATTCTTTAAATTCGTTGTCTACAGGAGATCTGAGTGGTGATATCCATAGAATGGAACTGCCCTCTGGGCATGATAAATTCGTAATGGCATTGGCAGATTTCATTAGCGATCCTTCTCTTTCTACACCTCTTACTGTTGGTTTGTATTCAAGATGGGGCACTGGCAAATCAGTTATCCTTCAAAGAATTTACGGTGAGTCTTTTAGCTACTTAAAGCAAAAATGCAAGACATTGTCGCCAATGAGAAGCTGCTTTACAGGGTGCCTTATGAAGTTGTTTTAACATTTTAGCCTAAAATGCACTCAATCAAAGTAATTTTCTAATGTTATGAAATAGGATTTTTATCAGTTGATAAAAACATTTAAAGCTAAGGAACTGGCCAGAGCATTTTAAGCCTTTGAATCCCTCATTTTTTTGTCTTTGAAAGCATAGAGAAAGGGCGTTGTCCAGTTCTACTGATTTCACAGGTTTACATTGCACAAAGCATCGATATTTTAGGTTTTGTGCTATCAATAGCTACAAGGTTGCCTACCATCTATCTGTGGCCATTTATGATTTATTTTTCCTTGGCACTCTCGAAAGTAATTATTGACAAATGCACCTGATAAGTTTGTATGTGCGGCTGATATAATGTGTAAGTATAGAGAATGCACTAACTACTCCTCCGCCAAGCTCTTATGAAAGCAAGTGTAAATTGTACATTGGGCACTGTTTCACCTAGAAGTAGCAACTGTGAAAGTGGAAATATGTTAAAAAAAGTAACGATGATTACAAATTATTAAATCTGAGCAATGGAAATGTGCCAATAGAATGTCTAGACTAGAACGTTTTTATTAGTTACATTCTATATGGAAGAAATTAGATTTTTTCATAATCAAGAAGGCATAATCTCAATGGTTACTTCTATCACCTTCTTTATAGCTAGGTTTTATACATTTCTTTCTAGATCAACTCAAAGCATACGCCTTCCAAGAGGCTTTTGTACTGTTCCGCATTACTACGGGTGTATTTTTGACCACGGTGTGTTTTGCCGTAACCATCGGATTGATTATTTGGGCAATTTCGACATGGGTCGAAGGACTTTTAACAGCCCTCGCAAGTTTCGTCATCCTTATGGCGCTTATTATTCTTGGATGCAGTTCGAACAAGAACCATGCCGGCAATGTGAATCGTTGCGGATCCAGACTTCTTCGAATATTCGAGCGAACATTGCTTTTCTTTAAACTAATCTTTTGTGTGCCACCGTCCGTTGAATCGGTACGGGCAATGTTACCAGTGCATTTCATTTTCGTAGATCTGACGAAAACGTCGATATTCGGCGACAATCCATTGACAGCACTCGTGAATCTTGCACAAGAACTGAACGACGCCATAGAGCGGGATTACGGAATGTTCGTTTCCAGACTTTATAGAGTGTTTCGTTCTGGGCCGTACAGAACGAGACAACTTTCGCATCAAAACCTTCGAACACGTTGGAAAACTTCGTGTTGCTGTATTCCGTCGGTCGTCTTCTTTGTATTCGTACTTTTCGCGTTGTGGGTAGGCCTATTTTGCTTAGCTATATTTAGAAACAGCACTGATCGAACTATATTGGCAGTTAAAATTGGCTGTGCCTGCATAGTAGCTTTAGCAATCCTCTGCAACCTTCCACGTATTTTCGTCATAGTTTATTGCCTAGTGTTGTCAATGAAGAAAAGGATAATGATTGTTTCGTCACAGCCTGGAATAAGAGATGAAACATTTTTACACGTTCTAAAGCAAGAAATCGATCTTCAAGCTGATATGTTGGAATGTCTTGACGGATTCACCAAGCGACAAACACGCGTAGTTCTATTCATTGACATGTTGGAATCGTTAGAGCAGCAGAAAGTCCTTCATTTTGTCAATTCCATCAACGTCTTATTGTCAGAAGCAGGGCATCCGTATCTCTCTTTGATTAGCGTTGATCCGAGGCTTCTCTTAAAGGCAATCGACCAAAATCTACAGTTGCTCCAAGACTCGCATATCTCACCATATGATTACTTTAAAAACTCAGTTGATTTACCATGCTATTTCTCAGACCAGCCAAAGCAGCCTACCGTTGGATTGCTACCGAAGGAGATCGTGACCGCTGTGTCTGGCTTGAATTCCTTAGAAATGGCGGACCAGTTTGAAGCAAACCAAGAATTAGAGTGGGATGCTGGAGCAATAGAAGACGAAGATGATGATGATGATGATAGCCTGAGAGCTGGATGCAACGGGAAGATTCCCCTTATTGAAAGAAAACAGTTGGCTATAAGGCGAGTTTCAAATGCAAGTTCGAATTACTCCGAGGAAAATAGACGTGTGAATATAGAACTGAATGGAAATGCTAATTATGATGAGAGGGATAATTTATCGACGGATTTATCTAAACTTTTTAATGACAATGAGAGTGGCTCCTTAGCTGATATCAAAAGAATAATGAACATTGTTTCGCTAACTGGACGACTTCTCCACGCGCGGAATATTCCGTTCCGCTGGAGAACATTAGCATCATGGGTGAGTTTAGCAGACGCCTGGCCTTACAAAGTCAGTTGGTTAATTTTGTTAGCTGAGGATCAATCTCTCAATTTACAGCCAGAACTGTCTTTGCGGAAACTCTACAGCGTGGCAGGTCCATTCATTCCTGTTCTTGGTGACCAAGATATTTCATTAGATGCCGACATGGTTTATTTTGAAACGCACTTAAAAAATCGACATCCGTTATTGACTGTCGGGGATATGTGCATGTTTTTGCAGTGTACCTTTCATGTTGATCCTACTATTAGACGGTCAATGATAGATTATTTGCAGGCAATTAAAAGTGGATCAGTTGCTAAAGTTGCTGGATCTGTTACAGATGGAATTGCTCAGAATGCAACTTCACCATGTAGTAGCAGGGTGAGATTCTACTTCCTATTCTTCAATGTATCTATTTATTATCTAATTAATTAAAAATTCATATCTTTACCATTTATCATTTATCATTTAGAAACGCAACTGTTAACCATTATTTTATGCAATGATGAAGCAGCTGTTTTTTTTAACCTCGCCCTTTTTTCCATCCTTTCAGTTTATGTGTGACTTTTACTTATTTACATATTTCTGCATTTATTCAAGTATTCGTTCAATTTATTATTTCGATATTCACATTTTGATTTATTTTCTCACTCATTCACTGATTGTTGCAATATCCCCCTCTATTGCTTTGATTTTTTAATGATGCTGATTAAGCTTGTCACTGATCAGTTTATCGCAGCAGGTTATGTATTCTAGCAGATGTTTTGACTTTGCTCTTCAGTTGCGATATTTAACATAAGTATGGCTTCAAAGCAGAATTCTTCGTGTTGGTGAGATAAAGATGCTCTCCTGCCTTGCCGTTAAAGAACATGCGTAGTAGATAACGTGGTGCAATGCCCACCACTTTGAATATAAACCACGAGTATAACCCTCTATTCCTCTCACAAGTACAAAGTGCCTTTTATCCTCGCTATTATGTAGGTAATTAACATATATTTGTATTCATTTTCAGTTCATGTGGCGTAGTGTTGCAGATGACGCTGTCCTGAGTCAAATGTCATCAGACGATGTTGTAAAACAGGTATGACCAGCTTTGTTACTTTTAATGTAGACTTTATTACCATAAAGCCATTAAGGGTCCTCAGAAATCTTTCCTTGTCGCTTTTTAATAGGAAATACCATCTGTTAGTAAGTTGAAATTACACAGACTTTTGTGCACGAACTACTAATAACTTTGTTGAGGGTCGCTAAACTAAAAGAATTCCAGACGCAAGGATCGCCAAAGACCGTAAAGGCCCAAAAGCTAAATGAAATGACTCTGACTGCCCATTACTAATAGCGACCTGCAACGACACATGACCATCTAGAGTGACCTATGAAAATCAGGCTTCAAACATCTTTCATGACTGGCGAAGGGCCTCAACAATTACCGTATTTTCTTGAATGAAGCCGCCTTTGATTAGACGCTGCACAAATTGAAAATAGGACATTGGGAGTATTGTGAGAGATCAAATACGATTGGCAATGACTCGCAAAAAACCGCGAAGACCCTAAACGTCTAATTCTAAACGAAAATAGTGTAAGAACCTCAGATTCTTCGTGATATGATTGCCATGGAACCACTATTTGTTTTGTTATATAGCTACACTTTTACAAAATATTCCTCATCAAGATAACTACATACCTTAAATATCTACCACATATTAAAAACCTTTCTTATAGGCAGATTTTAGATGAAATATTTGTAGCAAAACTTATTTACACTTGTAGTGTAAAGGCAAGAGGACTAACTTTTTTGTCACTTTAATAGTTTCAATCATTTCTTCTCAATATGATAGTTGAGGTAAATAGACTGCAACGTGTTGCTGTTACTCTACGCTATTTCTTTAGATTAGTGAAATTGAAGGGATGAATGGTGATAGCATAGCACTTTACCAAATGCAATTGAAAGACCACAACATCAATGGTAAGGTTTTGGCCGCATGTGATTTAAATGAACTCAGAGATGCAATGCAGATGGCGTTTGGTGATTGGCAACTTTTTAAGGCGTGGATCTTAGGAGCTAGAACGCGTGAACAAGCTGCATCAACAAGGTATTTCTATGCATTTTCATTACTATTTTATGCATATTTTGTACGTCAAAGGTCATTAATGGCACCTTTCATATTCATTATGGTCGTTATACTTCGACCATTCTACTAGTGAAACGAAGGATAGCAGCATTTTTTAAACTTATCTTCGACGAAATGTTTTTGAAAAGTAAGTTTTTTAATCCACCTTATCGAATTATTCTCCTTCCATTCACAAGATTTTTTCTCTTTAAAATTTGTCGCTTGTCTGGATGTTTCTTTTATTACCATTTTAATGTATGGCTATAAGCGTGTACTGTAGCCTAGTCACTTTTTAATCTTTCTACAAGATTTAGGCACATATTTATTTCGTACCATATCTTCAAAGTTCTTCTTTTCAACATCACTGTGAATATGATATTCCCCTTCTCAAACGTCTTTCTCCCTCTTTCCCAGCACACATTAGTGGACACTGCCGAAATAGTGATTTTATAGGGCACAAGGTTGTTTGAAGCAGTATTTAAAGCGAACCAAAGAAGGCTTTTCATTAGATGAAATGGAAAGAAATGTAGAGCAGATTTGATTTTATGCGACTGCACTGTTCTTTTTTATCATTTTAGAATCAACTTGGGCTCTTTATCATTTCAATCTTATTCCAGAGCAGATTCGACAGTTGGGGAAAGCAGAACCGACTCGACTTCAGAAATACCAAACTCTCCGGGGACAAGTAGAGGTAAATAAATTTTAATTTCAATCATTGCGATATTTGCCTTCGGGAAATCAATCACATGATTCAGAAGCTTCTTTAGCAAATACTTCAATGGGACAGCGCCTAAGCAAAAAAGAAACCGTCATGCAGACATTCTTCTCAACTAACTATCAATTTCCTTTCAACCAAGGATTTGGTTGTAATATTGATGATTTCCCAGTTTTTTACAAGGCACTTATTAATTACAGCCAATGCATACTAACAATACCTAGTATGACACCCAGAAATAATTTTGATTACATGGGCGCTTTCTCCATGTATCTAATTGAAAGTGAACTACACGAGTATCGTAAGGTTTTCTGTCATACGGACGATGAAAATTTATTTACTTGTTTTTCAGCAGGCTTTAGAGGTGTATCTAGTGGTTCAGAGCATGCATCTGGTGGAATTCAGAACGATTTTGAAGATGCAATGACTGATGGAAATTTGAAAGGGCTGCCCAAGGGACCTTATGGCTCACATACTGTTAGGCAGGTTCTCTCGCGTAATTCAAATACACCAATCAGGCAAATGAAACAAGATAGCATGGATTCAGATAGGTCTGCCAAAGGCATGAAAGGTGCGGTTGGTTTAGACGATGTTATGGATGGTAGAAAGAGCGACAATTTTACTTCTCACATCAGATATTTGAATCATCTACAGCGCTCTGCCGATTCCGGCTTCGCCAGCACAGAAGTAGAAGCGCAACAGGCCCGCTTGAAGCCGTTGATGAGGCAGACGAGTGTTCAAGAAAACAAAGAATACGAATTGGAAATGACAGAGATTTGCAGTTCGAAAAACAGCAGTAAAAGTGAATTGAATTACAGGGAAATTTCTGATGAAAGTCGGAAAGTGGTTAGGGACGAGATAATGTTCCGAGATCCTATTCCAGAGATAAAAGTACAGTCAAATTATAGTCCAAAAGAGCATGAGCGAACTAATATGCATACGATTGCAGACGTGCCAGAGGATTTTAGAGACCAATTGACAGAAGTAGTGACCTCAATAGCCCAAAAGCACTGGGAGCAACAAACAAAACCAAAGGATACTAAAAACACTGAGCGTGCTATTGCTGGGAATGAGCTAGTTCAGAGTATTAAAAAAGACCTTTCAACCGCTTCAAATACGTATAGAAACCAGCCGATTACGAGTTTTCCATCACCCCTTGCCCAGCTTAGACAAAGAGAAGGGATGCCGAAAGGCCGCGTTTCTAAAACCGGGGAGAGAATTAGTGTGGATTCTTTCTCAGATATTCCGCTTCCACCACTAAACATGCTTGCGGAGAAGTCTGGTAGCCAAAACTCGTCTCCGTCGCCACCATTACCCACACCCCCACCTGAGATGCTTACTGACAGCGAGGACCCGTCTTTCATGTTTCCAAGTTATGGCAAGGGTTCTAGGGGAGACGCAGGTCCTGAGCAAACAGCACTTGGCAAAACTCTGCCGGACATTGCCGAAACACCGCATAACTCCGCGGTAAAAATGAGAAAGCCCCAGATATCAAGAATTCCAGCAATAAATACATCGAATTCACCTGTAAAACATGCAAACATCGGTAACGTACAAACTAATGCTGACCATTCAATTCAGAACAAGCCTGTAAAAATGAACCATCCAGCAGTTAGTAAGGTACCTCCGAGTGAAATTGGCTCGGGGCAGTTTCTTGCCAAGAATAATCAAGTTTCGCAAAAAGAACATTGGACTCAAAACTTCTCAAAGCAATAAAGAAATAAAGATCGGTGATTTTTTAAAGGAATTTCAGTAGCAATTAACTTTTCATTTCTGATTCAAGCTTTCAGCGAAGAAACAATAGAAATAGTTGATTTGCACGTAACATCGTTGATCAGTATGATTTAACGGTTGAAATCAAAGCTCCAAATATTTTTTTACAAACAGAGCTCCCATAAGGATAAGTTAACATGTGAATGGTAATTAGATGTAAAGAATTCTTGCGTCTAATACAAGAAACCACCGCTGAATGTTAAATTCCATTTGGTTAAATCGAGACTTAATTTTGAAAGTATGATGAACCCCTTCAGGTTAGTTGGGGTAGCTTTTCAATAACATTTTCGTCCCAATGGGCCTTTACTGCTCCTGAGAATGGCAAAGAGCCAAGACACTTTTGCGATTGTGTAGTGAAAATCGGAGGACAAACACTGGACCACGGTTCGTCTTGCATGTATTTTGCAAGGTAGTAAGACTCCTACTACATTTTCACGACCTGAAATGTCACGGTAATCAATCCCAACCCCCCCCCCCTCCCTTCCTGTATGAATTTACTAAGGTCGCCCAAGTAAAGAAAAAGCCAGCCAATTGCATTTCAATGTGCATGCTTCAACAGACTGTTTATCCCATTTTCAGCAGATCATGATGTATTTGCGTCTCACAAGGCGGTTGCTATGCTCTGTGTTTTTACTTTTTATTTTTAATCATTATTTAATATCGCTTCAAAGAAGATTATCATGTTGAGAATTTAAGATCATGCTTTTTTATTTGGTATTTTTCGTGATTATAAGTCATTCTTTTCCTCATATGTAAAATGGATGCATTTAAATTCGTAAAATAATCATCATAGTTCCAATCAACTCATATAGGCTCGTGTGCTCATTCTTAGTCACTTAAATTCAATTGCACTTTGATCGGAAGAATCAACAATTTGTAAATTTTTTTCAAGTGAATTTAGATTCTTGCGATTATGACGAAGTTTTAATCACGTATCGGTATTATATTATTTGATTGTCAAGTTTATTTGAAAGTTGGCTTATCAAGAATCCAACGCCAATTACTAAGTAAGATGTTTTCGTCTGTATATAATCAATTACTTTATCATTGTAGAGAACATGATCTGCTACACTTTTCCTTTAGTACATCTGCAAATATCAGAGAGCATTCAAATAGAAAAGTAAAGGGGGATTTAGTAAGTATGGTCTCGAGTTTTAACATGGGAGATTATGATGTTATATTATTCACCATACCTAGCCTAAAGCCTTACATGTAAGCAAAAAATAGTACTTTTATGCAATTTATTTTTTATTAATATTCCAAGCTTAGAGCCTTCCTTTTAACCAATAAAACAACACTTTTTAAATAAATAATTTCTAAGAACTATTTCAATCCACAAATGAATGAAAAGCAAAAGCACTTTTTCCCAATGAAAAAGCACTTTCTATGGAGTTATTTTTCGAACAGAAGTTCGAGCCTCTCACCTTTCTTATTACCCATAAAATTGCACTTTTTATACAGTTAATGTTTTAGAAAACTTTCGAGCCTATAACCATACCTTTTACCAGTAAAAGAACACTATTTTTAACCGTAAATTTTCCAGCACATTCCAAGCCGATAGCCTTCCTTTTTACCAATAAAATAGCATGTTTTAGACAAATCTTTTCTATAGGTAAAAGAGCACTATTTGAAATAATATATCTTTTTTAACCGACTAATTTTTTAAAAAATATTCAATCCTATCACCTTACTTTTCCTCAATAGAATGACATATTTAGTAAAGTAAATATTTTAAACACCACGTCTATAAACCTTTCCTTTTATTGATAAAATGTCGCTATTTTTAAAGCTAATTATGTTTCAGAGTGATCAATTTTTGACCAAAAAGTAAGGTTAACCTCTTACCATTTTTACAAAAATGTCCACCTTTTAGAGTGTTAAAATTTTGACCAAAAAGTAAGGTAAACCCCTTACAATTTTGCCAAAAATGGCCACTTTACAGATTTTTAAATATTTGACTAAAAACTAAGGTTAACCCCTTACCATTGTGCCCAAAAATGGCCAATTTTTAGAGTGTTAAATTTTTGACCAAAAATAAGGGTAACCCTTATCATTGTGCCCTAAATGGCCAACTGTCAGAGTGTTACATTTTTGACCAAAAACTAAGTTTAACCCCTTACCTTTTTGCCAAAAGAGCCCAATTTTCAGAGTGTTTAATATTTGATCAAAAAGTAAGGTAAACCCCTTACTATTGTGCCCGAAAATGGCCACTTTTTAGAGTGTTAAATTTTTGTCCAAAAAGTAAGGTAAACACCTTACCATTTTCCCAAAAATTGCCACTTTTCAGAGTGATCAGTTTTCAACCAAAACGTAAGGTTAAACCCTTACCATTGTGCCCAAAAATGGCCAATGTCCAGAGTGATCAGTTTTTCACCAAAGAGTAAGGTTAACCTCTTACCATTTTGATAAAACCGTCCAATTTTTAGAGTGTTAAATATTTGACCAAAAACTGAGGTTAACCCCTTATCATTTTGCCAAAAAATGGCCAATTTTTAGAGTGTTAAATTTTTGTCCAAAAAGTAAGGTTAACACCTTACCATTTTCCCAAAAATTGCCACTTTTCAGAGTGATCAGTTTTCAACCAAAACGTAAGGCTAACCCCTTACCATTGTGCCCAAAAATGGCCAATGTCCAGAGTGATCAGTTTTTCACCAAAGAGTAAGGTTAACCTCTTACCATTTTGATAAAACCGTCCAATTTTTAGAGTGTTAAATTTTTGATCAAAAAGTAAGGTAAACCCCTTACAATTTTGCCAAAAAACTGCCACTTTTCAGAGTGATCACCTTCTGACAAGAAAGTAAGGTAAACCCCTTACCGTTTTGCCAAAAAATGGCCAAATTACAAAGTGATCAGTTTTTCACCAAAGAGTAAGGTTAACCTCTTACCATTTTGACAAAACTGTCCACTTTTTAGAGTGTTAAAAATTTGACCAAAACTTTAGGTTAACCCCTTACAATTTTAACAAAAATTTCCACTTTTCAGACTGTCAAATTTTTGAACAAAGAGTAAGGTTAACCCCTTACAATTTTAACAAAAATGTCCACTTTTCAGACTGTCAAATTTTTGACCAAAGAGTAAGGTTAACCTCTTACCGTTTTGACAAAAATGTCCACTTTTTAGAGTGTTAAATGTTTGACCAAATAGTAAGGTAAACCCCTTACCATTGTGCCCAAAAATGGCCACTTTTTAAAGTGTTAAATGTTTGTCCAAAACGTAAGGTAAACCCCTTACAATTTTGCCAAAAATGGCCACTTTACAGATTTTTAAATATTTGACCAAAAACTAAGGTTAACCCCTTACCATTGTGCCCAAAAATGGCCTATTTTTAGAGTGTTAAATTTTTGACCAAAAATAAGGGTAACCCTTATCATTGTGCCCTAAATGGCCAACTGTCAGAGTGTTACATTTTTGACCAACAACTAAGGTTAACCCTTTACCATTTTGCCAAAGAATTGCCAATTTTCACGGTGATCAATTTTCGACATAAAAATAAGGTAAACATCTAACAATTTGGCCAAAAAATTATCACTTTTCAGAGTGATCAGTTTGTGACAAGAAAGTAAGGTAAACCTCTTACTATTTGGCTCAAAAGTGGCCACTTTTCAGAGTGTTAAATTTTTGACCAAAAAGTAAGGTTAACCCCTTACAATTTTGCCAAACAAAGCCCAATTTTCAGAGTGTTTAACATTTGACCAAAAAGTAAGGTAAACACCTTACCATTTTCCCAAACATTGCCACTTTTCAGAGTGATCAGTTTTCAACCAAAACATAAGGTTAACCCCTTACCTTTTTGCCAAAAGAGCCCAATTTTCAGAGTGTTTAATATTTGATCAAAAAGTAAGGTAAACCCCTTACCATTGTGCCCGAAAATGGCCACTTTTTAGAGTGTTAAATTTTTGTCCAAAAAGTAAGGTAAACACCTTACCATTTTCCCAAAAATTGCCACTTTTCAGAGTGATCAGTTTTCAACCAAAACGTAAGGTTAACCCCTTACCATTGTGCCCAAAAATGGCCAATGTCCAGAGTGATCAGTTTTTCACCAAAGAGTAAGGTTAACCTCTTACCATTTTGATAAAACCGTCCACTTTTTAGAGTGTTAAATGTTTGACCAAAAAGTAAGGTAAACCCCTTACCATTGTGCCCAAAAATGGCCACTTTTTAAAGTGTTAAATGTTTGTCCAAAAAGTAAGGTAAACCCCTTACAATTTTGCCAAAAATGGCCACTTTACAGATTTTTAAATATTTGACCAAAAAGTAAGGTTAACCCCTTACCATTTTGCCAAGAAAACACAATTTTCAGAGTGTTTAATATTTGACCAAAAAGTAAGGTAAACCCCTTACCATTTTTAGATTTAAAAAAGCAATATTTCAGGCAGTGAAAATTCCGATAAAGTCCAAGTTTAAAGCTATACTTTTTACGAACAAAATTGATCTTTTTATATAAATAATTTTTAACAAATCTTCCAATCCTCTAACCTTACTTTTTGCGCATAGCCTTCCTTTTTTTACCAATTAAATATTATTTTTTGTGCAGCTAATGCTTTAGCAGAATACCAAGCAGATAATCTTACTTTTTAGCAATAAAATATCATTTTTATAGCGTTAATTTATTTAAAATTTTCCAAGCCTATTGCCTTACTCTTGTCTAATCAAAAGCACTCTTTATACTGTAAGGTTTTTAGAAAAATTTCAAGCCTTAAGCCTTTCTTTTTAACCCTGAAATAGCACTATTAAAAACATTGATTTTTCAGAATAAATTGCAAGCTTATTATACCCTTTTTTTACAATTAATTTTTTAAAAGACTTCCAAGCCTATAGCCTTATTTTTTGTTCCGAAAATGACACTTTTTGTACAGTTAAGTTTTGTGAAAAAACTCCCAAGCTTATAACCTTACTTCTTATCAATAAAATAGCACGTTTTAAAAAGTTAAGTTTTGAGGAAAGTTCCAAGCCTACAAATATAACGCACTCTCTAAATAATTGAATGTTTCAGCGAAATTCCAAGCTTTTATTCTTGCTGTTTACCAATAAAATAGCACTTTTTATACAATGAATGTTTTAAAAATATTCCAAACCTGTAACCGTACTTTTTGTCAATAGAATATCACTTTTATACAGTCAATTACTTATAAAATTGCAAGCCTAACTTTACTTCCAACCAATTAAATTACATTTTTTATAACTTTAGATACTTCAAGTTTATAGCCTTATTTTTTACCAACAATAGAACTTTTTATAAAATTCAAGTTTTGGAAAAAATTAAATCAGTACTATTATATCACCCAGCGGTGGCTACACCTCTGTTAAGAGCTATTGGGTGAAAAGCCAAGTCTATAGCCTTACGCTCTACTAGGAAAAAACTCCCCACAATTATATGACCATGAATTTTTTGTGCATAATATTACTATAGCCACAGTGTTTTATCGATTCGGGAAATTTTTGTGACAAAACTTGTTTGGGCGTGGCGGAAAGTTTATATTCTTACATTTGGCAAGAATTTTTGGGTTAAGTGCAAAAACCCATAGCCTTTATTTTGGCAGAATTTAAAAAATTCTTGGCAAATGGCAAGACTATAGCCTGACTTTTTTCCTGAGTTGGGCTCTTTTCTGACCCGGTATATATTTTGACAATATTGAAATCTATAGCTTTACGTTTTGTGCAAAAATTTGCAGCCTCTGAGACCAAGGATTTTTCGGGCAACATTGGAAAGATATACCCTTCATTTTTAAGGGGAAAAAGGAACGATTCTACGCATACATTTTAAGCAATTTGTGGTCAAATTTGCAAGTTTATTTCCTTGCTTTTCGACAAGCAGTGGACACTTAATTTGACCTGGTGGCCAAGTGGCCATTGGGCCCCCTGTCAAAAGTGTCATCGGATTTGTAGGAAATGTTTTGGTGTAGTCGGAAAATTTCACAATCTACTAAAGTGTATTTAACCTTTACGCGTTCTGCTACCAATTTAAATTGAGTTGGAAAAATTGTCGGAAATTTTTAAACTTGGCCCCCCTGAAATCGAGGTCCAACGACGCCCCTGATGAGACCATAAATCAATTTGCAAGATCGCAAAGTTGGAAAAATTGGGTCAATTGGGCGTTATCTTCGACCAAAATGGACACTTTTAGGTCTTGAGCTCTATTTCGAAAAATGCAAGCCTCATATTTAAAGCTAAGTAAACATAATCATGCCTGTTGCCATTTAGATACTTTTGAAGCCTAAGAATTTCAAATACATGTGTCAAACCTCATAGACGCTGACTTTTGATTTTAGCAGGGGGGGCTGAAACTAGAAATGAAAAACAATTACATACCAATTTCTCTAAATTATCAGTTAAGAACGCAGTTTGGTTCTTTAATTAACGATGTATTGTATTCTATTCATTAAAAATAGATGAAGATACTATGCCTATTCGGGAAATTAAGCTAAAAAGCTATAAAGAGCAAATTTTTGAACTATTCTCAGAGGGGGCTCAGCCCCCCGTAGCAGTATCCAGGGGTGGCTCGAGCCCCCAAGCCCCCACGTAGTCGGCGCCTATGTCAAACCTGAAGCCTTACGTTTTTGCCAGAAATTGGCACTTTTTCTGACTGTGAATATTTGGGCAAAGATTCAAAGGGTAAGGACAAAAAGTGCTCATTATAAGCAAAAAAGGCATGGCTATTGGCTTGCCATTTGGCTCAATAATTTATTACTTCAAATAGTGATCTATTTTGACCCAAAGAAATTATACTATAAATTTACTTTTTTGACTAAACTCTTAGCCCATTCCTGGTCAAAGTTAAGCCTGAGGGCTTCTATTTTGTCCTTCAAGATTAATTATATTAAAACTATATCTGGGCAATATTTAATGAAGAGGTACTTTTAAAAAGACATTTATGCATGATTTGGGAACATGTCATATTTATGATTCCAGTAGCCTCCCTCCCCCCCCCCCCATTTCTTGTAGGTTGGGACCATGACCCCCCTCCTGAAAAAGGTCAAAATGCCATTCAATTTAATTTGGGTATTTCCTGTTTGGACAGTAAAATGTGGTATGTGGGGGCATGGTTTCTATTTTGTACATTCTCCATGCATGAACAACTGAACCACTATTGTCTGATAAACAGATCCTTTTTCTCTGATCTTGCCATTTGTCTCACTACAAATAGTTATCCCAAGGAGGGCAGGACAAATGAGCTGCCAACCCATCCTTTTTAACAAATGGCATTCAATCCAAAGGTATCTATACTCTTTCATATGTCTCATATTACCACAATCCCAAAACCAATGCTCAACACAAATCAAGAAAACATCTATTCAATGCAAAGATTCTTGAAAATGCAAACAAATTATCTTATAGTCACATATGCAAAATGTTCTGATTTACAATTAAACAAAAAAAGACTATATTACTCATTGGTAGTCAACTTCAAATCTATAATTGCTCCATAGTCCCATCATTTCCAACTTTTGACATATTCCATAGCTGCTTTCAACATGGCAGGAAAGTTTGGTGTTCCATTTCCTGTGACAGGATCCCATTGCTGGAATGCACAGAATCCCTTGTCTCCTGATAAACAGCCTTCATTACAGCCTGAAGTCACATCATACAGTGTTGCTGCACTTTTATACAAAAATGGATTGATGAAACCCATCACTGGCATCTTTTTATTCAATCTAGCATCATTAAGTAAGCTTATAATACCAGCAACAGTTGGTGTTGATGCTGACGTCCCTGCAACACCAGGCACTGGTATCAGGTTGTTAACAATCCAAAAATGATTTGATAGCGCAGAAATATCAGGATATGCTCTACCACTCTTATTGAAATATTTCTGCTCAGGTAGGTTTTCCATTTTCGTCAGATAAAACTTCACTTTATCAGACTGGTAGGTTGGCTGGCCAAAGACATTACTGAAACCACCACCACTTATCTCATAGCCATACTCACCAGAAATCGTGAAAGGATTTTTCAGTGCAGTGCCACCAACAGCTGTAACATAAGGGCTTGAAACTGGGAAGTTAGGACTGAATTTGTTGTCTTTGCATGCAGCTCCATCATCTCCACTTGCAAACAAAATTGTCAGCCCACGAACACCAGCTTTCATAAACTCCACATTCACTCTCTGCATGTAGGATACAGACAGGCTGCTTTCTACATCTCCATAGCTGATACTATGCACATATGGCACCTCTGATGTATTTCCAATAGCAACCATCCATGTCAAAAATGGTTCTTGCGTTTCATGTCGACCAGGAGTGCTCCAAAACCAGGTGGGAATGTTTGCACCTGTGCTCATTATGTACTGAGTATCCAAGCTGGCTTCAATCCCTGAACGTCCACTGTCTGGTCCCACGACTTTGGCAATAACATCAAGGTGTTTGAATCCACTACCAAACATTCTCATAAACTCTTTCAAGTCTCCGGCATTGTAGAACTGTTCTAAAAATTGAGCAACTGCCTGGCTATTGTTGGTGTTTGATCCCACTGTGTCTGATATGTTATACCTCTCCCTTAACACAGCTGGGTAAACTCCAACATGTATGCCTGGGCCTGCACCAGCTTTGCCTCTCTTTAGATTATCAATGCTCATTTTCAGCTTGCTGTGGTTTTCAGCTACTTTGGCCCTTGCCCATTTCACAGACGGGAATCTATGCAGACCACCAACAAAATCCAAATACTTTGAGATGGGGTAAGGCACATAGTATCGTGATGGTGAGCGAATAACTCTCTTGTGGTAAGCATCATGCTCAAAATAATAGAATATTGACCCTGTTAAAAGGCTCTCGGCTACATCTGTCGTCATCGTGCAAACCAGGAAGTCCATGTTAAGGGTTTCTTTACAGTTCTTAACGCCATTTTTAGCAAGCCAACTTCTGACGATGAACAAGCTTTTCTTTGATGGTGATATCAACTTTGTTATTTCGTCAACACACAAATATTTCCCATAAATGCTTGATTCAGGATCTGAAACTTCCAGTAGAAGTTTCTCCAGTTTATCCGTGTTTCTTTGTTTGATCGCAAAGGTTAGCTCAATAATTTTACTCGGTTCCACACGTTGTTTTATTACCCAGCCATCTTTTTGCCAATAATCTATGCTTTGGTCTTTTTCAAGAGAAATAAATTGCGTTACCTTAGAGGCACTGCAAATCACGAAAAAGAACGAGAGAAGCAGCATCGAGCTTCCACCCTTTGCCATGTTTGCAGAAGCAATGAATACAGCAAACAGTTCTTACTTAACACCTACTCCCTTATCAGTTCGAAGTCTGTTATTGTTTCCCATGTGACATTCTCAAACTGTAAACACCATCACATGATGTTTCATGATAAGGGCTCCTTCTCAGCTTCCTATGTACTTGTACATCAAACAAGAGCCGCAGCTCCTTCAACTTTTGGAACAATTCTTATCCGCAAAATTAGCACTGAAAACCCACTCTATTGTATATTGAATGAAATCAAGTGTTTTGTTTTGTTATTTTGTGTAGGCGTTGCATTTTTTTCTATGCAATTTTAAGCTTTCCCGTGGCATTTAGTCATCATTGGAACGCCCTTAAATTTCGTCGAAAGAATTTCTTATTAATGTAAATTGAACGAGTCAGGAAATTCTCGAAAACCCTCCTTTCCAAATCTGACATTCGCCACCCACATGCCATGTTCTACAGGTGCCTTGCTATGTACCCACATAAAAACGCATAAAAACATTTGGAAATTGCATCGAGCCGCTAGGGAGAGACAATACAAGGTTATGCGAAGTTGCAAAAGCATAAAGTACCATGGGTGGCATCGCAAACGTTTTTTTGGATCCATGATCAGCAACAATACTTATAGTGTATAGGTCTCTTCTTAGTGCAGGATTAATTATTTTACAAGAGTGTACAGATAATGTGGAGAACATGAGGAATATATAGAGCACCTGTGGGAATGCTGCTATTTCCAAGAAAAAATTGACAAAAATAGGTAGCTTACTGGGAAATAATCCTAAGTCACTTAGTAACATGAACAAATGTGTGGGGTCACATCGCATTCTGTACCCAGGCCCAAAATGTTAATTCAATCATATGACATAACATTAAAGGAACCACAATTTACAAAGCCGAGATGGGCACAAGCCAATTAACAATGAATACCAACAAGAAAAAAAAAAGGAAATCGCAGATATAAACTTTAAAAAATCAATTTTTCTTCTAATACACTTAAAAGACCTGATAAATCCAAATAGAAATATTAAACACCTCTTTATACCTTTCTAGTAATATCATAAATTGGGGCGTCACTAGGGGGGGGGGTGTTAGAAGGTGGTTCACCGTCCAGATTGTAGAACCATGCATTTCTCGCAATGAAGGATTGGCGCCTACATGGCACCCTTTTCACTGCCAAAGCGTCTATTTTCACATTTTGGCAAGGGACGAAAAGTACATTTTGTAAGAAATACGTACCATAACACTCCCTATACAAAACAAAAAGTAACGCTCCTGAATATAATGTACGCATACAATTTACTAAAGTGGACCTGATTTACGATACATTAATACAAAACATCACACAAAGAAAATTGTTACAATTGAATGGTAAATAATCTTCACAGACAGGCTCTTAACACCAGCATTTCTTCGTATAAATGACTCTAAAGGCCTGTTCACAACAGCAGCTGTTTCAAAAATGGGGTTTTCTGTCAACCATAAAAGTCAAGGGTACATTCACCCATACTGCACACCTACTTTACTTGACAGTAATGCGATTTCCAACACATGGAGGGAGGGGGTATTGCACTGACTCAGGAAAGCGGAAATTTTCAGTTTCAATTTTCAGTTTCAGTCTCGATTTCAAAAAACTGTTCCAGTCTTCAGGAGATACGGGCATTAATAAAATCAACCAGCAAATATGGGTAATGATAATTCCAAGTGAGTTAAGACGTGCCTCAGATGTATGCAATTTGTTGTAAAGATCATGGAGATGAGGTAGAAAAATTGGACATCATCAAGTTAAATACCTCATTTCAGTTCGCCTTTTGATCATTATGCAATATCTTAATATTCTTGAAGTGCACTTTTGAGTAAGCTACATAATGGTCCTTGTTGTGCAATGATCTTTAATAAATCAGTGATTCTTAATAATACGACTATTGCTAGAACTTACCCTTCCAAAAGAGGGACGAAGAAGGATCAAAGAATAATCTTTCATGCTGTAACGTAGTTTGCCTGACATTGCAGAAACATCAAGCATCCTTCATCAGATATGTGTATCTTACTACTTCCATCAATGATTAAAATAGTTGATGAGAGATTATATCCCAGTTGCAAATACTTTTAAAAATTAATAGACCAATTATTTGCTCAGATTGGGAAATTATACAGTAAAAATGACGAAATACAAAACAAGTCCTATATACAACCAAAAAAATAAAAGGTTAATCCCATTTAATGCTTAGTAATGAGATACATAATATTTTCTATAATCGAGCAAAGTTCATATTGTTCAATTTTTACATAATATCGTAAATTAACAGGCTTCCAAGGTTCTTTACCCAATTCAATACAACATAAGCTTTCTAGGTAGCGTAAGCTTTTGGAATGTGTCCGATAACCTGTAAGGTTCTCATTACTGTGAGAGGCCATTTATACGAGACTTTATGTCGCAAGCCTTTGCGAAGAGGAGGGAGGGAGGACAGATGATGATTGGGATCCGGCCACGTCCTACAATTTTTGGAAACACCTTTTTCAACAATATTCTACTGTCTAGAAAGATTACTGTTGTGGTCAATTTACAAGACAGTATATCACTAAGAAAAGAAAGTTAATAAAGGCCTACCCCTACCCTTAATTTTTGACGAATCTAAATTATCATATATTGAAATAAAAGGGGGGTTATTACCATAAAGTCACTTCTAAACCAACTTGTAACTTAGAATTCGGCAGACGTTTTTTACTTACATCTATTCAGACCCTTATTATTCACCAAGACATGATAAACTGTATACCTGTCTTTTCATCAACATGTACCCTGTGGTTTGGATGGTTTCATAGTTCAAATCTGAATCTATTCAAAGCCTAGCCTTTTGTCATTTGATGCCTATACTACGTCAATTAACCTCGTTAGCCTGTTCTATATATTTGGAATTACCTCTGCATTGCAGAAAAACCGTGCAGGGCTACCTCTAACCGTTCAATTGGCAAATATCATCCGCGCTTAAGCTTTCATCGTCCCTTGAACTTTACAGCCCTGCGTACTGCGTTCTGCAACAATTTGGCCTAAACTCTATACTCTTGCTCTGAACCACGATCGGATAACGTAATCTTCTCGCTGCGACGACTGCTTCGTTTGGATTTGTGAGTCTTTTCGGCCACGTCCAATACTGATTCGGCTTTTGAGTCCATTGGTGAGGCGACGCTTGGTGTTTCAAGAGGAGAAACAGATGGAGACCTTGTAATGAGTGGTGTAATTGCAGGAGTGAAATTTGGAGACAAAGGACCCGATGTATAACTTGACTGTGCACTTAATGGAGAACGTGGCAAGGATGCGAAGGAGGATAACATACTGGTTCTATTGGAAATAAAGTTTGTGTTGTTCAATTCTCCATTATAATTTGGCTTCACAGAATCAGCCCTCGAATTGAGACTTTCACTATGACGTAATGATCTCTTTTTTGCAAGATTTTGCATAGGAATTGACTGAGAAGCCTCAATGTCACTCATGTGGTGCTTGTTATGTGGTATTGTTTGCGCCGTTATATTCGCCGACAGTTCCCTTTCAATCGGAGGCTTGTTCAACATGGCAGCTCCTCTATTCGGCAATGACAATGATTTTTCTGTGGCTTCAGACCTCTTTACCTCAGCTATCTCTGAAAATACTGATGCGACTGGCTTAAATTGCGGACCCCAATCTAGTAAATAGTCTCGGCTGTAATTGCCTTTCATTTCTTCGTCACTTCCGATGATTGTGCTAAGTGATGCTCCGCGCGAAGGTACGCCTTCATCCATGAATGACCTAGTTCCATCCATCACAGCCTCGTGTTCATCCGCATCAACCTCAGATAACTTAGTGTACAATAAGTTCCCAAATTCGATCCTACCAGCAGCCTCGCCTCCGCCTTCATCCATGAAATCATTCAGGCTATCATGACTATCACTCTGCGTGGAGTATTCCAAGCCTTGCTTTAGTTTCCGCGACAAAGACGAGTGTACCTCGTTCCTTCGACCAAAAGAGGATCCGACGGATGACGCTACCTCTGCTTTATGAACATAAGGAATATCAGTGGAGGGGGCGATATCACTGATAGTGACGTCAGACAACCTATCAATATCACCAACAATGCCAGAATCAAGGACAGGTTTATTATCATGGTAAACCACGAACGAATGTGTGCTCTCGATGTCGGTGGCTGTGAAGGAGGGCCTACGATATTCGCCAAGCAATTGGCTGCCTGAAGAGCCATGGCCACTTGATGTTCCAATTGACGGTTGTTTGAAAATACGGGGATGATAACCATTGAAGTTATCAGTTTGATCGAAATCATGTTCAGGGCTAACAGGTTGCTCGTTTCGAACAATGACTGGATCCGGTTTCGTTTCATTTTCCTCTTCCTTATCCGCCCTACCCTGGTTTCGCCTTTGTCTCCAAAGAAAAACAAGTAAACACAACAACAATAGTGCAATCGCAGTTGCAAATACAGTAACAAGTATGAGTGGAACCCCCTTTAATGAACTGTCATCACCAACGTTTTTTTTAACGATGTAAACACACCCAAGACATGAATAGTCGACTTCGAGAACCATGGGAACGGTATGAGCTGTTGTATTAGGCCCATTATCAGCCTTGATGAGGAAAGATAATATACCTGAGTCAGTTGAACGGCGTTTCCTCTTTTCTTCTTTCCGTTTTCGCAAATCTGAATTCACAAATATGTCTCCAGTATCTGGTCCAATTTTCAGTTCATCTCTGTCTATTGAGTAGCGCACTTTACTCCATGATCCACCATCTTTATCTGTAGCAATTACCTTCAAATTGAAATATGAAAAAAATCAGCTGACTGCGAACTTCCGTGTTACATGCGTAAGACTCATAAGGACTAAATTTCAATGCTTAGGATACATGCTTTAAACTTGACAGAAGCATCACATAAGCTTGGTGTTAACTTTGATAATTTATATAACCTTACAATTTTGCCTCACTAGTACAGTTAAATTAAGACCATAGAACGGAAAAGCGGCCAACATATAACCCAAAAAATAGATAGCTTTCTTGATAAGAATTCAAACAAATGTAGAAAGGTCATTCTATTATTTCTTTTCCTTCATAGTGGCTTGTAGTGTAATTTTTTAATTCTTCTTGCTGTAAAATTATCTAATAGCAGATTAATATGGGGTTGGAATAAAAAAGGATCTGGAATACAAGTGCCAATGGGAAAAGACGCAATTACACACCAAGTAATTTGTATACCTTTGCATATGAGTTGAGAGTGCAAAAGGACAACTTTCTCATAAAGACTTACCGTGCCAATTCTTGTACCAACCGAAGCATTTCCCTTCACGCTAAATTCGTATTTTTGCTTTACAAATTGAGGCCAATATTCATTCACATCTTGAACAGCAATACGATATTCTTGGGTGCTTTGCTGTGGAGGACTTCCATGATCAGCAGCCATTATTGTTAAAACATAAAATCTCTGTCTTTCGTAATCGAGGTTGTTGCCTTTGGTTCGAACCCAGCCCGTTTCATTGTCGATCCGAAAGTAATCTTTGCCATCACCAGCAACTATGGAATACGTCACCTTAAAGAAAGTAAGTAAATAAGTAAATAAATAAATGGACAAACAAATATATAACTTAAGGTATAATCCATCGCTAATCAATCAATCAATCAATCAATCAATCAATCAATCAATCAATCAATCAATCAATCAATCAACCAATCAGTCACAAAATGATCAATGAATACAAAGGTGGAGGCTTATGACTTCACTTCAAGAATATCTAAGGAAATTTTCCTAGAGATTCTATAGGTTTGCTTTTGATTCCTAGGTACTTTTGTAGTCTGTATCAAAGAATGCATAGATAATAATTACGTATATCAATTATAATCGCTCCTCTTTTTACTTTCAAAATCTTAGAAAAGCGGAACACATCGGAAATACTTTGAGGCCGTCATAACTACAAAAATCGTACTTGTATATCACATACTTCTTTTCATACTATGTATTTCATTGCATGGATAAAAGTAAAGCAGTCCTAGACTGTCAAAACTGTGGGTAACACTCAACGCATATAATAGAAGCAGACCGAAAGCAGTAGATTGTAAACAATCTAGTTTACGATGCTTTTTTTCGACTACATTAAAATTACCTAAAAATATTAACATTAGAAGAAAGTGAATACTATTTTGAAAATTTTTACACTTAGAATTGTAATAGATACCATAACCATTTAAATGCAATTGTCAATGGAATTTGTCTACTAACTTGTAAATACTTAAAATGCTGCAGCCGATTCAGTCGATATCTAGTTTCAGATTACATACCTAGTTTCAGATCACCCCTACAATTCATTAACCAAGCCAGGAACAAAACAACTGCATGGTATGGTATTTGCATCCATGCACAGTAGACTGTCTTTCCCTTCCTCTTTAATATGGAAATTTTAAGCGTGTGTAGCAAGAATGCTTCGATGGCTTGAGCTATAACAATACGTCTACAGCTTTAATCGAGCGTTGGGCTGCCTCATATACTAAGAATGTATCGAGGAATCCCCTAGTAGCAGAATCGTGGCAACAAGTTTGATTGGCCAATCCAAGAATCGTCATAGACATCACGCTAGACGTTATCTGGTTGGTGGATTTGCAAGGCCATTCACCATCCTCATCGGTGTCATCAGGATTCATAGGAATCAAGTATATGAACTGATATTCCACAATTATTCCTACCTTAACAACTTGTAACGCAGGCTATCATATGCAGACTAAAAAGACGAACTTACCAAACCATTTAGGCCTTGATCTCTGTCTTCAGCAGTTGCTTTAAACACAAGAGTGCCATTTTCCGAATTTTCTGAGACTTTCAAATCCTCGATGTTTGGAATGGGCAACTCAGGCCTGTTATCATTTACATCCTTCAGCTTGATAACCACACTTGTGTCCCCAGTTAAAGGCTGATGGCCTGTAATAGAATCAAAGAATAATGCTTAACAAAGTCTCCAAGTAACATTTTAGAGCATATAGAAGAAACCGTTTGGAAATCACATTAATAAAACAGATCAAATTAGCAAGGATATTGCTGAATATTCGAAACCAGTTCCATCTTTGGCACCAGGGTTAATCAAGCTCCCAGACCTATGGTATATATACACCATTTCTTAAAACGCAATTATTGACAAAGTTTCGGAGCAAACGAGCCTGAGATCAGCAATGTGTTTATGTTTCCCCCACCTAAAGCTTCCAATTTGATAATATTCCTTATTACAAAGAGAAATAAATAGTAATCTCTGCATGGCGCTGTATATTATATTATTTTTAGGAACTTCTCTTATGGTTGTCAGTGCATTCACCATAATGTTTTCCAAGCTCAGTAAAAACTAATTGCAAAATCCCTCTCTTATCTCAGCTTCACTTTTACTTGGATAAATAGAAAGAATGATCGTTATTCTAATAAGATAATTGCCGTGAGTAACCGAACATATACAAGGATTTTTAATGCGAGAAGCTTCCAACTCATCGTTTAAATTGAGAATGAACGAGTTGTTTGAGGATATTTGAAAAAAACATGATAGCGGCAACTAAAACCTGCTACGTTGCAGAGATGTCGTGATGTGTGGTAAGACAAAGCTAAATACGACCTGATTGACCTGAAAGTTCTATTAAACACGGTTAAAAAGGTGATTTCTCCGAAAGGTATTTATGACGCCTGCTCGTTTGGATACGAATGGAAGGTCCTACACGGAATAAAAAAAGGTCATGTTGACCTAACAGAAGCCCTTGGCGAGTTGATTCCTCAATTGTGTTGGTTTTGATTATGATTTATGACACTGTAAACTCACGGCAAGATGACCGAATTTTGCAACAAAATAAAAAGTACCGGCTATTGTGAAGATTAAAACTTCAATGCGCTTGACAACAATAAAAATTGAAGAATCTTGTCTTTAGATATGCAAAACTCATTTGATCAAAAACTCTAACAGCGAAATTGTCTCAATTTTCTCGAATGAAATAAATGTTAATGGTAAATGATATAAAAACTCACACATTCAAAATAAACATTATGAAACAATGAGAAATCTGCAGAAGCAACGTAAAACTTGCCTGCATTCTTATTTTTAATGTGGGTGGGTGCGGGAAATCGCAAAAGACGTAGGGTAAAATTGAAAATGATACCTTTATCAGTAGCTGTAACTGTTAATCGATGAATTGGCGTCGATTCTCTATCAAGCAATCGAATTAACGTGATGACACCATTGGAATCAATGTCAAACCAATTCAGAGAATTCCCACTTGTGATTGTATATTTATCGATGAGACCATTGCCAATCTGAGGGTTGGGATCATCTCTGTCTGTAGCATTAACACGAACAAGTACTGTGTGCAGTGCAATATCTTCTCTCACAGTGACAAAATACTCCTCCTTCTCAAATACAGGCCGATTATCGTTTGTATCCACCAGTATTACTTTCACAACTGCTTCTGCGAACTGTGGCGGGGTGCCTCGATCTGTTGCTCTGACAACAAGCGAATATGTGCTGACATTTTCACGGTCAAGAAGCGCTGCAGATTGTATTTTACCATTCAAAGGATCGATGTAAAACTTTCCATCCTCATTACCCCCTTGCAAGCTATATTCAACTGTCATCCCAGGGGGATTGGAGCTCTGCATAACAGTGACGGTTTCAATCAATGCTTTTACTGGAATGCTTTCAAAAATTCTTCTTGTTTTAGGGTAGACACGTGGATCAAACTGCGGTCCGGCGTAATTTGGGTCTTTCACTCTAAGATGAATTCTTGTTTGCGTTTGCAGAGGAGGGTTGCCCCCGTCTGAAGCAGTTACTAGCAGTTTGTATGGAGGTTTACGAGCATTAAGCAAGATTCGCTTGGTTGCTGTAATTATCCCAGACGTCTGGTTAATCAGAAATGCATCGATTGGTGAATAAGCTATACTATAGTAAACCTTACCAAACTTGCCACTGTCTCTGTCTGTTGCATTCAATCTGATTATCTGATAATTCACTGGCACTGTTTCCGGTAAATATACATCATACCCAGGTTTGGTGAAGACGGGGGTATTGTCATTAGTATCGATAACGTCAATAGTCAAGGTCATGTTAGACCTGTACTTTCCATCATTCGCTTCAACAACAATGCGGAACTGCTTCTTGGTTTCATAATCTAATTTCCGTAAAAGCGTAATGGAACCTTTGGTTGGGTCGATATAGAAATACTGTTCACTTATTCCATCGTTTTTTAGACTATACTTTATTGACTTTTGAGAAATTTTATCTGGGTCTGTTGCCTCAACAATACCAATCAATGATCCTTTACTGGCATCTTCAGAAATTCTTTTAGGGCCCTCGTTCTTGAAAACTGGTGGGTTGTCATTGGTATCAATAACATTCACTGTAAAGCGAGTCGTCTTGTACTTTGGTGGCGAACCCCCGTCTCTTGCTTTAATCTCCAATTTATATATCTTCTTCTTTTCATAGTCCAAATTCTTTGCCAAAACTAGTATTCCGTAAGGACCCATTCTAAAAACTCCATCTTCATTGCCCCCAGAAATAGTCAACTCTTCTATACGCCCGTTAGCTCCTGAATCGGCATCTGTTGCGCTGAACTGCCTAATAAAATGCTCAGACTGGTTTTCCCCTGGACTCGCCTCTAAGAAGCTGAAATGATGGTTTCTTGGGTCAATTTCAGGGGCATTATCGTTCATATCCGTTAGATTTATACGAAGCTTCGCGTAAGTGCTGAGTGTATCGTTTCCATTTATTGATGCTTGAATTACGACATCGAAAGATTTTGTCCGTTCGTAATCGAGTAAGACAGGGTTATTTACATAAACAATGCCAGTTACCGGGTCAATTCTAAAAGCAGGCTTGATCGCACCGGTATTGTCATTTGATTCAATCGCGTAACGAACGTTCGACGATGAACTACTTGCCACCATTTTACAAACTTCAACATTTTCTGCCGAGTTTTCTGGAATCCTAGCTGAGGCCGATTTGTTCATAAATTTCGGAATAAGCACAGAATAGCTCCCAACATTTATTATGAGAGTTGTAGTACTGCTTCGTTGCGGGGTCCCTAAGTCATAAGCTTCAATTTTCAGTGTGTATCGACCGACTGTGGGATTTTGGAACGACACCTTTCCCGTAAGACTATCCACGGAAAACATGCTGTTGCCTGACGTAAATCTATAGCGAACGCGGCCATTTACACCACTGTCGATATCGGTTGCGTGAACAATGATCGAATCTGTCGTATTTCCCTCGAAAATCGGAGATGTAAATATTGGCGCATTGTCATTATAATCGATAATGTTGATGACGACGAGTGCTTTAACTTTTTTACCATACGGAACTATATCTGCTGCTGTCACTATAAACTGGTATCTTTTTGTCCCTTCGTAATCCAGATGGCCGTTCACAAAAACTGCACCTGTGTCTGAGTTGACTTCAAATGGAATTAACGTACTGTTTCTAACAACTTCATATACAACTTTTCCATTTGAGCCTTCGTCTGCATCGCGAGCTGTAACTTGAAGTACGGTAGAGTTTAAGGGGCTGTTTTCAGATACATTTGCCAAATACACCTGCTTTGTGAAAATTGGATTGTTATCATTTAGGTCATTAACTAATATCTTTGCTGTTTGCAGGACTGACTGGTGCGGAGGTGCAACATTCCGAGCCTGTACCTTTATTTCATAAACAGGCGTAACCTCCCGGTCTAGAAGCGCAGCAGTTTCGAGGTATCCTGAATTAGCATCCAAGCTGAACTTTTTAGTGTCACCTTCAACAATCCTGTACTGTATTTTTGCATTGGCTTCAATGTCACAGTCACTTGCAACAAATCGATGAACAACAGTCTTAGAGTTCTCAAAAACCGTGACATTGATAAATGGTCCGTCACTAAAAACCGGGGGGCAATCATTGATATCGTCAACATTTATTATAACAACGGCAGTATCTGAATGGAAAGGCCATACAGTATTATCCGCAGAAATACCAAGTTTATACGAGGCCCATTCTTCACGATCAATTTTTCCTTTGGACGATATCCAACCAGTAGTACTGTCTATTTCAAAATGAGAATTAGCTTCAAGACGATATACAATTTGAGCGTTGCTCCCTGCGTCTAAATCTGTTGCCGTCACCTGTAACACTCTGGTACCGACTGGCTTATTTTCAGTTATGTTTCCTATGAAACTCCGTTGGGTAAATCTAGGTCCGTTGTTATTCACATCTATTATTTCAACTGTTAATACTTGCGAAGCTGTAAGTGATGGAGCACCGCTGTCCACAGCATCAATTGTTAATGAATAACTTGATTTTTCATTATAAGACAGTTTTTCTTTCAATGTTATTTGACCCGTAGATGGTTGGATTTGAAATTTCCCGCGCTCGTTACCAGCCCTCAGAAAATAATTAACTCTAGCATTATTACCTTGATCAGCATCCGAAGCAACGACTCGCATGACTGGATACCCAACCCTCTCATCTTCCATCATATATGTGTAGTTACTTGATAGAAATTTAGGCCTGTTGTCATTTAAATCGAAGATGATCAGCTTCATTGTTGCAGTTGTAGAATGCCTTGCGCTTGCGTTAATGGCGGTATCTTGTGCTTTAATGATCAATGTCCATTCTGACACTTTTTCTCTATCTAGCAACGCAGTATTGGTGATTCTACCAGTAAACGGATCAATATCAAATGAAGGAGTACCGGGCCCTTGAGAAACTATTGAGAACAACAATTTACCATTGTCTTCAAAATCATTGTCTATTGCATTTGCAACAAAGGAGAATCCCCAAGGGGCAACGTTTTCATTTTGCCCACTTATCATGGGATTCTTTTTGAAAACAGGCCATTCCCTGTTTATACTTTGAACGAAAATGTTCACATACATAAAGCCTGTCCTTGTATCTTGCTGGTTTCTGTCTGCCACTTGAATCTTAAGCTGAAAACTAGGTGTTACTCTGTATGAAACAACAGAGGCTAGTTTTATCTCACCAGAGCTTTTGTTGATTTTGAAATAACCTGCAGAATTCCCACTAGCCAAACTGTATTCCCAAAGGCGGCCTTGAACCAAGTGCTCATTAGCTATGCGGGCTGTATATAAAGTGCTATCAACTGAAGTGCTTTCTGGTAAAATTAAAGTTTTGTCATAGGTTGGAAACAAAGATGGTTGCCCATTTCCAGGTAGAAGAAATATGATTACTTTTTGTATATTAACCATTCGAGGAAGTCCCTTATCCTTTGCAACAACTGAAAGTTTGTACACAGTTCTGGTAGATGAAGATAAAGATTGTTTTGTTTTAATCCAACCTGAGTTCTTTTCTATTTCAAATCTTGACAAACTGTCATCTTTATCAAACATGCTAACTAAACTGTACTCTACAATTGAAGCTAAACCTTGATCTTTATCAGTAGCTTGAACATGCAAAATACTTGTACTCTGGGAGGTGCTTTTAAGAATGCTCAATATATAAGGAGCTTCTTTTGTGAAAACAGGTGTGTGATCATTTGTGTCACAGATGTTTATTTTCACTTCTAACAGAGATGACTTTGCTGGGCTTCCACCATCTGTAGCATTTACAAACAAGTTATAAATCTGTCTAGATGTTTCACGATCAAATTTCACCTTAGTTTCAATGACCCCTGTAACTGAATTTATATCAAAGTATTGACTTGGCGGCTGGAATTGATAAGAGATTAACCCATTGCTCCCCTCATCATTGTCAGTAGCTGTAACTGCTTTAACATATGTTCCAGGTGGCTTCTCCTCACAAACAGAAAGTAGGACACTCTTTGTGCCAAACAATGGGCCATTGTCATTGACATCATTAACAATAATAGTAAGTCTTACTTGTGTTGTTTGCTGAGGAAATCCTTTGTCTTTTGCAATTACTGTAAATGCATAATCTGTTTTTGATTCTCTGTCCAACTGCTTTGCCACCTTTACCTTACCATCATTTGACAAAGTGAAAACATCAGTGTAACTCGCTTCCTTAAATGCTAGACTGAACTCTCCATTTGCACCAGAATCTGCATCAGTGACATTCAGTTTGATAACTAATGTTCCAACAACAGCATCTTCAGAAATACTTGTAAAATATGAAGACAGTGGAAACTGGGGTGGGTTGTCATTGATATCAACAATCAACACTTTCAAAGATAAAGTTGAATTCCTCTTTGGTGTGCCCTTGTCCTCTGCAATAATGACAATGTTGACTTCCTTTAAAACCTCATAGTCAATTAGGCTCTTTGTAGAAATGATGCCAGTCCTTGCATCAATTCTGAAATAAGATGATGGATTTGTGAAGGAATAAATAACAATGCCATTATTTGCAGAATCAATGTCCACAGCGGCTGCTCTAAAGACATAAAATCCAAGAGGAACACTTTCATTTAAATGAATTGTCACTTGGCTGGAATTAAAATATGGTGTATTGTCATTCACATCTGTGATGGAGATCTGAACACTGGTGCTTGCTGTGAGATTTGTCCCAAAAACTTTAACTGTGACAACAGAAGTAAACTGTTTTGTCTTTTCAAAGTCAATTACCTTCTTGCTATAAATTCCCCCAGTATAATTGATTGAAAATGAACTTGAAAGTTCAACGGAGAGAAATTTATAATCCAGCAGTTCTTCAACATTTACTCCATCTCGCCTTGCAACAACTTTTCCAACAAAAGACCCAACAGCCATATTTTCAGCAAAATTGAAGGCATATTCATCTTTTCCAAATTTTGGCACTTTTCTAACAACCTTTAACACATGAACAGTAACAGTTGCTCTATTTCTTCCTGGGAGTCCTTTAGCATCATGACATGAAACAGTAAAATGATAGATGCTTTGTAAGAAGTGGTTCAAGATGACAAGGGGTGACAAGCCTCCAGTTTCATTATTGATTTTAAATGTATTGCAAGGTTGGCAGCTGTGCAATTGATATACAACCCTTCCATTTTCACCGATATCATCATCTTTTGCAGTAATGTGTTGTATTGGTATGCCGACAGGAGTATTTTCATAAACTGTTATATTGTAAAATGTTTTAGGAAAGTATGGTTCATTGTCATTAATGTCCAATATCTTTACCTCAACAACTGCAGAGTTTTGTAATCCTCCAATATCTGTAGCAACAACAGTTAATGTTTCAGTTGCTTTGAGTTCTCTGTCAAAAACATGACTTGTTCTTATCTCTCCAGTATTGGCATTTATTTGAAAGTAACTTGTACCTAGCAAGGAATAACGAATTGGAAGAAAAATGGCAGTGTCAGGGTCTGTGGCTGCAACTAACCCAAGTATTTGGGTTCTTGTTGTATTTTCAGCAGCAGAAAACACATACTTGGGTTTGTTAAACATAGGAGGATTGTCATTAGCATCTAAGATATCAAAGAAGACTTGAACATTTGAGTCCTTTGATGGTGTCCCATTGTCCTTGGCATTCACAGTGATGCTAACGGAAGTTTGTGTTTCTCTGTCGATCAACCTTGTTGTGTAAATGTTTCCAGAATTTGCATCAATACGAAACCATGATGAATAAATGCTGTTATTAACAATGCTATATGTTATTTCCTTATTCGATCCAAGATCTTTGTCAGTTGCAGAAACTTGCAATAAGGATTGTGTGTGTGGAGTTGATTCATTAGCCTTGGCAAAATAGGACCCATTTGAAAATACAGGTGCATTATCATTGACATCTCCAATGTTTATGGTATATTCTTGCTTGGTGGTTCTTGGTGGATGCCCTTTATCAGTTGCATTTAATCTAATTCTGATTTGCGGAGTTTGCTCTCTGTCAATTATGCTGCCTACATGAAGGACATAACTTTTTTCAATACTACTGCTTTTCTTAATGACAAAATACTCATTTCCACTTTCAAGCATGACATCACAATCACCATTTAAGCCAGAATCTGGGTCCCTTACTGTAATAAGGGCAATCTGTGAGTCAATTGGAGCACCTTCATTTACTTGATAACTCCCTGGATTATAGAATGTTATAAAGAATTGAGGTGAATTGTCATTGGCATCCAAAACATTGATTTTGACATGTGCTATACTGCTAAGCCGATTGGCACCTGAATCAGTTGCTCTCACAACAACCTTGTACTCTTTTTTCCTCTCATAATCAAAGGAAATACTGTTCATTAAAACACCTTTATCTTTTGAGCTGAAATAAAAGAATGCATTTGAACTTTGTTCAACAGTAAATGTGATCTTAGCATTGCTCCCAAGATCAATATCAGTAGCATTGACTTTCAAAATACTCAATCCTGTTTCCGAATTTTCAGTTATATTTCCACTATACCTTGTTGGACTAAAAAGAGGAGCATTATCATTAACATCTTGGAGAGTTATTTCTGCCATACAAAACCCACAAAGTTTCGGTATTCCTTGGTCACAGGCAGTTATATTCAATGCATAGCTAGGAACGGTTTCCCGATCCAAAACTTTGTCAACAATAAGGTCGAGTGAGTTCGTGTCATTAACGTAACGAATTTTAAATCGATCGTCGATGTTTCCGGATACGATTTGGTACACTAAGCTGCCATTATTTCCTGAATCTGCATCAGTCGCGGGAGCTAAGCTTATTTTGTGTCCTATTTGCGAAGATTCCGATACACGATGTGTTATTTTGGGGCTCGGAAAGCTAGGGGTATTGTCATTGATGTCCAAAATGTACACAGACACCTGATAAGCAGTGGAAGACGTTGACGAAATAATCAATGTAAATGGGATTTTCGAAATTTCCTTTTCCCTGTCAATTTTTTTTACAGTCATAATAACACCATCGTTTGAAATGTTGAAATAGTCTGTGCTTGTTAGAAGCGTAAAACCATTTCCAACCTGGATTCTTCCAACGATTATGCCAGATTGTTCTTCGGGAACGCTGAAATTTAAGGCAATTTGGCCCTTCGCAACGCTGTGTGAAAATATTACCAAGATGACCAGTAATGAGGCAGTAATGTAACAAATCCGTCTTCCACTCGGCATCATGATAAATTTTCACAGTTTAATGCGTCCATGAACACAATTCTTTCATTATTCTAAGTAGAAATACATTTGAATTCCTGGAGTGGCTTCGTATGTGTAAACAGCCAGGTTAGGCCGGCGGTTTGCAAAAAGAACACGACATCATATACCCTGAATTTCGTATGCTACGAAGACTCCAAGCTTTGTAACCAATCACAAACAAAAACCAGAATATTCCCTTCGAAATTTTAATGGAAGGAATAACAAAACTAACAAGCAATTTGCTCTTTTTTAGCTTTGTTTGCTGTTACTTGACGCACTCAGGACGAGACTTTCAAACATCAATCATGCCTCAATGATCTCCCATTTCCACTTTTCTCCTTCGCAGCATGATGACGACACTTCTGTTTACTCCGATTTTTGAAGAGTTCTTTATAACTGTTTTAATTATCAATGTTATCGGTTTATCGTTCTTATCTAGGACTAGAACTAGGTGTATTTGAATTGATTCCTGTCTCAAATCGTAAATTTTGATCATTTGATGAATATAACAGGCAAGAAGCTGCATTGCGTAGCAAAATCAACAGGTGAATTGGCGTTAGAAGTCAGCAAGAAAATGTTGGCCTCATGAACCCCAGATGTGGGAACCAGCAACTAATGGGGTACTAAAAGGGGCAGCTGAATTGCTCCAATCTTCAGTTTTACGAAGCACTTTGTAACAATTAAAAATCTCAAAACCTTAGGAAACAAATGAGAGATCTTTCTTTACAGTAATAAATTCTAGCATCAACATTGCCCCTGCCCCCGCCCCACATTCTAGCATTTTCAATTTAAATACCTCAGATTGCTAATTCGTAGACCTGCTCAACTACGTTAGAAATATTGCACCGTTAATTTAAAACATTTTATTGGAAATTAGATTTCGGCGCGGTTGATTTTTAACATAATTTAAGGAAGTGCCGCGTGGTTGTGGTGAGATAAAAATCAGCCACAGATCCTGCTCGATATTGCATTATTTAAGACGAAGGAAAAAATGATACAGCATTTTGAGTACCTCCTTGATAATCTGAGCTAGAGAATGCAATGCGATCATGGAGCTGCATATTGCACAACGGCATGCATTTTTTCATCTCAACCAAAATTTGTACAACGGCACGGGAAAACTAATTTGATGTCGAGAAATTAATTCAAATGTATGTAGGGAAATAATACAAGGAGGAGCTCTCTTGTCAGATAAACTAATCTTGGAGATAGTCCTCCCCCCTTTCTTGAGCTGTTATCAGGAAAATTATTTGGAAACAAATCAATGTAAGCTCAGTATTAAAAAGCAAGGGCTCAGTCGTTTATATCTCAATGCACAAGATACATTGGATCAGCTTGCTACAGTATCTTAACAGGTATACAATTTTGTTAATGTTTGTTTGATTACATTAATTAATAGAACGAAGCAATCCTACTACTTCTGCTCTGGATAACGTTAAGGAGATGCTTATTGGCGTAATAAGGTGTCTCATCTCTTTTGGTTATGGCATAACAACCAGTGAGTGGCAATACAGTAAACAGGAAGAAATAGAAACGTTGCCGCGGATGTAATGAAATTTAACGATTGGCGCGTTCAAATAATTTCGAAAGTTTAGAGAAAGAGCAGGCGGCATTAACGAAGGAGAAGACGCTAAGATAAAAAATTACCATCTGTGGATGAAAGGAAAACTCACAAATTAACAATGAGCGTCATTTTGGGTGGGAATTGCTGTTGCAATGCCGGGAAGCGTGTGATTATTACGGCAATATTAGAAAAGCATGTGTTTAATGTGAATAAAATAGCTACATGGTTAATTGCTACATGGTTAGTTGCTACAATACCTATGCAATTATCGAGGATGCAGGTGCAATATAAGATCCATAAGACCATTAGCCTGTCACGTATTTACTACGTTTATAACCTATTCAGAGGCTAAGGGTGGAACCGTTCTTGACCAAAATACCTTAAGATTATCGATTGAGCCCAAACCATATTTGGAATCCAAAAATTTTGAAACTTTAAAGTTCTAATGGCAATTTAATTCGCTGCGGTAGAAATGCGGCGATGAACTGGGCCATAGAATTTGCTAAATAAACTTATTATTTTGACCATAACAAATTACTCTGAGCAATTCGAAAAGTATCAAGATATTTTTTGTAGCAAGATAATTTTTGAAAAAACGAGCCTCTTGTTTCTTGGTTCATTAGTTAAACAGGGAAATGATTTAATGTGCATATTTTTGAGTATTTCTGAGGTGCCTGGTACTACCATTTTTTATGAGCCATTTTCTTACACAACCTTTTAAAAGAAATGTAGCACTTAGCATGCTTAAGTACTCCGGTAAAGATTATTGTCTGCTCTGAGAACGTGGAGACTTGAACGTTTAGTAAAACAATTCAACGCAGGTAGAGTCATACAAAAATAAAACATGACGTAAAAACATGCCATTAGTATTATTAATAATAAATTATCAAAGTACGTAACAACTATACATCCTAGATAATATAACTTAGCTGACACGAAGGCATTCTTTTAGAGACATATCTTATATAAGATTGGTGTCAACAACAGTAACGTAGCCAGTGGGGCAAGGGATAGGGCGACGACCCCTAATTGTAAAACGTTTAGCGTCTGAAATTTACTCTTAGGAAACCCACAGGACTCTAGCTTCGTTGGGCAATTGCTCCCCCCCCCCCTTCTCCAGAGAAGTGACCCTGGCTAGGCTATTTATTGAAACCTTATCTGAAGAAGTCATCTGAGCATTGCAAAAATGTAGCCAGAAGTCAACAAAACGAAGAGTTTTAGACACAATTAGCTGTTTTTAATTAATAAGGGGTGCCAGGGAAGGGGATGCAGTGGGCTAAGCCCTTTTTGAGGAACACCCCCGTTATCAAAAGTGAAGTTGTAAAAGTAATGAATTTTTACTTGAAATGATTTACTAGTGTCGAAGTCGCAGTGATATTCTCTACAGGGTAATAATGGTGGGGACGATCAAATCGATTACAATGTACCCCCCATTCCTATTTAGTTACGACGATAATCTTGTATACATATCTAAAAGTTACAAATTGGCCAAGAGATATATCTCTATCCACCCTTTTGTGTGCAATTTGAAATTCTTTGACTAGTACGTAGAACCTTATCCTATTGCTACATAAAGTAGTAAACCTAATACACCAATTTGCTAGTAACCTAATGTACTGCTAAAAATTTACATTAACACCCAGAGAAAGACAATATCCTTTTAATCAGGAAGCGGAGGGGGAGCTATTTGTAACAATGAAAGGAGGGGCTGAACGTTATGATGTGAGATCCCTGTGACATTAAAGCCTAGTCAAACGCTTTTGATTGGTGGGCCCAGCAATAGATTAAGAATGAATTGTATATATTATGGAAATGGCCCTTCACTACTGATGTGCAAATTCATTTGGGGGATCTAGCTCCAAAGCTCCAGGCAGCTTATCGCATCTACCGTAGAGTCAAACGTAAAGAGTCCAATGTAAAGGCAGATCCCGAGCACGACACGAACGCACTGCTATAGACCCATGAATTTTAAACAAAGGATGGCGACTTTTGCTATCGTTTTGTATTAAGGAAACAATCGATGACCTAGGCATTTATATTCCATCACCATTCATGGCTCATTATGTATCACTTTACCAACTTAAATTTTTATACATTTTAAAACAAAACTGCTACTGCGATAAATGGTTAGTCACAAAATTATCATCACAAATCTATCTATTTTTTTCACCAGCATAAACGTTATCAATAAAAGTAATAACGCATTTGTGTTAACAACAAAAAGTTAGACTAAGTAGAACTAGGTGGTGGGAATTGACGTTCAAATTTGAGGGACAACAACTGAAAAACCTGCGACAAAACCGCCAAACTTGTGGACCGGAGGGAGATATCTGCGAATAACCTTATGTCTTTTTTCAAGTTTGGCAGCTCTCTCCCCCCCCCCCCAGGAAACCCTAATAATTTACGGTTCCGGTATACCTTGAAACTGAGGTTGACGCTTACTAATTTAAGGGCTTATCTTGAAAAAGTGTGCCAATTATAGTAAGGTGTAAAACCTCCATCAAACGCATTCCAGCCAGGTTAATAACCGTATTCACAACCTTTTGTTATAAATAGATCTGCCGTAAAATTGGCCACATTGCGACTTACTGAAAAAATCTAAAAGGGATTGATTCGCAGTCCAGAACCAAGAGGTGAAAAAGAGTTCACTCTTGCCCACATCAATGCCTCATTATATGGCAGCGCAGAAAATCCATCTTCCAAATAAAATACATGACCCTGTGGAGAAATACGGAGAATGACTGTAATATAAAAGAGGCAAAACTGACCAGAAGTGTTAAAGCCAACATGGGCGATTTTTTTGATTTCGTAGTTATATAGGGCAGGGATATCAGTTGCTAGAGCTCTCTGTCAGGTAAGGGCAAGATGTAAATTTATTCATAAAAGCGCAAAGCAGGCTCTAGGTGTCAGTGTGACAATACCTTACAAAAACATAGGTGTCAATTTACAAAAGTATTCCCATCGAATTTAGACGATAGGAGGAAAAAAGAAAAAGATGGAAATTTTCTTGAATATGTTATCATCATTCGGCGTCAGAAAAGATGGGTTGGTGCCAGAGAGAGAATAAACGCAACCCCTCTTCCGTCACTCTTAATTCTCAGAACAGTGATTCAATGAATTGAATGCCATGAAACGAAGCTGTACGTCTGTAAGAATATGACAACCTTTGTGAAAAGAGCAGAGATTGAATTTTGTAAAAGATTGTAAGAAATTGAGAGGTACATCATGTGCACGCATGGTCGCAAATTGTAACTGCAGATGCAAGAAGCAGAAAGACATGCTTTTATAGATGATACTCGAACAATTGCAAGAACAGGACCAGAAAGGAACGTGTCTTCTTTCAGAAAAGATGAAAAGATAGGTTAACAAAGTGCAATTATATACAAACAATTATGCAATGAAAAGGAACGGTGTCAGAAACCGATTAGTTTTGAAACATTTTTCCTGGAGCCAAACTCTTACAAAAAGGTGCCAGAATTGTAAAATTTGATTGTAAAAAGATCAACCTGGCAAACTAGGCTTGTTTGGAAAAGATTTGGAGAAAAAGTTACAATATAAAATGTTGAATAGACAGGCACCAACAGTATGACCATAGCTGCGAATAATAAAATAATTCAATTACGCATATTGATGGTAATGTATTTTTGAAACCCCATACCTTTATTTTTCTCTTTGTAAACATCGATAAATGAGCTAATAGCGAATGGCTGGGAAAGTGAGAGCCAGCTACTATGTATTCTCCGCAGTCATATTCATTGGGCTCGTTACCTGGTGAATAAAAAAGTGAAAATAATACAACATTTATGCCAAGGAACAAGGACACTTCATGGTTTACGTTGAGATAGTTATAGCAGTTTTCCCCAGCATAAATTACTAATTTGATTGATAAAAAGTATAAAAAAATTCATTTGGTAAGAAAATTTGGGCCAGCTTTATCTTGCAGGAAAACGAGTTGTTTTTCAAGTAAGTGTAGTTTGATGGTGGATGATTTTTGAAAATCTCTGCTAAATTTGATACAAAAAAAATAGAGAATCTCAATGATTAACAGTATACTTTTAATCCCAAAAATACTATGCAGGCAACGACTACAATGCAGGCAACGACATCGTACCTTTCACGTAGGGATGCTTGGAGAGGCAACGAGCAAATCTGAAGGTCCACTCACAAAAAAATTTGGAACAGTAGGTTTGCACTGGCCACAAATTCATATTTTACGCTTCAATTTCATAATTCACGAAGACATTCCCCCTTTCCAAACATATCGGGAAGAACGATGAACATGTCATAATACTTTTTTGTCAACTCAAATTTCCATTCCTCTCATTTCCATATCACATCACAATATTGTAAAGGAGGGAGGGGATAGTGCATTAACATAGTGTCCCATAATATTTGGGCCGCATTGTAGATACTTCACCTATAACACTAAATAAAGGAGGGATCAAGAACAGGAGAATGTCTGGGGGCTCAGCTTGTCAAACCCCACTCTGCTTATACGTTGAAAATTGAAAGTTGAAAATTGATAATTTAATAGATCCAGACCAAAAAGTCCCATAACGTCGAGAAAACGTAATATGAACAATGCCAATACAAAATTGTGTTAGCAGGGAAAAAGTAATGATATTGTCGCGTAAGACACTCAACAAATAAAAGGGCTATAACAAAGAGCGAAGATTTCAAAGTCAATGATTCATGTTTGCTTCATCCAAACAAAACTCGATCCTTCCTTGCTCTTTAAAGGAACGGATAAGACAGGAATTTAACTTTAAGAGTCGTTATTAAATTTAAATGCCAGTATTGATTTGTAAGTGGGCGGCCAGTTTTATGCACGTTTAAAGATCATAGGTTGGATTAGACAGAACATGACCTATATTAATAATAACGCATATTCGTTATAGCATGCCAAACTGTCTTATGAGAAAGGGATTTCCTTAATTTCCTTATTGTTATCCAAAAAGAAGACTGGAAATTGGAAGGTCATTGAGATAGTGTAAAAGATGTAAAACATCAGTCTGGTACCAAACCAGCTGATGTATCTACAAACTGTAAAATCCAATAATTGAATGATGCACTAGATCTAAAAGGAAACCTGGCTCAGGCCTTATCTCCAACAGATGCTCATGACGTTCGAGATAACAGGCCCCAAAGTATCTCAATTTTTCGTGGGAGTGTGTAGTAGGATTGGACGCTACTATATATGATTCAGAAGTAAAAAGTCACCCGCTAAAAATAATTGTTTCACAAGATCTTGAGCCTGGCAATATTCTAAAAATATTCTAAAAATTCAGCAATTTTGAGCCTCATTATTCTTATAAAGAGTGTAGGTTAACGAAGTACACACCAAAATTAAAGGTGCTTCAATTTGAAACGCCCCATCCCCATTTACCTTTCACGAGACGTTTCTCTAGCGGATCTTTGTATCTTTATCTTTATATCAGTTCAAGAAATTATACACTGTGTAGTCATAACAAGGACGCAGCCCACAATTCATTCTCGAAACCGACTCTAAAAAAGGGTACTTTTGCAAAGCTTCGTCATCAATTTGTGACAACAATATTAACATGGTGTGTTCTTAAGAAACTTGTAAGAAACTTTTAATGCTTAAATCAACCAACGAATTAAAAAAAATGTGTACTAAGTCCGAGAGTTTCTCATTAAAAAAATGCGTGTAGTCAAACAAGGTTTCGAATCGAGGGCCTCAGCTAGAAAGTAGGTGCACTAATAAGTAAATTTTTATCGCATTTTTTTTTCTAGAGTTTCTTAGACCCAAATATGCTGTGTAACATAAAAATGTGTTTTATCCGATCAAAACTTGTAAGTGAAAAAGAATCAAAAAGCGCTCCCCGGCGGGGAATTGAACCCCGGTCTCCCGCGTGACAGGCGGGGATACTCACCACTATACTACCGAGGAGATGCTATGTGGTGGCGGTTTTCTATAGGTCTATTGCACCTGGAATTTTGTAATCTATTTGATAGTATATGAAATGCAAAATATGCGCTAAAACTAGTGTAAATAATAGATGGATTTCAAATCACGGTTGAATTTTAAATTGAATAGTATATATGCTCATTAACACTTAGAAATCGCCAAAACTGAAAGGTTCCCAAATTATTGACGCTATTCATTCTATACCCTTGGGGTCCTATCAAAGTTTTTAAAATAAAGCTTAACAGCAAACAAAATGAAATTTGTAACTGATACCGGGCCGATTAGAGTACAGCCCCACTTCAACGAGATAGCTGCAAATTCTGCCGGCTCTGCGTGTAACCGCGGGACCAATTTAAACGCAATACCTGGATGAGCCATGGTCCGCAGCCCCCTACAAATTCTATTTTTCATACCATACCATTGCGGTATAGCCATAGTATTTTGTTGTTAAAACATAATGGTTGCCGCGCATTGCTTGATCCTAAAACAGAGCTTCCGATGGCGGCTCCAACTTTTTATTCAGGCTCTTATTGGTGACACCATCTGCATCTGCTAAATATTTGTAAGACTGATCTCGGTATGTGTATACATTCGTTCATGAAAAAAAATTAGTTCTAAAAGGCAGCTCATCATGGTTTCGTCGTGGTTAATCTCTTGTATCTAAGCCCCCCCCTTATTTTCTAGTCTCTTTGAAGGCCCTGTAAAATAGGCCCTGTGCAATTGGCCCTGTATAATAGGCCCCGTAGAATAGGCCCTGCTAAACTGCAACGTATTTAGCGACGATCTTTTTTGATTTTTGATTTTATTAGATGCCAGATAACTCCCGACCGTTCCTTCATCGTACACCCATTTCCAGATACTTGCCCCGGATCAAGGATTTGTGTGATCAGGCCATACCAGGACCTGTAATAAACAAACATTAGAGTGCCAAATCCTATACAGATATACCATCAAAACAGATTTGTGTTAAACTACAAAGCATTTCATGTATTGTACAAAGCTTATTTCATCGCACCTCTTACTTTGATGATATCAATAAGCAATCTTTGAAGTACTTCAGAACCTTGCCATTGGACTCTAACTTCTATTACATACAGTTAAAACGGGATGTTAAATACCTATTCTGGATTTCATTGCATTCCAAACATGCGTCTGGTCATCTGATGGTAGTGGTGCTTGGGTGCGCGACGACGGACTATTTCTACAAAAAGACAAAAAGTAGGTGAGAAATCTACAAAAAGACAAAAAGGGTAAAAAATCTATTTGCTCTACCCATTTTCATAGATAATTATACTTCTTAAAACAAGAGCCAAGAGATAAAAACATGGCAGTGGGAATAAATCATTTTTTCAATTAAGCAATTTTAAAAAACAGGTTCGTACGGCAAAACGTTAAAATGTCCGAAACATTGGTGATAACAACCCCAACTTTCTATTCTGTGATTACACGTCGCTTGCATACTCTGAAGAGTGTCGGATGAAAAGTAATTTCCAGCATAGTGATTTTCGTTTTTGCATTTTCTGCAAGTTTAATTTACTTCGAAAGCATATTTTAGGAACACAAACGAAAAGCGACTGAAATAACAGATGGTTTTTTTATATAGATAGCAAAGATGGCCGAACTTCTGGTTGACCTTGCATGCCTCATTCCTTAGATAGATTAATAACACATTGTTAATCGTGCAATACCAGGAAGCTCACATTTTATAGTCATTGATAGCTATGTCCTATTAGCTGTTGGTGTCCATAAACATAATGCTATTTCAAATGTAAATCAGCACAAGTTTATTTCTTTTTACATGTTCTCCCCCTATCCCAATCCATCCTTATTGCGCTTTCTGCACCTGCACCTTCCCTTATCAATTAAAACAGCTCTATCCTTCGATAAATTAAACATTAGGGTCATTATTTCCACAGCTTAATTTACAGCATAAGAACTTTTTTTCATACCCTTACATATAATTTGTGTTAATTTTCCTTTTTAGAAACAGCCCATGTGTCAAAGGTGCCTCAAACTTTACTCAGCTCAACTGAACAATTCCGCTTAAAAATCGAATTTGCTGCCTTGAGTTTAAAACACTTTGTTCAAAACTTGGAAAAAAATGTTTTTGCAATATTAAGAATACTAATGTTACGAAAACACGCATTGCATTAATGAGGCCAGGGACGATGCGCTGGTAGCGGCTTTGCGAGGAATATTTCGAGGGCAATTTGTAAAAGGAGATTTATTTGGTCAAAACCTGGCTCAAAACTGCTAAAAGGTATGTAAATCTCTTTCTTCTAGCAAAGAATATATGCTATTCCCATTCTTCCTTTGTACTGCACTAAAGTGAACCAGATTGTTGGATGCTAAAACACAATAATTCATTTCCCTCTTGTCCTTTGAAAAATTATCTCCTGTGTTATATTTTGGTTGACACCCTATACTATTGAAGCTATTTCATTACTTCTACACTCTGGGTCACAGCATTTGTCAGATACGTATAGCTAAAAAAATTCGTTAGATTTGTGAAAAGAGATTCAGCTTTTTGCATATGTAAACCTTGAAACTTAAAACTACTTTGAAAGGGCCAACTTGATAGTAAAGGAAGACAAGGTGAATTTCAAGAAGTATCTGTTGAACCGTGGTGACCAGATATAATGAAGGGAAGAAAAAAAATACTTCTACAATTACTGATAAGATTATTTGATAAAAGTTGTCAAAAGGTGGAAACTGTATTCAAAGACTCCCTCAAAGACTTCTCAAGTCTTAGAATCCTTTTAAGGTTTTATCTTTTGAATTTTGGTTTATCAAACATTCTCTAAGAGCCTTAGATCCATTTTAAAACTGCTTTAAATTTTTTATCAAATATATTTTCAAATATAATCAAATATTATAAAGCCCCGACAAATACAAACCATAAAATGGTCTAAGAATTTATCTCGCTTCGGCGTATGGGCTATCTTTTGAATGGCGTTAGCTGCCTTGCTTCAAATGAATTTAGTCTTTGCTAGATCCATTGTTAGAAGCCCTTATATTTGACAATTAGCGTGAAAGGGTTATGTTAAAATCACCTGGTTTGAAGCCAATGGACAAGCCAAGCCTCTGATTCAGCCTGTATCTGTGCTTGTTTTATTCCTGCTTCGACTTTATCTTTGGTTAGCAAATAACTGAAAATAAATATGAAGTTCAACTATGCTAGCAGGAAAACGTTAGAGCGACGAAGAAATACAAAAAGTGTTCAAATCATTTTTGTTTAATTGGGAGAAACTTTGTCCTTTAGGTCTGCTAACATACAATTTAAAACAAATATCATTGGACAGAGATTTTTGATTACAGGGGGCAGCATAAATTTGCTTTGCTCTGTATGGGTCTCATTAAATTCACAGAGGAACAACAGAGAAGCAAAATTCAGTTCTGATGATGTCTTAATAAAAAGAGAAACACTGCACGGCTGGTTTCAGTGAGATTTTACTTGAATGACAAGAAGAGAATTTATACCATGACAAGAAAATACCAATGGTAAGGTGGTATAAAATTATCAACGCATGTATTCATTCTCATAAACTGCGAGTGATAAGGATAAAAAGCAATGAATAGTCAAGATGAAGACCGCACCAAAAACCTCCAGATCGGACAGGCCCCTTGAAAAGTAAACAAGGAAGTGGATGTTACCTGGCAGCTTGAAACAGCGGAACTACAACTGAAAAGCATTTTTTTCGAATGGCATGCAAAGCACCAGTGTATGCAGTGATAACAAGAAGCTCATTGCGTAACCTAGAAAAAAGTCTTGATAATAAAACATTCCAGATTTCAAAAGTCACTAGACAAAAGAGCACAATTCTTAAATCAATATACTTTAGAAAAGTTAGAATAAAATGGCAAAAAATCGGAATAATTTTATGGAATGTATGGGAAGGTTTGTTAGAAAACTAGAGCTTCATGTAATTTTTAAATACAAGTGTAAAGGATGTTGAAAGTTCTGTAGAAAGTGGATAAGAAATATGAGAGAAAATACCTTGACGCACAAGACAAAATATCATTTTACTACTGGCATTTTGACTATTCTTTATAAAGAGCAATAGGTAACCTTTTTCAAAACAAAAGAAGAAATCTGGCTCACTGAACCTTTCTTTTGTCGACCAATAGCATTTACTACCGTACTTTTTCAAGTTTTATTCTGTGACGTAGACTATTCGAAATGGGATTGAGATATAAAGGCGAAGAGCGAATAAATTGATATTACATGGAATTTTTTTTAAAAATATGTAAATTTCATCTTATCTGAATAACCGTCTGGAGGCGTATTTTTTGACAAGTGATTTCAAAACTCGAAAAAGAATTAACCAATCAGATTAATCGGTCAACTTTTGCCATTAGTCACGTGCCTAACTGTCACTCGCCCACATAACATAATCTTCTAGTTCGCCGCCTATGAACCGAACACTATGCTTCTTAGTAGTCTTTCTAGGCTCAAAATATGCTTCTTTTAAGACCAAAGGTCCCGTATTCGGTTTTAGAGTTTGACGTGAACAAATCTACGTGTATTTTGCAACTTTTAAAGGGACACTTATGTTGCATCTATTGGAAGTATACATGTGATACAAATTGACACTGATACTTTGATACTATCTTTTCACAAGAAGACATTCCATAATAGAGCAAACAAAAACTTCGGTCACCTTGACAGCTTTCCTTGTTGCAATTTTTCGCTTCTGATACTTGACAAAAGATCCGTGATCGGTAAAACATCATCAAGTGACCAAGATTTTTTAGCAAAAATGCCTGAAAATTTGAATGAATACGATTCAAGAAGCTGGTAAAGATTTGCAAAAATGATCTTCAAATTGGACATTTAATACGACAAATTAATAACAGCACCTAGGAGCTAGTAAAAAGCTCCAATTATCGCCTAGCACAATACCGTCGCTGTTTATTGGATTCATCGCTTTCGCAGAAATAAACTTGGCTTCAATGAAAGGAAAACGAGGGAAAGCAAAGCTGAGAAAAGCAAAGTTATGCAAAGCAAAGCAAAATTAAGAAAAACAAAGAAAAGCAAAGCAAGAAAGAGCAAAGCAAAATTAAGCAAAGAAGAGAAAAGCGATGCAATGGAAGCAAATTTAATCAAAGCAAAGCAATGTTAAGAAAAGCAGAACAAAGCAAAGTTAAGCAATGCAAACTTTATCAATTGAAAGCAAAGTTAAGCGAGGGAAAAACAAAGCAAAGCAATGCAATGCAAAGAAAATACCTTGACAAACAATATCGAAAAACTATACCTTTTATAAGAGAAATGCCAACTTCAAGGGCATGCTCTGGATGTGGGGATAGAATCATATATTGTAAGGCATCAATCATATTGTTCGCTTCTTTCAGTTTATTAGCTTCGCTTTGACAGTCTTCCATTGACGGTAAAGAAGCCTAAAACCAGATCAAAAGGTCCCCTTAAACTCTTTAATTCTATTCATTGGGTAATATTAAAAATAATATTATTGTAAACCCATTATCTTTAAAAAGGCAGTCCCCTACTGTCCAGCTAGTTACAATTTCTTTAATTCATTAAAATTATCAAATTTCAACAAATTAAAACACTCAAAGACAAAAGAGACAGATAAGGGGTTAGAAGGTGTTTTAATAAAATTACACTTCTAACTAATATACCATTTACATGTTACGAAGCGTAGGGGGAGGATGCAAAATTTGGTGTTAGGGTGAAACGACCACTGTAATTATAATGCATTGGGAAAAAAACTGATTGTTAACTAGTCAAACATATAAATCACTTTTTCAATTTTAGCTTAATGCATTACCATATGCCATGAAATAGCAAAAGCACAATGTTGAAAACAAAAAATAACTTTTAATTTGAGCAATCCTTGGAGCATGAAACGGCAGAAAAACGACTATTGCATTTACATCTGAATCTATATACATCGATATGCTTTTAAAAACATGTGGAACACGCTTAAAGACCTTCCTTGGTGAAATAAGAGGACGAGAGGGATATGCTCTGCAGTATACATAAAAAAATTTAAAGTCGGTAGAAATACTAGAACTGTATACTTAAAATGATATTAAGATAGAGCTACACTCAATAGCAGCCATGGTCAAAGCCGAATGAACTACTCTGCATACATAAAGTTTGGCTATTATCATCTATCATTGAAGTTCATGTACTGAACAAACTTGTTTGTTTATTTTTGGACTCGTGTATGACAAACTGGCAAAAAATTTCAAGAAATGCCTTGCCTTAATTTTATGGTATAATTGAAAAACTTTAAAGAGGCAATAAACTGCTAAACCCCGCAAAAAAAGATAGGCAAATAAGCGACATTATATACAAGTCGAGGAGGCTAACATCTAAAAAAAAAATGACTTCCAGAAAGGAAGTAGTAGTATTAACGCAATATAGCATGCAAAAAAATTTTTGAAATAAGAAACTTCATTTGGTGGCAAAAACTATAATTATAACTCTTAAGAAACATATATTGCAAAGGATGGCATTAATATATAGGCATTTATAAGTTCTTATACCAGGCCGATTGTAAGTGACATTTAGATCAAGTTGAATGTAGAAAATTCAAAAATGATAATAATATGAACAAACCTTGGCATGAAAGTCATTTACTTCTTGATTCGTGCCTGAAAATCTGGCGCACAATTTCATGACATGATTTGTTTCTTTATTTTCAAGGGAATTGATTAACGAGAGGGCATCATTCCTGGGAAAAAGAGATAAAAACGTAAAGGCGGTGAAAGAAGAACATCCTTAAACTAGCTTATATTGTATACTGGTATAATGGGGTTTTTTCAAAGTAAAAAATAGAAAGTTTAAGAAGTTCTTGGATTGATCTGGAAGACAATACAAGGAGCAAAGTGGCTGCGAAATATCTTTATACATGTATCGGCATTTTTACCATTCTATTACGTCTAAATGAGTAAATGCTTCTGTAAAAATAATGCAATCAAAGGCAACTTACCATCTTCCAAACCTCTCACAACGTTTTGCCAGCAAAAGAGTCGGGACTTCCAACAGACTTTTTGCATCTGGCATGATTCGACACAAACTGACAGCTAATTCCAGCTCATTCGCACGGATTAATTTGGAAATTGCATTCTGTTGAAGAAACAAGAGACAACATAAACTTACTCTGTTAACCTAAGTCAAATTAAGTTCATGCAGAAAGATGTTTTGACAAAACGTACTAAGATAGAAAAACTTTAAGAACAAAACAGGCTATTAGAATTTGTTTGAGAGTGAATTGATGAAAACTACGCTGGGACGAAGAAACACATAACAGTTTATTTGCACATAACTCCTTTACAAGGAGACGTTGACTTCCACCTTCCCTTCTCAATAGCTCCAAAGGGACAAACGTCTGTTTCATTTCCAGGGCCCAACAATTAAGATCATATGTCAAACATGCATCCTCCATTTTCATTTTCAAAAAGATGAAAAAAAGGAAATTCTGGTGCGTTGCTTCATATTTTCTTTTCTATTCGATCGGCAATTTTATGTCATGGTCGCTGTCTAATTGGCTGTTTTAAAACAAACATTTGTAAATGAGTCTTTTTAACTTTTTAATTATAGACTCTGCATAACATTTACACCTATTACGAGGTCTGTAGTCAAGGATATTCAGAAACGAGTATCCCTGGATATTTACTAAAACCATAATTTGCAAAATAAAATAAGTCATGCCTAAGTATGTATGCAAAAACACAAACCTTAACATCACCAACAGCTAGATGGCAACATGCAGATAAAACGGGCTGGGCATCTTTGAAATACCAATCGGCTAATCTTTCACTTGTTTCTTGCAGTAATCTGCAGTGTTAAAAGTCCCTATTTAGTAATTTACGTGGAAATGGTTTTTCATATATTACTAACGGGACTTTCATGCATCCGACAACTAAACAAAGTTTGTTTTTCGCTAAATATGAAAAAGTTGCATGAAAGTAATGCAAAGTTAGTTAAACATCACTAGGCTATATTTGGTACAGCAAGAGGCTGTAAATCATGGCCATGTGAAATTTCCAGATAGTATTTAAATGACTTCCGTTCTCTTGCAATGTTATGGATTTTAGTACACCAAGGGTATTTAGGGAAAATGTATTTGCAAAATCATTTTTTAGCATTAAGAGATTCTAAGAATATGAAATACAGTGACAGACATGAACGAAGAATGATGAAATGCGACTTTCCCTTTTCACCAAGATAGCTTTTAGATTATGCTAGAACATCATGATTTATAAATTCCTCGCAAAATCTTGGAGCTTCAGAGGGTGTCGGTGTCAATTCTTTTTAATCTTGTGGACCTGAGTCGAGGTATTAACTTTTGCTTTTAATAGTACAGCTAGCTAAGCCATGGTTCAAGAGTCAAAGGAAAAAACATTTTGATTCAGCTCTGGATGTAATCTTCTGGCCGTTTGGTCATTAACTGAAAAGTTATGGATTCATCATGCTGAATTACACATGCTTATTAAAGTAAGAAAAAATACAACCGGAACCTCTTTATGCTTGTAACAGATGACTATAAACCAAGAACTTTACCTAGGTCCTGCTTGCGCCAAGTAACTCTCTCCATTTACGACTGCTTCTTCCCTTTTCAGCGATTTCGAATTCAAATTTTGATTTTGGTCGTGTGTTAGGACATCTGAAAAATAACCCTCGCAAGCCGCTTGAGCAATCATCACGGCATCTTGCAGTTGACATCGATTGATGAAAAAGCCAATAAGCTATGAGGCAAGGAAGAATATACCGTAATTAAGAGATAACCTACGCTGAACCTGAGGGCAGTATTATCTAATGTTTGTCTATGTTCTAGGCCTACAGTCAACTCTGGCTAATTGAATATCGAGTCTTTGGAACATTTTTTAACATTACCTTCAAAATCGGGCTTGTTCCACAATTGAAAATGCAAGGATAAAAGATAATTGGTCTTGCTCCTGGATGAATGTAGGATATATTACCCAGCTACGAGCACAATAAATGCCCTAATTCTAAGCTCTTTAACATAGCGCATCTTTTTTGGAGAGGTAAAAATGATTAACAAGTTAGTCGATTAATAGAGAACAAGTAACAAACCGGCTGTGACTAAAATTTCAAGAGAAAAATAATACAAAAAATAAAGATAAACCTGTTCAATTTGCCCAGCAGCAACGCAATAAGGCACTGACTCAATACTGTCTTCTAAGATAAGTTGATCGGCTCTCCTTGAAGAGGGAAACAAAGGATACGTAGTCACTACTTTATCTATGCAATTGGCCTACAATGCGTGGCATTGGAACATTTCTGTTAAGTACTGCTACTCAACGAAATTGGAAACAAATTAGAATACAGATAAAGATTTATAGTGAAAAGCATACGAGAATTTAATTTGAGAACTTTTCCGCTAAAAAGTGGATGCTTTTAGATGCTAAAATAAGTATCATGTAAGCTCTACTTATAAAGAGTTATTATTGAATGCTAAGATGAACTGGATGACAAGATAGATCAAGCTTTCTCTACATTGTTGATATAAGTTAGGCAAAATAAGAAACTGGTTATAAGCTAATCTGAAAGACAAAAAATGTATATCTACATGCAACAAATGGACTTAAGCCTAGCATCCAATCCATTTTATAAAAGCCTAGGATGTATGAATAAATTACAGTTTCATGGCACCCTTGGAAAATGCTGGAAGGAACATTATGAACCAAATGCCACACCCCACGCTATGTTCTTTATACGTTGTTGATTTAAAATGGTTTTTACAATAGAAAGCCAACTTTTGTGCAGTGTTCATTGAATATTTTGTTTGATTTAGATTTGCATGTTCGTATGTAAACTTTCATAGGCGTTCAAAATTTAAAGCAAATATTTTTTTCTTCAATTAACCTCCAAAGGAGTGAAATTGTTCAACCAGTGAATAAAATAACAACATCTTAAAGAGCCTCCCTTCCGTTGACCTCCCACTTCGTAAGAAACTAATCTTACCGAAAAGCTTGATGGCCATTTTACGAGTATTACTGTATTTGACGCAGAATGTTCTCGTATGATCATAGAAGATCAGCCACTGCGCATAATTAAACAGTGAAATGCACTTCCTTAAGTAGGAGCCCATTTAAATTTTGCAATTTTGAATAAGTCCTTCGAAAAACAGATCATCTCTCACAGTTGCTGATTATCACGTAGTAAAGTCCACTCTATTAGGACTTGTTAGTTCGCTCATAGTAAGCAACATGCGCATGAAACTTCAACATAGTACGCTGTCACTGTGAGGTGACCTTGTGTAGATTACTAAAACACGTACTTCGCCAACGAAATTAAGGTCATAATGGCAATGCTCTCCTTATCATCAAGGTAAACTACTTCGATGGAACAGATTTAGGAATATTATATTAAACGCTCGCTTTTCTTTCGTTTTAAAATCAAATTTTACCAAGTCAGCTTGTTAAAGGAAATTTTATGGTGATTATCAGCTATCATGTCTCTTAGCTCGATGGCTATCTATTTTGTTTTTTCTAAAGCTCCTAATCAACAAGTAAAATCATCATGTCAAGCTATTAATGAAACTGAATCAGATGTACGCGACATGTATGACATACTATCAAATGAAGCGAAAAAATTCAAAGGAACCTAAATGAATTGAAAAACTATAAAGAGGTTATTTGTAAAAAGTTATGTATCACAAGATATAGTCATAACAGCGGACGGGATCTTATTAACTATTAGCACTTTTTTCCTTCGTTTGTATACATTTAAAAAATAGTAATTATACTAATGTTAACAGACCATTATATGATTACCCCTGGTTACACGACTACATTGTATTTGTAACACTTTATATCAAGCACTAAATTTAGGCCGAAAAATGCAAGGGGATTAAAAATGGGGTTAAGGAGTGTACGAAAATGTTAAAATCTGCTTATGTTATACAAATATGTTTTGATTTTTATTCTATTTTTTCTATGTCAGACACAATAAGGTCTCGTGTGCATGCAATGAACATGAAGTTTCCGCGCAGTCTCGCTCCCAAAGCTGCTGATATGCCGTAATTGCGTACGATGCTTGCAAACTTACCATCACCATTTAAATGTAAGGTATATTCAATTAATTTTCATAGCATGATACCCAACCAGCGTTGAATGGAAGACTTATTATCGTTAAGTTGACTAATAGGAGTGCAGTTGAGATCATATTCTTACCTTTTCGATAACGATCTCCAATAATCTATGGAAACCCCTGGTGCAACTGCCAATGCCTTGTCCCACTATAATAAAAACAGACACTGATTAAAAGTCATAAGATGAAGGATTACTTTAAATTAAGGCACTGAACGACTGTTATGTAGTATTTACAAGACTGTTTGGTGAATTAACACTCATGACATTCTCTGGCAAATACATATTTGCTGTTGCTGAGGGGAGAAGGAAGCTAAAGTCTTCCGTTCCTTCTCAACCAAAAGTACGTAAACAAGGTAAGGGGTGACTCAAGAATAACTCGCTTCACGACCAGTTCATTTTTGAACCTTAAGCACGACCGGCAGATTTGTAAATGAGGTGATTAAAATTGAATAGAGGTATTGTATCGTACTATATATATATATATATGCCGATAGGTAAGGCCTTTTTCAATTTTTAATAGCATAGTACTTGAATATAAAATGAGATTCTTGCATTTGGTGCTTTTGCCTCACACTTCCTAACCCACATCAGTTTTGATTCCATCGTATTATCGCATCGGTTTGTGGTAGTCCTCTAGGATCTTGTACCAAAAAATGCCATATAAGTCATAGGTAGATTATGTAGTTGCACACTCTTATTTTCATATATTTCAAGAACCTATTCTTTCCTTTTTGCTCATCGCGTTCTTTATTGACCCTGCCAATTAGCGGTGGAAGGGAAAGAGATCTGGGGGCTTGAGCAACAATTTATGTTAAATCCCGAGATTTCAGCGCCATAAGCCAAACCTTCCTTTATTTTATTACAAACTACTATCTCCATAATTAAAATCTTTAGCATTCTAAAAGCAGGAATTCAGTAGTAAGGCAAGGAGAAAGATGGAATCTAATTCGCAGCACATTATTGATTTCCATTATTCTCCGAATATAATTTGACGATAACTTGTGGGACAGAGCCTTCCAAAAAAAACCAGCAACTACCGCAGCTGATTCTGCATTCTATATAAATCAAAATCCATCACAAATGTTGAAGATTAATGCCTGATAGGTTGCGTTACATCTATGACGAAATTTGATGTAATAATCTTTCGTGTTATAGCAGCAGATTTGTGCCATACACACAACTTTGTTCGGTTCTAGTCTATTAAGGAGCAAAAGGAAAAAGGCACCATGATGAAGCTGAAGACTTGATGTATGAAGATTATAACCCTGAAGAAATTTGGTGAGCAGACTCTAGGGTGAAAAAATCTCGCGCGATGATCATTATTAAATAGTCAAAATTATTTATAACAAGGAGCTTTAGGTCAGTCATGGGGTCTGGGACATTTTCAGACGCAAATTCTTGACTGTTCAAAAAAGATGTGTAATTTTGATTACAGTTAAATAATGAAAGTGTACAAGGTGAATGCAATGTAATTCACTTTAAACAAATCATCTGTTCATTCAAAGTAGTTGCCTGTTAAATGGCATAGCAGTCATGTTTTAACATGACCCTTCCGCAACCGGATTTATTTTCATTTAACTGTCGGAACTTATATAAATCTACACTTTTCAGGGGGTAGCAAAGTCGAACAAATTAGGTAAAAGCGTAAACTATTATTGAATACTGCCATCAGAACAATTACAATATTCTATACATTACCCCCTGAAAAATGATCTTTTATGATGTTTGTCATTGGGCCATATTGTTCGTCCGGGGGTGCAAGGGTTAAATTAGTTTGCTGATGGCTTTAATTGTTGTGCTAGTCTCGGGTTCCAGCGCAACGTCATACTACTGTGCTCTTCCTCTCTCTCGCAGGGCTGCCAAAAGGTTTTCGTGTGCAATTGGCTTCAGAGTGTCTTGTATCAGAAGCCTTTTTGGAAAATCAGATGCGAGCATATTTTTCTCATCTCTCTAACTCATTCACGTCTTCCTCATTTCTGGCAAACAAGCCGCTGCGAAGGAGCGCGTGTTTGGCTTCTGCGATGCATAATGCCTATGTATGGCAACCTGATCTTCAATATTTAATTTCAATATCACCTATTTACGATGCCTTATTAGTTTCCTTAACAATTAATTGATTTGGGACAAGTGCGTCTTGTGAAGAATCACTTCGTACTGAATTTACACACAAAAAAATATTTGATTGCTCTTGTCTCTGTACCAAGGGTATTAGGTATCATGGTCATGGAACTAATGCAAGGCGCGATTCTCCCCTTACCAATGTTATGGGATATAGGTTTAAGAATAACTAATTAAGATAAATAGCTCATATGTAACTCAATGATAAGTATGAATACAATATTTTCATATGTTTACTCAGCTTGCTCTACTCCCTTGAAATGCGAATGATGAAAAAATATAATTAATCAAAATGACTTCACACCTTACAAAGTAATTAGCGGTGAAATAAGTACATCTGTTATCCAAACGACTTTCTTCCATTTGAAACTGATCAAATCCCTGGGTGCTCATTTTAAACAACTTTAAAGTAAAAAGACACAAAAGGGATTAGTGTTGCTCCCCATCATTGACGTAAATTTTTTTTCAATCGCTTATGACTTCCAGTTGTTGCGTGGTATAAACCAATTCATTCTAGCGGAAAAGACATTCTAGACAACCTAAATCGCACATACATAAATCGCATAAATTTGAGTCAGTCTGGAGTCTCGTGATTAAGAAGAGAAAAAAGGGCCATAAGATAGCGAAGAAAAGAAAGTTTTCGAAAAAAAACTGTGACATCTTGATCAGGAATGTTAGGATTTAAACAGCTGAGCACATTAAAGTTTCAGTTGAGCTGGCTAAGTGAAATGGCGAGAAAAGAATTTTCACTTGAAAAAAACAGATTATTCGTTTAGCTGAGTTTGGAATTGCGACGTTGCACCATGGAAAACAGACTTGTATGAGTGAATACGAAGTTATGCATAACGTTTGTTAGAAGGCAAAGAACTACAAGTGAGTACAGTTTGCAAATTTGAAGTAGCTGAAGAATAATATTGGATAGCATTGCATGATAGAAGTAAGTGAACTCAAATTAAAATCAATCTAAAGAGCGTAACGAGTTTGGTCAATTCAGAAAATATATTAAGTAAAGGCAGATGAGGAGAGGAAAGAAACCAAGTGAAAAGAGCAAAACCTTCAAATTCTTTGAACTGAGAATAAGTATAATAGCTTGAGATTACCAGAAAGAACCTAAGAGAGAACGATAGGAGAAAATGCGTTGCGAAACACTGCATCCGAACCAAAATACTTTATCAAAACCAAACGTTTATGCGTTGGTCACCATGAACATCATAGTTGGCATATCAAACATAGTTCTAAACACAACTATAGCATACTCACTATGGAAAACAAAAATGATCAAAACCATTTCATTCAAGTTCGTGTTTCTTCTAAGTATATCAGACTGCATGATTGGTTTGGCCGTCTGCCCTGTAATCGTCTCATTACTTATTATGCAACAACAACCGTTTTGTGTTTTGGAGCATTTTGCACAATCACTTACATTCATGATATGCCAGTTTTCGGGTATTATGGTTGTCATAATAACACTTGATAGATACCTTCACATGAAGTATCTTACACGGTACAACACACACATGACAAAGAGAAGAGCCTCCTTTTTGATTGGAATGAATCTCAACTCCTGTTTCGTGACAGGGGTAGTGCTAACACTCGCCACGATGAACGGCTTCATATTTCAGTTTGAGGTTGTCCTCGTTTCTGTATATTCAGCGTTGGTATGCGTCATATTCCTACTGTATTCAAAAACGTTCTTAACATTGCGACAACGAGTGAATGAAATGTCAACCATTCACAGCAAAAGCAGGAATGATGCCGAAAGTCGACAAAAAGCTGAGCTGATTTTTGCAAAGGGGATGATATTCGTCTTGCTTTGTACTGCCTTGTGTTACACGCCTTGCTTCCTCTCTGGTACCATCTGGGCTCACCGGAAGTACGTTAAAAAGGAAGAACCTCCACAGTGGCTTCATTCAACCCTCTTCTGGACATGCGTACTGATGTATGCCAACTCGAGCTTTAACCCTATAGCTATGCTAACTTTCAATACGCGACTACGCGAGTATGTCCGCAATTTCGTTTTGTCAAAAATAGCAAGATCTGGCAGATCTGAGTCTTCTGAGGTGACAGAGATTTTTCATATCAGAAGAGATGCTACCACTGAAGTGGCAAACTAAAAAAATGGAAGAGATGTTAAAATTATGGAACTCCGGAAAATGATTAATTCTAATGTATATGAACAACTAACAATAAAACTATTTACATCTAACTTTCAGTACTTTTATCTGGAGACTCTATGTAGATCTTTAGATCTAATTTAGATCTTTTATCTAAAATCCCAAAGGATCTTGAACCAAGGCAATTAAATGGTGCTGATTCATTCCAGATTGTCTCGCTATGCACTTTTGGCTAAATACAGAATAACCTGGCATAGTGCGATTAGAATTGTGAATGAGGTCTTGGTTGATTAGTTGTTGTCTATGACACATCTAAATCAGACCCCGTTTTGAAGGGATATAAATTAGCTTTCATTCAAAACAGGACCAATTTGATAATATTGTAGTTAATGGGTATCTTGAAAGATAGGTTTAGTATTCAGGTAATAAGAATTGATGTTAAATTATGGGATATTTGAGACAAATGCTCCAAATATATCTCACCGACGGTTTTTATCTTAGGAATGTTTGATTTGTTTATGTAGATGTAAATGACAATATTACTGTGGGTTGACATTTAACAGACTAACGGAATTGGTGAGGCCATTAGCACTGATTCTCTGTTGTATTAGGCAGAAGACCTTTGCATGTCTGTCTGTTTTAACTACAGCAACAGTGCACCTTGTCCAAAATCCAAGTACTTTTTACTGATTACAGTTGATAAAAACCTGCTTTAAAATGTCGCCGTAATAAATAGCATGTAAATAAATGACACAGCACCGAATCGTTGCAAAAAAGGTCTTGTAAACAATTTGAAACTGTATTAAACTAATCTATTTTATTCAAATCATTGGCTTTTTTTCTGGTGTATCTATTACCTTGATGAATTCACTGAACGTTGCATAAAACGTGATTACCAACAAAATTTTCCTGCTAATGTAGTTTGGCAGCCCCCCCCCCCCCAATATAGCTAATTTACTTTTAAAAATGATGAGTTGAATTGCTTCAGTTTGTTGGAGGACATTATTGTTAGAGGGCCAAAGCTCTCTATGCATTAAAATCCTTCTATCAAGGATACTAATCTAAAAAATTGCCAGTGCTGGTGCTGCCGTGGGGAATTTAATTTTACTTAATAACTTCACCAAAATTACTCCTATTCATAATAGGACCTTCCTTGAAAATTCACAAAATAACAAGATAACACAACAGGGTGCACGAAACAAATGGCAGCTCTGTAGGAAATAATATGAACTGAAAACAACGAGACCTCATATCAAATGCAGATGTAAGGAGAAATCATGCCTTTATAGACTATACTCCTTTAATAAAAAGGAGTTGGATGGGAAGACAACAAGAGGACAAGTGCCCGTTTGATTGAAAAAGTTTTCGTTGACTTCTCCCAATGAAACAGGGTCACCTCAATGCCTTTCCATGGACGAAGGTTTTCCAAGGAGTACGGAGAAACGGTCTTTGTTTGCAGGTCATATCCCAAAAAAGCGGGAAGCGGTTTGAAATTCAAAATTTGAAGTTTGAAGTTTCATTGAATTATTAATCTATCCTAAATACAATACTAAACAAATAACGATACAATTAAATACATAAAAATGAAAAGAAGATGAAAGGACATTACATGATCATCTATGGAATAAATCAGTTTTGGAGGAGCTTTCCAGATAGGTTAATTTATCGAGGGAACCAAGACGAACCTCAGAATGATAAATCTAGGAGAATTAAGATTCACATTCGAGTGATCAGAATCGATCTCCCGATTATGTGAGATATGCAATCTTAGGACCTATTCTGTAGACACAAAAGAGGCTATGTTTAAAGAGTTCGCGGGCGAAATACCTATCTTGTTGAATGGTAAAAAGATCTGAAGGAAAAGAAAATCATATGTTTACCTCGCCAAGCTCCAACATAATTTCGCAATATCTTTCAAGTTGTCCCATTTTCAACTGTAGATCAGCAGCTTCGAGTAATTGCGCATCTTTGGAGGGCTTTCCAATTGAAAAACCATAATTGTTTGCTCTTACCGTTTCTAACTCTTGGGCTTGTGACTGAAATTTAAAATAGAAATAACATTTAAATTGCTTGGTTATATTAAGAAATGGTACAGGAGTTACCATTTTGCTTTAGAAAAGGGTGGGAAAAACTATGCGAAAAATTGTATATTTATTGTACCCCATTCATTTCATCCAATAATTTCGAAAACGCCCCGCGCAAATTATTGAAGCAACTTGAGCAAATAAAAAGATGATCGTGGTAAAAAATGGCAAAAAATTTTGATCCATCATGAACTAACCAAATACAATTTATATCCAAAAAAATAATGCGAAACATGAAATACCCTTGATAGAAAGCGATTAAAATGGAGACTCCTCAAATAACGTTATTCAAAAGGAAAAACCGCAGGACTTAAAATGAAACTTATTTTCTATTGCTCAATTCAGTTTGAAATTATAATTTCAGTTAACCCTTTCACCCCTGGACGGGCCATATGGCCCAACGACAAACACCGGAAAATATAATTTTTCAGGGGGATAAGTACAAAATATTGTGATGGCAGTTCTGATGGCAGCTTTCTACAATAGTTTACGCTTTCACCTAAGTTATTTGACTATGCTACCCCCTGAAAAGCGAAGAAGTATATGGATTTTAACAGTTAACTGAAAATAAATCCGGGTGCGAGAGTGTTAATAGGATTTAGGCAAAAAATCTTGTAACAAGCTCGATTTCAATATATAGCACAAAATTTTCAAGACATGACTCAACCCTCTTTCCACCTAAAAGCTCTAATTTGGTTAATTTTTGTTAGTGAATCGTCTGGAAACGAAATTATCAATCTAATAAAACAGTAATAAAAAACAATTTCGTCATAAAGACAGCGTACGAAACAAGACTTTATGTTGTTATAAGAAGTTCTGGCTTGGACTTGGTTACAAGTCACTACATATGAAATGTGTTCTCTTCCCATAACCTCCATCAATCCATATTCATGGGATCTCGATTGGGGGTTAAAACGGCTGAAAGCAAAGTTTATCTCATAGCAGCACCCACAATGAATATAACAAAAAGTACTTACGGCTCGGTATCTGACAGCATGCCGCGTATGCATGATGCCTTTGTTATAATCTAAAGGTAAATGCATCTGGTCATCGTCAAGAAGAACTGAGACGAGGACCCACAAATTCTTCAGGCCAAATGGTGGCTGAAAAAGAAAAGATGTTTCAAAAAGGACGCTGATTGCAGTGAAAAATATTCTTAGTTACAATTACATAAATCATCAAGTGGGAAACTTCAAGCCTGAATGATCAGGCCCTTGATTTTCTTACATCTGTATTTAATAACATGTCTTTTTTTCATCTATGTAAATATTAACAATACATATTATAGGCTACTTTACGGTTAAACTTAATTACAAACACGACCGGAATGGGACAACAAAGAGCAGGAAGATTGCCTACCCTATGGCTATAATATGAATACATACTGGAAACTGTTTACAATTGATTTCGTACCTGCACATGTGCCTGGCTCATGGTTTAAACATCACTAATCTCATCACTAAGTCACATCACTAAGTCTTTCCCAGGCATCAAATGTGAAATAGTTTTACAAAAGTAACAACGAGAAGTGTAATAGGCTGCGTGGCGTAAAGCAATAATGTCGGCAACAAACCAAAAAACAAACATGGAAAGCAGACATCAAACTGTACTCATTAACAAATGCAACTAAATAACAGCTTTTTAATGCCTACTATTAAATGACTGATTAAAATCACTATTAAACGCTAACTTAAATAATCATGATAAGACAATGAAGACATCGAGATCGATTAAAAGGATGGTGGTATGATTTTGTAACATTTCTTTTCAGTAGCGATTGAACAGCATATCTGTCTAGTTTCAGATGCAAATAATTACATACCAAGAATAACTGCGAGAACAACTTTGCAACTTTTCTACAATTTCTGTCCGCTTCATGCTCAGTTAACGAATTCACATGGCTGGAAAATGTCCCTGATAATTTCCAATGATTCTGTGGTACAACGCCAGATTCTTCTTCTCCCGCTGTTTAGACGAAAAATTAAGAAAAGTTACAATGAGCGCAATAATTCTGAGAAAGAAGTAATACCATGCCCAGTAGGAAGCGATGTATATTTTAAGACAGATGAGCCAATCTTGTCAATTGCTGATCTGCAAATGACATAAAGCTTTCTTACTGTGTGCTTCCGGTGTACGGATCCTTTCATGCTACAACTTGGTCTTTAGAACACAATCGAAGTTTTGCTCACATTTTGCTATTCTTTTATTCAGAATTGAAACATAAATTTTTTTTGGAACTCAAAGTTTACGCCACAAGAAACTTTCAAAGACTTGTTCCTAGAGAGATTTCTAATCTAGATACTGCAACCAACATCTAGAAAACAATGAGAGGTTCTTACGACCTGGCTCACTCTAGGCCGAAAATAAAACTTTTTATGAAATATGATTTATCAGCCCCTTCATGCCGCTACTCATGCTGAATTTTCTGAGCCGGGGTGACACGAAGGGGGAGCACTGAAGGCTTTGGGGGTAAAGCCACCTCGTAAAAAAAGCGACTTGTTAGGGTTGCGGGCCCTCTCCAGCGAGCATAGGTTAGGTTGAATGAATTCCTTACTTGGAAATGTGAATTATCCACTGTAAATTATGAAAAAAATTTCGTCCTTAACATAGGTTATCTTACAATTAACTTAATTTTCACTTTTTTTTATTTTAACTTGTAAAGTATAGTTGGCTTCAACTAGCTTATAACTACAATATTCAACCAACTTTAAATAAACTATCTATTATCATTGTTATTATCATTATTATCATCGTTATTACCTTTGTTTTATACATGGAATGCGATACATGCTACGTTGATTATATTATTCAACCAATCATAAAAAGTATTTGATATTAATAATGCTTGATAATACTATTTGCAGTTGATAAAATAGAAGATTTAAGACAAACCTGGTTGGACTTGCAGGACATCTGAGAATGGATATCCACAAAGCAGATGTAAATACAATGGTTTTGTAAAGTAATCCAGCGCCCATATACGCACTGTTGAATCACGGGAAGATGATGCAAGGATGAATGGTCTTTGCCGATGACATGTTAGACCTGTTAAATCAAATTGAAATATGAAGATTCAGTGTAAAGTCATGCCCTATAGAACATTAACCTTGAATACGAGGTGAACCAGGACAAGTTCGAGACCTATCTTAGGCCCTACGATAACACAAAGTGAAATCTTACCATAAACATCAGCTGCATGATCTGTATTCCTTTCAATACAATAGCCACTCCTAAAAAATAAAATATATACTATGTTTCTGATACTGAAAATTAAGACTTATAAGGACAAATGTAGATATGACAGCTATTAATAGAAAAAATAAAATTGAAGAGAATGAAACATAAAATTCACTCTGATAAAAGCTATTACAAAACAAACCATGGCTGATAGACAAAAAGGTACAATAAAAGAAAGCAAAAATTGCATAATCACAAGATAGAATCCAGCGTAGAAATACAAGCAAAAAAATCGATAAAAATATGTGGTCCACAACATAATTATAGATGCTCCGTTGCATGACTTTAAACCTTGCTACAGAAAGGAAGGAATAGTATTTTTACAGACATGGATACATGATATCTGATTCAGTACATCAAGACCCTTTATCACAGAGCTACATGGATGAATGTGTGGCTCATATTGCTCATCTCTGGGCGCTTATCAAATATTTGGTTGTTTCTGCATACATTTTAGCTCTGCCATTTTCACATTTTTCAAATGCATACGGCGAATGTAGTGTCAGAAAAAGGCATAAATGAAGACTCACTTAACGTTCCATATTCTTAAAGAATAATCCCAACTGCCAGAAACGAGAACTTCGGGTAGTTCGGGATGCCAAAGTAAACCCCGAACTGGTGCAGAATGTCCTTCCAAAACAGTAACACAACTTTCCTATAAAATAATAAATCTCGTATCATACTGCGTGATGTCTATTGCAATAATATGTCCCATAAGTGCTAAATCATGTACCTCAACAATTCAACTTAAAAAAAGGCTCAAAGTGTGCACAGAGGCAGGACTGGACAGCTTCCTAACCATCAAATGAAAAAGCATACAAAGTTTAAGTTTACGATCATATCATATGGGGCTCTGCCATGCAAAGAACAAAAGAACTAATTCCGATCAAAGTCTTTACAGTGGCGATCTAAATTATTGACTATAAAATGAGGTGAAGCATGAGTTAGTCATACATTGTTCGTAAAATGAGATGACGGAAAAGGGTAAAGTTTCCTGCGATGAATATTTATTAATGGTTAAAAACATTCCTGTAGATTAGAAAAACTTTACACTTCAGGTTCAAAGTAACAGCTAGCCAAGCTTTGTGAAACAGCGAGGTTCATAAGCTAATGGGTTTTATTATCTCTTATTGAAAATTCTTAAAGCTTCACTGGAGTAATTGTTTGGGCTAGTTTGGTTCAATTCAGTTGGAAAGTGTAGATGATCGTCAATGCGACTGTCGGTTTGGCATTCCAGTTGTAATAGCAGTGGCTGATTGCAAGAAAAGGTTAACTGAATGTAATCACGAATAAAAACAATGAAAATACCTGACTATAGTCCCAAATACGAATAGTTCTAGAATCAGACAAAGAAAAACATTATAACCAGGAAGAGGCATGTGTAGCAAATTACATAACAAAGTCCCGCCACAGAAATATATAAATACAAATAGAAACATGAGTGTTCTGAAAAAATTAGGCATTGGCGAGAATAGCTATACTAAAGCGTGTTGATTGGTCGGCAAAGATTTGAAATGATTGAAGAATCAAGTATCATTACCAAACAGCCTCGTAAGATGCTCACAGTGAATAAGACACATCAGGAGCTGAGGGCTTGAATAAGATTAATTGCCTTACTTTGCAAAGAGAACAAGTAATTACTACGGCAATGCCTGGAGCAATTTTTTGAGATCCAGCTTAACATAGAGGGTTGCTTTATGACCGTGGATGGGAGTTCTACACTTAGCTCGTTATAGCAAAGACCAATAGATGCTGCTAATCCTATCTGGTCAAGTCATTGTACCACCAGCGAACTAGTCACTAGCTGTAGAATGTAATGTGCCTGTAAGGTGATATAGCCACAGGCACCACTCCTATTCATCTAAAGGCATGGGAAAAGACTTCAACTGAGCCTTAGTTTCGCTCCATGGATATACGTTGATGTGAATGAGAAATGCAAAAAACAAACCTAACAAATGTACGTTTAAAGTAAGTTACAGGTGGCAAAACAATTCTTCATGGGGATAGCCTATAATAGGTCAAACATTTCTTGGTGTTATATGTGAAGCGATACAAAGTAAGTTGAAAAAATTAATAAAAATTACAAAATAACATACGTGTCATCTGATCCACTGCATAAAATACCATCCCTTAATGGTGACCATTTTACGTGGAACACTTTTGATGTATGGCCTTCAGGGAAAAATATTGACATGTTATATAATGGCGTAGAAAGAGAGAGAGAATTGTAGCAAGTCCAGTTTACACCCGTATAACGCAGTGCAACGGAGGAGCTCGTGCTTAGATTCCCTTTCTAAAAAAGGAATTCTTACTGGCATATCACGAAAACCGCGAGAATACCTTCATAATAAATGATAGCTGCATACACATAAGGCTTAAATAAAACACCTTCATGGAGGTGCGGGGTTTCGAACCCCGGGCCTCTCGCATGCAAAGCGAGCGCTCTACCACTGAGCTACACCCCCTTGCAACCTAAAATGGTAGCTCAGGAGAATCAATCGAGCAAGTTCACGGTACCAGCTATATACGACAAGCTTATTAAAAGGATGCAAGTGACTTCAGGTGGCAAAGTGATTCGGGAGCCTGTTAGTAAGCTTCATGTTAACCCCTTCTCAATGAAATATGCGGGCAACAAAAGTATACGGGCACAAAATCTACAATATTTTCTAAGATTAGCAAAAAAAACAAAGAAGAGCGTATTTACCAGCAAAAGTACGGATTGCTGTTTCTCCTTTTGATGGTAAATAGAAAACTCGTACTAGTTTATCATCACATCCAGTCGCCAGAAGATCGCTACAAGACAGTCAAAAACATGCGAGTGAAATAAACAAGGAGCTGCTTTAAGGTAAACTGAAATTAGAAAATTGCAAAGACGAGAACGGGGGGGGGGTGTCTTGCATCAATCTCCTTCAAAATAATACAAGGAAAGCAAAAACTGTCCATTTCGTTACCCCCCTTGAGTCTAACACATCATTGAGTAGGAATTGTTATAATGAAATTGCCATCAAATTAAGACTGCACAAAAGAGTAACTTTAATATCATTATGGTGTAACTGGGAAAAAGATCTAATAGAGCATTTCTTTTTAATCATTTCAATCGAAAAATGTTTAGTCAAACTGGTCAACAGAAAAGGATGTAGAAAGAATAGTCAAAATTTTCATATTATTTAAACTCTTTTCCGAAGATACCAAAACGTGAAGTAAAAAATCCGTTTAAGAAGTTATTAAATCGACTTTTTAAAAGCTAGTTATTGGCAAACTAAGTTTATCTATGCATATCTATCACTCAGGGAATATTGCAGTTTCAGGAATATGAGTAATAATAACATATGGCACCAAAATGTTTAGATATATGTACAGTACGTGGAATTTGAATTCGTTTCAATTAAATAATTGAAACTATTTATCATTTACAAATATATGTAATAAGATCAGGTAAAAGATATTATACTGTACTTTGGGAAGTTTGAAAATAAGTTATGAGTTAGTTTTTCATCAGGCAGTGAAAAGCAAATATTCAAAATATTTTCAAATCTTCTAAAGTACGGTTTCAGTTTTCCACTTATCTGCTTGGAATATATTTGTATCAAAATACCGGTTATTTGGGCTCCAATCACAACCAAACACAGGTCCAGGATGCTTGTACTTTTTCACTAGAGTTCCATCAACCATTCTGACAATACTAAACAGAGAAACGGAAAATGCAATTTATGAGACAATTTCAAAATTACCTTTCTTTCAATACATAACCTAAGTACGCCTTTTAACCTTGAAAGCAAAAGTTAATTCACAGAAAAGGTCATGTCAATACAATCCATATTCCCAACAACTTTTCCTAATTTCTTATCGATCCAATTTTATCTTTCCCTGTTTGGAAATTGTTGTTGTGATCACGATAATCAACAATTTGCTTGTGACAATCCAACTCGCATCTTTCTGCTTTGCTTGACATAAAGGTTCTTAAAGGAACGGATAAGCACATTTACACCTGTCACAAATAACCATGGATAGATATTACATACACCAGAATGCTGAGCTCAGGATTTCCAGGGACCCCCCTTGGAAGGTCAGATTGTGGATGATACACCTATTTTCTACCATTAGACGAGCAATGCAATGAACCCCCCCCCCCCCCAAACTGGCGGATTTGTTTCAGTTTCTGTACTTCACAATGTTGCCAGTATAATGGCTCATATTGAGCAAAGCAATGAAATGGTGAACGCGGGACACAAATGATAACTAAAATGGTAGCTAAAGCGAATAAGATTAAAGGGAGAGGTAAACAGATGGACAGGGGGCACACATTAACAAGATAAAACGGTGAAAATCATACCAATTATTATCTGAGCCAACTGATGCTATGTATTTAGAATCTCTTTGATTCCAAGATGCCGTGTATACGCTTGCTTTTCCATGCTCGTTAAAACGCATGATGATTCTCTCTTTTTCGACGTCCCAGATGAAGCAACCAGAACGTGAAGTAGCAGCAACTAGACAATTCAGGTCGCCTGAAACAAATTTAATGAAACACTAGAACTGGGCTAAATACTATTGGATCTGAAACGCTGCATTACGGGATCATTTTTGCAAAGTTACCGAAAGACTTTCTGCCCTATCTCAGAAGTCGTTCTGACATGCAGCCCCAGTCCTAGGAAATCCTCAGAATGAAGACTTGTTGGAAGTCAACCTTAGAGAAGACCCTAGTGAGCAATTACAATCTATTTTATAAACACTAGATACTTTCTGTTGAGGATTCAGGGCATTATATTTAAGAAAACGTTATCGAAGTACTTTGGGTCACTCAGGTGTTGGGCCAGTACTGTTTATTGGTACGGATAAAGCAGCGACGAAAGTGGATGTGTGAAATTATGAATGCTGTAAGGACAAAGTAAAGTCCCACATGTTTGACCCCCTGTTCATGAGAAAAAGAATATCTTTCCATAATGATGCAAAAACAAGTTGTACTTTATGAATAAGCCTCGCATCCAGGAGTGGAATGATTTGCTTTCATGCCGGCCTGACGGCAGTCTAACAGTAATTGCAGATACTGATTAACACAAGATCCAGTTGAGAAAAAGACAGCACAGCAGAAAAATTGACCTTTGATGCTTCATAAACTTGTCATAAAAACCGATTCGAGAAGATGTTTCGCTAGAAAAAAGATTTTTCTTTGCTAAATGAAAGCAAAGAAAGTAATTTTAAATAATCACCTGGTGCCCATGATACTGAATAAATAGCGGTTTCATTTCTTGATGTCGATTTAACCTTCGAGAATAAAAACGAAGCCATGTGAAAAGATAACTTAAACTAAAGGAAGAAAGGATTGAATACACACAACCAGTACCCACAAGATCCTAAGTAGCTCTAGCGACCGTAGGAAACTAACAAAAATACGATTAAGGAGAAGTGCAACGTCAAGCGGTAGGAATACAAAGTAAATATGCCTAGACAATAATAATAAATTTACATATGGTGTTAATAATAGTTGGCCCCGATATTCATGGCTTCTTCAGAGCATGGCATGTATTAGACTCAGCATTTCATCTATAGCTTGCCAAAATTGATCAATTTTAAGAAATTTTGTTCGCATACACTGAAGTTTGTTAGTTTTACAAAGGCCAGAATAATTATGTTTTCGGCAAATAATATCTTTGGTTTGAAGATGGTAGTGGTGGTGGAAGTGATATTTACCAAAGCGATGAAAATATTGATGATGATTACTTTTTTTTGAAAAAGAAAAAGTTGAATAGTCGAAGTTTTTTTCATTCGAGCAGAAACATCTGCGGAAACGCAATCTTAGCCGACTTGTAGAAATAAATAATTAATCACCTAAAGCAAAAATCTCTTGATAAGAATGTATCAGTTTTGAGCAATTTAAACGATGATGAAAACGATATCAACAAAAGTAGAGGCTTCATGCGCTAACACCTGCGTATTGCCTGTAAAAGGCGCAATTAAACAGAGAGAGAATACAAAATGCGATTAAAATAGAGCATTTACTCACAGCTTCCATGGTTTGGATGTTCCATACTTTGATCGTACCATCAAAAGAGCAAGTTGCTAATAGGTCGGGATCATCGGGATGGAATTTACAATCAAATATCGTTTCAATATGCCCCTAAGAGAAAATTGCAAATAACATACTGTAAGGTTACTTGAAGACAAAACCAATAAAACATTAAGGCTTAAGCACGTTCGTGCGTATGAAAAATTAAAACAAGGCACACCAAATTTATGTTACCTATTTATCAATTATATTCTGTTTTTCGTTTAGTAAGGACCAAAATGTTAAATACGCTTAAAGTACAAGTCGCATTTTTGGAGCAATATGAGCACTTACCTAAACATTTCCCTGGAGATAAAAGACACAATCGATTGACTTGGGTCTCAATCATGGGGAGAGGTGGAGATTTTGTTTTAAATTGAATGACAGGGGATAAAAGAGAACCATCATTGCTTATCTCATTGGTATCGTCAGCGCCCTTCGCTTAGCAGATCTGCTACGGGAGCATGGACCATAGATATAGATATAGTATTTAAGGTTAGTAATTAACTGGGGGATGAATATCATAGCAAAAATAATGGATTGGTTACAATTAAGAGAGTTTAAAGCAGTGTAGAATCGTGATAATAATAATAATAATAATAATAACAATAGTAATATTCAAGCAGGTAGCATCGCATCAGTTTGATTTAACTGTTTTCCATGCGAGACCTGCATAAAGTAACAGGGAAATTAATGTTATGAATAAGGGTGAAAAATAACCAAGAATATCTTAAATGACAATAGTTACAAATTAAGAATTAAGAACATATTTGTTAACCTAGAAGACGGTCCAACTTCTTACAAAATTTCCCGATATCTGTGTAGAATGTTGTCATATTATCAGTATTACATCTAAACAGCATTCTTTTGACCATTATACCAACAATGGATTGAATTAACTAAAGGAGCAACTCACGTAATCTCTTAGAAAATCCCATTGCCGTTTATGGATGTCATATAGCCCAATGCCTCCATCTAAAAATGTACAGACTACCCTAGCTGGAGGTATTTCGTAAGTTTGGCTCCTGCCCGATGATGACTTTCCAGATGACAATGATGTGGATGAAGCAGCAGAAACGTTACTTTTCAGCTTAATGTTATCTGCCACCAAGGCGTCAGGTATAACGCACACGGAATGGAAGCCAGTTTCCTTTATTTTCAAATTCAGAACTGGAGAATCTTTAGAGGCACTCCAGATTCGAAGTACTCCACTTTGCGTATCTGGTGAAATATATAATAAGTTAAATTTGAATGATGATGGTTAGGTAAACTGCCAACACCTTTTAACCACGGACATCATATTCTACGGTCTATCATTGCAAGAATAACCAAGCGAATTATACAGGCAAGTAATAAATACTGCAAAAATGAGAAGAGGCCTTAGAAACAGTTACTTAACTTTGTTAAAAAGCTACTTAGGACTCATTACCACGGTTGGATCTCTTTCCCCGACCTGTGACCGTCCTTCTAGAGTCGGCAGTTGGGTAATCAAGATAATTTTAATTGACACAGGCTTAGGGCCCCAGGCCTACATCAGCTGTATAGATGCAAGCACTACACAATGGATTAAGGGATGAAATTGATTGCCTGCTAAAAAATAGAACAAACCCATGGATATATATACAATGATGTAGGGTAAATGTCCAGAGATAATAAGATCGGATTGGGCGAGGAGCATTTCTCTCTTCCAAAAACCGTACGAGATTCCATTGAAACAAAGAGATTTCCTTGGTATTTCTGTTAAAACAATAGAATTTCCAGCAAAATTGTACGAGATTTATGTGAGGTGATCTGCCCCTCGGGATTGGATCAGTCTTGTTATGCATTGCACTATCTTTAAACAAGAATAAACTCAGTTCAGGTAGTTTAAGCGAATAGAAAGTCGGTCACTTGCTCCCTGCATTGTCGAACGCTGCTTTTCACCTGCGTTGCCGCCCGCCGCTTGTTGCCTTCGTTGCAGCCTGCTGCTTGTTTTTTCGTAGTCTGAAAGCCGTGGAACCTTTAGTGTTAAGGGTGTTAGGCCTTAGGTTTTACAGTCTAAGATCTTACTTCTGATTTTGTTGTATACACGTCAAAAATACGTAAAAAGAGTGATTGCACTCTGCAGACAATGGTGGATCTCACTTGCATGTGATAGCAATCTAGAGCAACAGATATGCAGCCGGCAAGACTGATTTAGATAAAGAGCCACAGTAAAAAAATTGATACTGAACAAAGACCTAACATCTTGTGGGCACTTGCAGCGTAAAACATATATACGAAAGTTAATTAAAAAATACTATGGGAAATAAGTAGAGCGATTCACCTGCAACTTAAATAGTTTCAGCGCTACAATATGATCGATTGCTATTTAAAAACATGTTTGTTACATAGAAACGAGTTTTTAAGAATGAAGAGCCATACAAAACACTCCAAAGTAAATTAACGAGACAGCTTAAGCAGCTGCGATGCTGCAAGAGAAAGGTTACATGGAAAAAGACGATGAATATTTCTCGTCTTCAAATGAAATACAATGATTGCATGCCAAAATAGAGAAAAAGTTTTGAAGCCAAAAGCAAAACTCGTTAACCAATTCGTTTGTTAACGGAAGGAACACGTTGAAAAAACTTTCATTCCGCCTTAAAAGACACGAAAAATGAGCCAAGATTGTACAACTGAGAAAACTGCCTTGCAGTTTTGCCCAATTTTTTTGAGATAAAAAGGTCATATAATCTTGGCGCAGAAGACGAATATTGGCCACAGGGGCGAAACGTCACTAGGAAAGTTGGTCGTGCTCATACACTTTTTTATAAGAAACTTGGATCAGCCCTTACTGTTAAAAGTTCTCAATTTGCAATCCAAATTTTGGCGTTTTATAGCTAAAAGTTTCTTAGTTAATTTCTTATATTCAGAACAAAAATTGCCCTATTGTTTTGAAGTTGAGTATTTTAGGGTCAATAAATGCGCAAATTGTTACAAAAAAACCGAGCAAGACTATTATGACGCCCTATGATACCACCGCTCCTCTCGCTCTGACGCATACAGGTGGAGCTATTTAGTTTTAAATTGGGGGCAGCGACTGCAGGTAGTTTTTTCATATTCTTAGAAATAAAAATGTTATCCTTGAGGATTCTTGGTCGTCCCGAGCCACTGATTGACCACAACCTTTAGGAATGTTGAATGATTTGAGATGTAGAAGATTAGAATTGGGCTCGGCTATGGGCCAGGTTTACCTTTCTCACGCTATTTTACATTTGCTAAATTGTTTAAAGTTCAAGACCCCTCTAATTTTGATCTGAAACTGAATTTCAAAAACATATAACTCTAAGGAATGTTTTTGGTCCCTTGATTGTGTCAGATCTGATCGATCCTTTTCAAATCTCACCCGAAATGATCTGATTTATTGTAACATAAATCTTATCTAGCCCACCCTAATCTTATCTACTTCAATCAAACTACTAATATGTGGCTACACTACTCTAGAATCATAAAGTCGAACTTAACTAATCTAATTTTGCCTAATTTAAAGTTTACGGCAGAAAAAACTCTGATTTTTGGCGTTGTTTATTCAAGAAAGAGAGAAAATATAGATCCTTTCTTGGCCTAGCACTTGCAGTTTTGCCTTAAGCTTAAAAGATTCAATATAAAAAACAAAATATCATGGGTACCAGGGTATACTATTTTTAAGTTGCTTTCAGAGTAAAAAAACACAGGCTCCTTTTCTTAATCAAAGATAAATTTACAGTAATCTTGATATTTGATCTTGCAAAAGATTATAGGGGAGGAAGAATGCTAATACCACAATGGCAAAAATTCTCTAGTTCATGCATTACCATAAAACAGAGGATTCGGTCAGTCCTAGTTTTGTCTTAACAATTGTAATTCATCCTCTCTTTCAATGAACATGTATCACACAGAAATATAAATTCATCTGCTCAATGAACATTGTCAGTCCCAGTTAGTCTACTGTGCTATTATATAGAAATAATGAAAACTTAGCTTCTAACCTCCACTAACAAACATTCCTGGTGCATTGAAAATCCATGAAAATCCTGAGATTCTGGCAGCTGCACTTGGGAGTTTGAAGTTCATGATGATGTTACATGACTCTGTGTCAATCAGTTTAATACCGCTCCTGTTTTTATAGGCGACTAGTAAGTAATCAAATGATAATGAGTCCCACTCTAACATTTGTACAGGTTCATCATCACCATTTTCTTCCAAAGACTCTGGTCTCAAAATGTGTTTTTGTGCCTTTTTACCAGGATTCAAAAATGACAGAGATCCATCCTTATGACCAAATGCAATCTTGCCTGTACGCTTGTGATTCCAAGAAAATTGGGTGATTTCTGAATAAAAGCTAAAAGTTTCTTTATGTGAAGTCACCTCTTGACTTGCTCCACAGTTCCATAAAAATAAAGGACCACATCCATATACAAATGCAACTACATCTTTTTCATGTGGGCACCATTCCACACAAATTGGAGCTTCCTTGATTTCTTTCAAACGAAAAAGAACCCGTTGCTCTGATATATCCCATAATATTATCTCTTTATCAGTACTGGCACTGGCAAGAATATTCTTATCCCTTGGATTCCAACTAATTGAAGTAATTGTCTTCTTGTGTGCTGCTACCACTGAGTGTAAAATGAATTTTCTAAGGTCAGAGTTCCACTGAAATGTGAAAGAGAAAAAAAAATATTACAAGACAATGCAAAACTGAAATGAAGAGAAAGGTACCATTTCAAATAAAGGCAAGCTGGTCTAGCTTTTCATTCAACCTTTAAACCAGTTTACTAAGCACATGACGTCAAAATGCATCATTTTTTAATAATTAAATACAACTGGATTTATAGTACAAAACACCATTATTAGTTTTGAGGACTTTTTTGTTAATTTTTTCTTTTTATAATGATCAAGAAAGGCAGAAGTTCATCATGGGCTTAGGGGATTATCTCTATTAGTTAGTCTCAAAAGATACCAAAACAACAAAAATTAATTGCAGACTATTTTCATCAGGTTCTGGGATGCTTCTTGTCTATTTTGAACTTAATCAAGAGGTATATAGACATTATTAGCCCTTTTAAACAAAGGAGATGTGTTTGAATTCTATAAAATACAAATGAAATAACCACTGAGCAACATTCTTGCATATATACTTTTGTTAGAAATATTTTCTCTTTTATGGATTGAGACCTCAAGGATATCAAATGAAAATTAATTTTAGTTGTTGTAACTTGTCAGCTTAAAAGCTCAGACACTTCTACACTTCGACACTTCTTCACGTATACGGAGCTGATGGAAGAACATAACTTGTGTCCTGAACTGTTTAACAGCAAAGCATATTAGGCAAAATGATACCATATATACCTCATAGATATAAGTTGCTAAAGTTGAACAGTATGCAAAGCGATCACCATTTGCTGTGCACATTCTAGGGCTCCATGGCTGAGCCCCAGCTGTGAGCAAACCAATTTGTTTCAATGACATTTTGAATTTAGTCACCTTTCATACTTCCATCATAAGATCTAAAATGTAAGATATCAAATAAATTACTATATATTTATAAAAAAGGCATGGAGTTTCAGGAGTTGATTCCTGAACTGATTTAACAATAAAAGTTCTTTAAAACTGGAATAATATCTTGCTGTATATATGCTACTCTTGAAAAAAAAGTTTAAGAATTTGTAGCAAGATTATTACCTTACAAAGTTCTGAAAAAAATTTGTTCTTTGCAGCGCTTTAAATGATATATTTTGACTTTTTACTAGAAGGCATTCAAAATAGATTTTTACTAGAAGGCATTGTCATCTGCACTATCAGTTTCAAATGCTTTTACTCCTTGGAATTTTGAGCATGACCATGTGTTATGGAACTATGCACAGCAATGCATCTTACACAAGTTTATAATCAAAGTCCATATCATAGAAAAATGCATTGTTTTAAGGATGCAAATGTCTAATACAGAAATCTATTTCCTTAGTATGGCTCCATTTAGAAAACTATCAATCCCAAATGATGGTAGAGATATCTGACACTTGCATTATAATACAATACTGAATCAATGTTTATAGTTCACCTGTTGCTCCTAAGAGGGCAAATAAAACAGGTAGGAACAGATAAAACTGAGCTTAAAAAGCTTTAATTTCTTTTAAATCTAAGATATTATGTCAGTCTTTACGATCGCTTAAATTAGTTCCATAACATTATGCATCAGAGTACTTTTTTAAATTTCCAATCCAAAACTGTTAAAAATTCAAGGGTGTTTGTAAAGAATATGATTACAACATTTTGGATCCTCACAACAATTTGGCATACAACAATAATGACCAGTTGCTATCCTTGCTGTAAATTTACAAAGATTGCAAACTGGGGTTTGAAAACCCCATTTAATAAGAAACTTGCTAAATTAAACTAGAATAAATGAGGCAGCTAATTTTTTATGCAAATAGATTAAGAATAGATTGAATTTTTAAATAATGCAGGACTCTGAAGATTTCTGAATTGTCAAGCTCAAAAAAATGTCAGATTTTCAGTAGCATTACGAAGCTGGAGTACCTCATGTTGCATCACGGGGAGTTGAATTTTTATAGAAATTAATATTGGAGAAGGTTTTTAATATCTTTCAAAAAAAAACTTTTTTGTCTTCACCTTTGCAAGCAAAACAGCAGCTTACTTTTTGACAATTAGCTGCAATTTCCCGAGCTGGTTAATATCAAGCTTCAATAAAATCTGATCCATTAATTTGCATTCATAGTTTAAAAACTACACTTTATCAGGATATGGAAAAAACAAATTTCAGCAGATGACGATTACTGTTTACCAGTCTGTAAATAGTGCTCGAAGCCGTGGAAGCCAAGCTATACTAAACTCAGTTTTAAATCTCAGTTATATCAACAGATTAATTTTTACCTAACTTCCATCACTTTCACTGTTTTAAAACAAATTTAGCTACTATACACAAAGTGCCATTTAATGTAGAATAATATTCATATGTTGCATTTATTGAAAGTAATGAAATATAAAAATACGAAAACTAGTTTAATAACAGATGGGTGAACTTGTACTCAGACTTGCGTGTGTATGTATCCAGTATTCAGTCAAGGGGGTCAACTTTCTAGCTCTCTATACTTCCACAACGTTTGAGTTAATGACAACGCGAAATTTAAATATTAATGTAAAAACAGAGTTGACTTACTAAGCTCTTCGAAACAGGGCAAATACAAACAAATTTTAATATCAGCTATAAAAGACAGATTAATGTTAGGCCCACAGTATCTAGGTCTAGTAGCACCATGCAGAAAGTAAAGGTTTGCGAACGTAAGCATTTACCCACTAACACCATGGCCATTTTAAATTATTTAACTACAAATTAATTAAGCAATCGGTGCAAATTGCTCTCACCGTAAAAGTCCTGCAGCTCTCCAAAGATAATCTAGTATGGGTTTTACGCGCCTTCAGCTTTTTTGCTCTGCTGTATAGTGACATTCTACAAAGAAAGGAAAACAAAATGTCATGTCTCACCAGGCGCTAGATATCAAAACAAAAAATCAATTAGCCATCAGGTCAGAAAGTAAATAGTAGCCAACTTAGTGTTGCATTTTCTTCATTCGAATTCAACTGTTTTATTCATAAGTTAGCTATATTATGTTCAGATGTTTATGTTTAGTTGGAATAAAAGCTTCGTATAAATAAGGAATAAAGCCAATAAAGATCTTATTCAAGCTACGTTGGTAGGAGACGTCATTTAAAAGGGGCTCAAACTTTGTTAATCTTATAGGTTTCAACTGAGAAACACTCTAGAAGATGACATTCATCCTAATAAACCATAACGCAGTTCTTTTATGCTCCTTTCATGCCCAACGTTTCTTTCTAAATTTCTCAAATCTTAATTTCTCTCCTTATATTATTGTTTGGTGGCAGTTACTAGGCTAGCACCAGTTGATGATAAACGGTGAGCTAGGAAAATTTTTTCGTTACATTTTAAACACGAATTTTCGTCCGACATTCGTAAGGGTACAGGTTTTTTTATCAGAAACTAAACATACTACAGTAATGCCATTGCATATTTGGGAAATATGACTTCAATTAAAACAAACAAAGTTGAATGGGAGAAATCGTTGTGAAATGCAAAGTTGTAGCTCTAATTGAATTGTTGCTAAGGCTAGGTGAGCCCAGAACTCTGACATTATAATCATCATTTTAACTGAAAATATCATCAATGAGCAACAAAAATCAACGTTATCATCAGTTTGAAAAGATGCAATTTATCTTTGAATTATAGAAGGAAGAGAAATAGCAAGGTGCAGTAGTGCGAAAGAGCTATAAACTTTTTATTTATAAGAAAGCAGATAAAAGATGAAAGATGAATGATAAAACCATCCTTTTTAACAACATACTTCTTTTAAAGTATCAGTTTGAAATCAGTGGTCCTACAGCTTTGTCAATGTCGTCAATACAAAAGTGGTGAAAACCTTACAACAGAAACCTGTAAAAATCTTAACGACATTGCTTCAGCCTCTCAACCTGCTTTTATATTCCGAAAATTTTCAAGGCTTTTCTTCTTATAAAATTATTCTCATAAAAGAAGAGTGTACGAGGTTGAGAATCCAGCTGCAAAAAAAATGAATTTCCAGAAGGGGTCGTTGGCATCCTGTTCGGTACCAGAAGAGTTCTTAGATAAATCTTGCAGTAATAGCAGTAAGGTTAATGAGGCCTCCATTGACCTTTTCGGAATTGTCTCTCTAATTCACTCGGTGCTTGGCATAAGGAAAGGCGTGTAATTCATTCCCAGTCTAATTTTCACATATAGACGTCATAAAATTTGATTTGATTCTCCAATCATCGCTATTTCAAGGGGCGCCAAATTACGGGGGCTATGAGGGTTACCCCCGGCATCTTTCCAAACAGTTGGTAACTGCCTAGAAGAACAATTGGTTAGTACAATTAAATTTTTAAAACGTGCTGTTTTCAATTTGGCCCCACATATAAATAGCAGAACTTCTGCCGCTGAACTGTGCTTACATTAACAGGAAATTTCTCTCCAAATGGCTTTAAATAACTGCACAATCTATTCTTTTTTGCTTTATATTTAGCTTTACTGTATTAAAATTGATCTTTAGTTATTGTTGCGTGGTTTTAAAAAATAATTTTTGTAATTCGCTGTATGATTGTATGCAGTTAAGGGCCATCTCGGCCTAGAAACTTGAATTGGGAAAATATTGGCAACCTCAAAAGTGGTGATAAGGTCAAAGGTTAACTTACAAAATCAACAAAGCGATCTTGTATTATAACGACTAATAAAAGTGAAGCATAGCATATTTGTTTAGCTGTTCTCTGTTCAAGAGGTTCTCGTCCTAGTTCTTCCTTGGCTTGCTGATTTTGAAAAACATCGTATTGTAAGCGTTGTATATTGCAGGAGTCATCAAGAAAACCGCGAAAGATTTACGCATATTCTACATCACAAAACCTGTTTCTGAGGCAATAACCTTTCTTCTGTAGTGGAGAAAAAAACTGCATAGTTTGACACCAAAAATAATTCTTTGAGGACCACGCACGGGCTATACATTGACTATGTAATGATATTATTGTTGGATAAAAAAATATCATTTTTCTTAATAACAGCAGTGCTTAGGTTGAGATCGGGCCGTTCTTGACAAGTTCACCCCCACCATTAACAACTCCTTAAAAAGATCCTCAGTGGGACGTCACATTAAAATTCTAGGCAGACATTCGTGTACAGCGTTTGGAGATCGTTTAGCAAATTCATCGAATTTTGAAAATAGAGCGATGAATTTAGCTAGCACCTGCTTAAGCATATTAAGCACAATAAGGTGTAAGTTTTAGTCAAAACTGAAGTTTTATGTATCATAATAATCACACATTAAATCGGATTTTTCATTATTTTTACAGCTGCTGATATTTTTGTCAATATAGAGATAGAATAATATTTTTGTTGCTTGTTTTCAAATTTACAGTAAACGTGAGGCCAATATTCTGGGAATTTTATTTTCAAGGTAACCTTCTACTGATTGGCTGATGGTTCTATCCCATTGTAATGTTTGAAACCGCTGGCAGGATTCCGATTTGACAATTTTTACGCAAAAAAGGAATGCTAAGGGCATACCGTAAATGATCGATTAAGTCCCCACTCCTGACTAAGCCCCCCTCCCGAATACGCCCCCAACCTGAAAGATGATTTTGACAAATAAGCCCCTACTCCCGAATAAGCCCCCATGGGCGGTTATTCGAATTTCCCCCAATTTTCATTTCGGCTGAGGGGATGAGGGCAAAAGCCCTAAACCACGTTTAATTGATATTAATCTTTTATTCATTTTCTATGTCAGTTGCGATATTTGTCACAATAGCTGTAAAAATCTCAAATTCAAAATTTGAGTGTTTTCTTTTATTTTTCTTACAACTTTTCTAATAAAAAATTTGCAAATGTTTTGCTTTTTGTAAGAGCAACATATTTTGCTGAGCACCAAGTTCAACTTCCCATTTTCTCTTTCAAATTACCATCGCAATGAGCATATTTTCAGGATATACTTCTGGGAAATGTGTTTTATGAGTTTAAAGCTTTTAAAGACATCTTGAATTATTTAAAGATACTCACCAATGTTTGTGCAAACATTAATAAGCCCCCATTTCCGAATAAGCCGCCTTCCCGAATAAGCCCCCACTCTTAAAAATGATTTTGACAAATAAGCCCACGGGGGCTTAATCGATCATTTACGGTAGCCTTTGACAGCTCTAGAGTTAACACACGTACACGCATTACTCTTTTTTTCTTATACGCGAAAGCTTACAGAAAGTCGAGCCCCAAACAGACGGGAAATCAAGAACAAACTGACAACAAGCTGAGACTGAAATACACACTTTTCTTTATAAAAACACACATTATAAGAACACCGAGGCTCGATGTCCCAAAAAAAAATTAGACAAGTTTAGAACATGATCAGCTTCGGAGGAGAAATTATAAGAAACAAGAAAAAAGCAAAGCGATTTTTGAATTTTTCACTTCCTCAAAACAAAACCATGCAATTCCCAAACAAAAGCCATTCATAAGACAACGTGTTATGCCGTAGTAAAGAAGCTAAGTACATGTATAGCATGTAATATAAGTGTAAATGCATTAAGCTATACTGCACTGTACTGTATATTGTACTACATATAGTTACCAATAAGTTTTGGGAAAAAATCTCTCCTTAAATAAGAACATTCGAGCCTCAAATAATGAAAAAAATTTAGAACATCGAGCCTCGGCAAAAATTATCTGGGTCTTATGAAAAAAAGAGTGTACCGTAATAGAATGTAATTTTTGATGAAGATGCATACGCTTTCTAATAACCTATTGGCGTTTGTGCAAGCATTGTTTTTACGAATACGCACATCTTTGTTGTTCTACTGATGCTGTTAAAAGCAATTTAGACTGCAAAATTTCGCACATTTTGTAAAAAATAGTGTCTTTTGAAACTCGGCTTTCTCTCTTTAATCCTTTGAGGCGACAAGAAAATTTAGAAAATGGGGGTCATCCATTGCTTAGAATTTTTATAATATTTTGGGCCTTCAGCAAACACAACAATTACAATAACGTGTTCAAAAGAAATTTTGAAATTGGAAGATAATTCCCCATTAAAGAATCTACCAAGTCAAGCGGACTGGACATGTTGAAGGGCTAACTCAAAAGCAGAGGACTGCATGGTTGTCTAACCATTGAAGATATTCTTGCGTACTTTCAGGATTCTGGTAAAATAAACGACAGATATATGACTGCTGTTGGCAGAAAAGCGATAAAATTGTGCTAATGATTCGGGCTTTCAATGCCTCTGTAGTTCACTTCAGTCACAAAATGAACAAAATCAAAAGATTAACCGCTTTCTTCGGGAATTATGACATCTTCTGCATACCCAGCTGCCAACTATCTGCTTGTAGAAAGGATTACGCTGTTTTTCTCAAACCTCGCAAAATCTTCAAAGTGATTAATTAGTATTTACAATAAAAAAACGGGTCTTACAGGAAAATCGAGAGCCTGCCTCCATAACTCTATCATTTTCGATGATGTTTTAAACAAGATTCTCAAACTTTCAGTTAGAAGTATGGTCAAGCCAAAAAAAGGGATTATGATTTTTTTTGGACATCTCGCAGATGAAAATGACAGCAAGATGAATCGAAGCCAATATCTAGATGAAAATTAAAAAAAAATCCGCACACATTTCAGTAATTATCTAACCCTTCAGACACTGAGGAGAATTTAAAGAAAGAAGTATCTGCTTTCCTTTTTGCAACAGCAATAATTTTCTAAAAAGTAGAATGAAGAATGCCTGAACATATTGACATTTAAAAAACATATGATAATAACTAATTAATGAAATTACAAGATCTATGATACTTTAAAAACCATTATAATGCAATAGAGTTTTATAGTTAGCACAGGAAGGGTTTCTTATATTATAAGATAGATGAAAATATTTCGGTTTAGCTAATCAGTTCATTAAAATGCACCAATATTCGAGAACGGGCACTAATAACGTCATGGTTCAACATAATAGGGTCTCATTACTTCCGCTTTCATTTTAGCAAGTTACACATACCTTGGCCAACGTTCCACATTTGTTTTCCTACGCCTTTACTGACTACCTTAATTCAAACTTTAAATCGAGTAGAAGAAGTCTCAATCTGTTCTGCAACTCCACAGTCTCATTATGGGAAAGAGGTCCATCACATCTACTGTAAATAATTCTGTAGCAGAAACTCAATAACTTTGACTCCTCGTGACGTAGAATACGAAGCAATCGTACGCTATGGACAACATCATTGCAGCAATGTCGAATAGCAGCTAAAATAACATCCTCGGATTCGATTTCATTGACCCAAAAACACAAATCATGTCTGTAGCAAAGGGGATACACAACTCTTGGCGCTGACAGTTCGCAACTTCTGTCCAGATTTACCTGTAGAATGCAAAACTTTAATTGAGAAAAACAGCGGAAAGCTATTGGCTTTTCGTAAGGAATCGGGACTATAGAATTTGCTTGTTTTTGATCGCAGTTTCCTCTGCATATTGCCTTGAAACACTGCATATATATTTAAATTTAACAAAGAAGTTGGCGATAGTTTTAAACACACTAGCTTAACATTGCTGCCCAATATTAGATTTTCAATTTTCATGATCTGTTTTTCATATTATCCAAAGATGCATCGACGGTAATGCCGGAATTTTAAACCTTCGGCAAAAAAATTTTCTACCTATTTTGTTGTGCAAGGACATTTTGAGAAAATATGAAGCGTTGGGTGACACAGTTCCCCACTTTGATGAAAGCGCATGGCTGCGTTTATTTTGCAAAGAAAATTGTAGAAAAAATTCCCTCTTGTATACAAACAGGGGCACAAAACAAAAAAAGCAATGTTGGTTTTTATTTCAAACGAGTAAAAACCCCGCAATTTAAGGCCAAAATGTAAAGATCCACGCTCATACATGGTATAAAGGGATTGTACGCTTAGCATTGTGCCTGTTGTCAAATTAATATCGATAATTGTGGGAAGCCATCTTTGTCAGAAATCTCGCTGATCTGCAAACCAACAAAATTTTATTTATTTTCTTTCTATATTTCTTTATCTTCTCTAAGTTCTAAATGCAAAAAGAGTGTAATCTTTTACTCCTCAAATTCCTTTTCGATTTATGAAGGAATTTTCAAAGTTGCGTTTCAATAGATAAAAAGAAATTTCGACAACTTCATGAAAGATACTTTACTTTTATGAACGGTCTGTTAATCAACAGATTATTTTGAAATTATCTTCAAAGGTCACATACCAGACATTGTTTAAGATTTGCCAAATACGTTTCATCCGTGTTCCAAAACAATCTTAAGTCATCTGTCTGCAGGAGTGCTGAAGATAAGAGATCTGTTCGAAAGATGGCAATGTAATTACAACGATTTTTAGATGGATTAGTTTCATCTTCTTCATTTTTGTTTGCTAACTTTAAAACTCCAGCTTTCCCCACAGTCATTCCATTGACTTTAAAAGTACAAGAAGGCAAGCAATCATCAACAAAGCAACAGAAAGATTTTTGCCGATGTTCTTTTGCAAAATAACGTAACTCCCTTTCACTCATAGCGTAGTTATCAAAATCTATTCTTTCGTACTCCACAGATGAAGTTTGTTCATTATCTACTTTTGTTGATTTGAAACTGAGCCCCTCGATCCTGTGTGACACTGTAGCCTCTGGCTTAAGGTTTAACCATGATTCAATGGGAATATCCATTAAAAAATATGGCACAGCTTGACAATCAAATCCCTTGCTTTCACTGTTAATTTCATACTCAGGAATGCTGGTAATACCTTTGATTTTGTCATTTTGTATAGACACATCTAGTATGCAGCTCTGAAAAGTTCCTTCAAATGACAGCTTTAGCCTTGCAACAAACTCTTGAACAGATATGAATTGTGCGGTAGAATCCACAAAAATACATTCTTCATATACGGGATATGTGAATGGTGATATTTCTACTACTGAATCAACAAAAATCTGACTTGTCCACTCTATTTTTGAACTCCTTTGAGCATCTGTTAGTCTATCCAGGGGACTCCAGGTATTACAAGTTTGGATATAGTTATCCTGTTTGCAACTTCCATTGATAGGTGAATGTGGCTGAAGCTCACTTTGATTTTTTGTGTTTGCTGCAACAAATATGCTCCTTAGTAGGGTAGAACATGCATGGAATGGATGCCAAGATAACTGAAATGGATTGAATAAATCTAAACCATGTAAGAAATAATCATCAACCATTGATATCAAGGATTCTTTGGATAGAGTCTTGCTAGAAAAGAAAGTTGCATTTGATAACATGCATTAAAAAATTGAAACTGAAAATCATAAATACAAAGAAAATTAGGATTCATGGTCAAGAAGTCTCAATCTATTTCTGTCTAAGCGTGGATAATGTTTGAATTTATAGTGATAAAAGTGGGGTGATTGTGCCATAAAAGGTTGCCACTGTTTTTACTGAAGCATTCAAATTCATAGGTAGTGGTTCTACGTGTTCCCAATGCAATTAACATTTTGAGGTCTGGAGTTGTTTTGAAAAAATATGAAAAGTTTCTAACATAACAGACAGCTTTGAATTAATAGATAATGAACCACTGTTAATACCAAGTCATAAACCAAGCACAAAATAATGCCATTATATTCATACTTACACACTCTCTAATGCTGGAAAAGCAATCTTTGTTCCCTTTTTAAAAATATGAGTCAGTGCTTCTCTTTTGACAAAACCATTTTGAAGCTTTCCTCTATATCCAGCACTTACATAGTCAGGTGGTGCCACTGACTCAAAATTAATAACATTTGAAAGTACCAAACCTAGAACAGTCAGATATCATTGTGATACCAAACATTAGTATCTAAACATCAACGAAAAAAACATTTAGGTAGATTAAAACATGGTTTCCTATAATTTTAACCTGACAGAATATTGAGTGTCTTGTCATATCAAGCCAGAGACAAAAGCTGTTGTCGTTTGGCAGGGTAAGAAAGGAGTAGGAGAGATGGCTATTATGAATATTATAAGACATTTAGCTGTGAAAAAGGGGGCAGATAGAAGACTATCGAAAATGTAAACAGCAATAGTTAAGGGGGGTATAGATATGCTAAGGGCAAAAAAGGGTAAGCAATGGCTTGGGCAATAAAAAAAATCATCACAAATATAACCCACGACACGGTAACAGGTATCTATATATCAGTATTATACAGAGCCAGTTATGTACATCACATTTGTGTTTTGTCAGTTGCTAGCAACAACTAGAGAAAAAAAAGAAATTTTATAATATAAAGGTTTTTAGTGACAGCAAGAACTTCTACTTTATTGCCTAATGAAATGAAGCTAAATACTTATGACCTAAATGAAGCCATCAAAATGCTAATATCTTAGAGATTAGACTTCAGAAAAAAAGGAGGGGAACAAGAAGTTAGAATTATATCCACAATTTTCATTTGGGTTTACAGTTGTAAATTTAAGGGAAGGAGAAGATGTAAAATATTTCAAATGCTTTTTCCATTGATGGGATTATAATGCTGGGGTGGAAATTGAAATAATAAACTAATTGTAATTGGCTGGCATTGGCAGGTTTTAAATACAAATAAGCTATGGAATGCTAAGTTTTGCTTAGATAAAATTTATGTGTGCAGTACCTGATAAAGGTGCACATGCCAGGGTGCATTCCATGTAAAGTCCATGCTGGAGATTATGCCAACGTACGCCAAGAAACAATAGAAAAAGCACATGACCCATTGTTTTTGTTGTGTTCCACACCAGAGATCTTCAGGTCTAAGCGCATGGAATGCACACTGGTGCACAGGTAGGTCTACAAATGAGGCTGCTGATGGCCAAAATCTATGTTAATTCTCTATAAATGCATTCTGCAGAGACCACATTATTGCATTAGATTTAGGTTATTGCAAAACGGTTTGGAGAAAGAAAAACTAACCAGCTTTTGCTGCTTGAGTTGCTACCTGCCAAGAGTTCCCGTAGCCATTCCTGCTAACATCAATTGGTGTGCCACCCTGACCTCTACAAAGTGTGATGAGTACGTGGCTGTCATCATCAATAAATTCTATTATACTTTTAAAGGAATTTTCAAGAAGTCTTCTGCAAGCTCTTATGTTTGATTTGCCACCAACATGGGGAAAGTTAAAGATAACCGTCTTGAAATTAATTGACTGATTAAAAGTCATTCTTAAGTTTGTTGCATCCACATTGTGAAGGACAACCACGCTGTTCAGTTCATTTAAAGACTGGACATTCTTTACAGCATTTTCATTTTTATTCACTACTTCTTGGCTATCGTAGGATGTCGCATAAAGTGTATACGAACATGTCTGATTGTCAATAGTTTCTTTTTGAGGATATCGGAGTGCTGAAGATTGTTCTCCTTTTTCATCTTTTCTCTTTAAGCCAAGCTTGTGTTCTGCAAATGACAAAGAGAAGGAAAAGTTACCATCACCAAGAATCAAAATTCGCCTTCCAAAATCGTTTAATGCCAAGCTGCCATCCATTCTACTACAGAATTTATCTGCGTAAAAATGTGTTGTGTATTATTTTATTACAGACCAACCATAACAGAACGCTTATGTAAATGCCTCTTCTTGGGTACGAGGATAGTCGAAAACAAACTCCAACAACAACAGCAAAAATTGGAACAACCAAGAAACTAATAAGCTGCGAACATAGAATGAGTTGAAAAGGGAAGTTTGATATGTCATGGATATGCCAAGCTTGCCATAAACTTACTGGAGTCAAATTTTTTCCCACTAGACTTTTTGCGACAATTATGGCTTCAAATATTGCAAAATTTGTGGACCTGACCGCTGAGAATGTGAAAGAAATGGTGCCAAAAATGACCTTTGATCTGCATAAAGGTCAATGTGGCAGGATTGGAGTGATCGGTGGTAGCAAAGAGTATGATATGAATAAAACTATCTTTCAAGTTCATAGAAAAATTATCGTTGCTGGTACTCCTGAACTGTTACAGCCACAAACAAGCACCAAGCCCTCAAACTCAAAGCTCTCAATTACACAGAATATGTTGACTAAATGGTTATAGAAACCCAATCAAACAACAAAATCTCTAGTCACAGCAGTGGCGTAGCCAGGGTCGTCTCTTTGGGGGGGAGGCAAAAGAGTCAATAAAGCAAGAGATGAAAGGGGTCCAGGCCAGGAACAGACTTTGAAGAGCTCTTTTACCCAGTCTGCAGAGCGTGGCAACTGCACGCACAAGAAAAGATGCAGCAGATCGACGTGCACTCCAAAAATTAGGCCTTACATGTGCGTATTATATGCGTATAGGGTCAATATAGGTACCTAAAGCGACTTGGTGCACCCGGGAGAATCAGATATGCACGCCATGCACCCCCCATATTATACCTTGCACGCGCGAGATCTCATCGAGTTCTGCCATGCTCTGCAGACTGGTCTTTTACCATATACACAAACATGCACAATTTCCGCAGAATTGTGCTTATCTCAGACACCAAATATTTTGTCATTGGGGGGGGGGCGACGTTTTCATTTGTGGAAATCCTTTTTGAGATCTAACAGTTGTATTTTAAAATGAGCTTGCATTGAAATTGGAATTTTTTGCATAATGCAACTAAAATTCCTTGCAAGAACATTGAGGACAGTTTCCTTTTAAGATAACATTAACAAAAAATCAGAACCTCAGTGCCTGTTCTTAAAGCTATTTTCAAGCTATGATCACAGCAAATACATGCTTTCTTGAGCCTTAACATATGTTTGCAATGGTTATCTCTTGTTAATGTAAATGTTGCTGTTAATATTTCTGCTTAAATGTTAATGACCACTGGATGTTAATGACCACTATTGCCTCCAATGGTGTCATCCATCATGATAATTTTCATGCATATAGATACCATAGTATTGTGTCATATAATTAATTACTGTAAAGGAATCTGATTAAAAAATGTAAAGAAATCAATATGTGCTCCTGAAAACGAAAGACTCGATATAACTTGAAATACTTGGTTTGTTATTACCTCTCACTGATCATTTGTCCTTAGGGGACAAGAGGTTTAACAGTTAGAGGGTGTAGTAATTTTTCAATTTACCTTGAAATGCATGTTGTTTACTTAATTGTGTATCTTGTTGTCATATATCATCTTGCCTAATTCTAAAAACACAAAAAGATCAATCAATTATTTCCGTTTCTGATCATCAGATATACTGGCGCTCCATATTTTGCAGCATTCACTGCCTTAAGACTGGTAAATACACTTGGTTTGGTTTTTTTGTCCTTGTGTTGCCTTCCCTATCTTAAGACTTGATTTAGTTTTCAATGATCTTTTGTCAGTTTGTGGTCATTTTTTAGGTTTAAAATAAGGCCAGTGTAGCTCAGTTGTCTCTAAGCTGGTCGAGCAATGTAAAAAATCAGATTCAGAATTATAGCTAAACTTAGATTATTTATTACTTGAAAAGCCAATTTCGTAACAGTAAGTAATGATAGTTTCTAAGACTTATATATACTTCTCCCCAATGCTTTTGAAATTTAAAATTAAAGTTAGATCGATTGAATTTGAAATTAATACAATTTAGGAACTAAATATCTAATATCTAGAAATTGTTTGTTGATGATGTTTGTTGATTAACACCTGTCAAGCCCTTGTTTTCAAATTTAGTAAATATGAAGCACTGATTGGCTAAGATACAATACACTGTGTATATTAACAGAAGCTGAGTACTCAGATTTAAAATGGTGTATTTTTTGTGTTGATTCTGGTTGTGACATGGAACATCTGGTTATGATGTGGAGGCTGTTACATGTTTTGACACACAAAAAGGTCAAAATGTTTGGTTATCATCATTCTAAGTTTTAGGTGGAAATCAACTAACGCTACACTTATTGTTATTATTGTCCACTTCATAGTGATGTATTTGACCATGTCATGAAGATGTTATTTCAAATACATATGGCAATGTAATACTCAGTTTTGCTCTGTAGATCAAAATAATGAATTGTTTTTAAAATTAAGCTATATATACCATGGTTGTTTCCTTTCATAGGGAGCAGATCTCTCTCATGTCTTCTGCACAGAAGGAGCTGGAATACCTATCAAAAGTTACAGTCCTGATCTGATTGTTCATCCAATGTTGTAAGATTCTACTTTTTAAATAAATTCATAAATTGATCACATATCACAAATCTACTGTTTCTTAAAAAATCATATTCTTTTATTCCATAATTGCTTGTTATTGCCTGATTGTCACTCTTTCCATTCTTCTATGATTACTTTTGTCTCCTTTCAACTAAATCTTTCTTAATGGCAGGTCTTTAATTTAATTGCCAAAATGTTGACATCATAAAGGTTTTGCTAAGTGTTGCTTGCTTTTAAAAAATCTCATCTGGAGAGTTCTATGTATTTGTAGTTCTCTGCTCTGTGTTTAATTTTTCAAATGTTTCACCATTGACAAGGGCATGAGAATATAAGTAATAGATAATATGATCACCAGAAAAATCACCAAGATTAATGCTCAAAAGCTTGAAACCAATTTGATTCTTTAACCCAGCCAGGTGTTGTCTTTGCAGACCCTGACGTGGGCCTTAAGATGCTAGCCAATATTGAATTGCCTATTGTTAGTACAGCATGTATTGAGTATTACTCAATATTTTGTATTGAATGAAATGAAGTTTGAAAACAATGGTTGCCTCTAGGGATATGGAAGATGCAGTTGAGCAAATAAAATATTGGTTGCCAAGATTACATTCAATTGTCATAGGACCTGGCTTGGGGAGAGATGAGCAAATACTAAGAAATGTGAAAGTGAGTGAGTTTTGTTTTAGATTAATAGGCTGTCTATCTGCCTGCCTGCCTATCTGCCTGCCTATCTATCTATTTTGTTTTAGGTTAGCAATAATTTCTGTCTTTGCATGCTTTCCAACTTTAATTTATGATTCTGAGTTTTTATAAATTTCATTCTTTGTTTTTTTACTTGTTATTTTCCTTCCATTTTTTCCCTCATTGGTCAAATTTCAGTAAATAATTTTTCACTAACATGACCTAAAATTTGATATCATGATTATGACTAATTATCTTCCTATAGCTGCCTTAATGGCTTGTGCTATGGCTTCCTATATATATATATATTGCCATGAGTACGACAGCAAGTCGAAACTAGTCGGCAAATTTGTTGTTTTTCTACTAGTATACACGTCTTTTTTCAACTGTTCAATGTATATACGCAGTTCTCACCCCGGGAGGCTTGTTTTTTCTCGTTTCGGCTAAATGCCTTCGTCAGAGCCAAGCTTTATATATTAAATCAATTAGGCAATAGCTGGCATGGAGTATAAATACTAACCATAAGGGTGCTACCCAATTGTAAATTAAAAGTCTCTACCTAGGAATCAAACCCCGTTCGCCGTCACCGTAGTCAAGCAACCAATCCACTATGCCACACAGGCACAATGAAATAGTCGTGAAACTCCGATGTGGTTTTACGCAGTTCTCACCCAGGGAGACTTGTTTTTTCTTGTTTCGGCTTAATGCCTTCGTCAGAGCCAAGCTTTATACATAAATTCAAATAGACAATGGCTATATATATATATAAACATCTTTACTGATGAAGACGAAAGTCGAAACGTTTAAAAGTTGAAGCTTTTTTCTGCGTATCTATATATATATATATAAGGTCGAGACTAAAAATTACAATTGGGTAGCACCCTCATGGTTAGTATATTAACTCTATGTCAGCCATTGCCTATTTGAATGTGTATATATATATAAATATATATATAGAAAAGACAGTGATGTTACGGTACATACCCTCGCTGTACTATCTTTGGACATTCTATTATTGTGTGAGATGATAATGCTATAGTTATTGAATGTATTTGCTATATCAATGTGAGAACCTGCTTAAAGTACCCTTACAGCCCAAGTGTATTTTAAATACCATTTAACTAAGAATCTATTCAGGCTAACGGATAACATTAAGGTTTTATAGGTGCATTTTTACAGTATCTTGTCCGTTTACTGCTTTGATTATACTGTTTTTTGCCTTTTTGGATTTGATTTTGGTTTCTCTATTTGTAATTTTAGAAGCAGTATTTTTATATCCTTAATGAATGGTGTTCAAATTCTTCTTGAAATTAGAGATGATTAATGAATAAAATTTTATTTTTAGGAAGTGATAAATGTTGTAAAAGAACAACAAAAACCGGTTATAATAGATGGGGTATGTATACAGTTGGATGTTTTTGAAAATCATATGCTCGAAAACTGTTCTTAATATGTTATATTGAATAAAAGATATCAAATCACGGCTCTCCTCCTCTTTTTATATACGATGTAAACTTAATGTCTGCCTCATTTGACTTATTTAATCTTCATAATCACACTGTTCTGCTTTCATGTCATCTACTTGTTTTGTAAAACAAATAAATGCAGCCTGGAGATAAATTTCATCTTCTTCTTCTTGATCAAGTTCCGTCCTTTGTACGGTTGAAGTATATGGTAGTTTTCCATCTTCTTCTGTTTTCAGCTGTTCTCACTCGCTCGTTGCACTGCATTTTCGTCTGCTCCTTCACATTGTCTTTCCACATTATTCGAGGTGTTTCTCTCTTCCTTTTCCTTTTATTTGTCCCTCTATTTGAATGCTCGATACGCTATTATTTCCCGAGATTTTCAACGCTCAATATTTTCTCAAGTTACCCGATTTATAATTCAAGTATGTTTTACCTTTGTCTTGCTAAAAGGGAACTTGGTTTGATCCATCCTTATTCCTAATGGTGCTAGTAAGAGTAAGTTATCTTGAAAAAGCAGCTTTTTGCAGCATTGCTTTTGATTATAGTTACGTTTTTCAATAGGATGGTTTATTTTTGGTAACGCAGCACCCAGATTTGATATCAAATTATAGCCATGCAATTCTTACACCAAATGTCATTGAGTTTGAAAGACTGTATCAAGCTGTGGTAATTATATCTTCTACGAATTTATCTCGATTTTATATGCTCAGATTCTTTTTAAATGGTTCTAAAATGCAATTTGCACGTAGAAACCGAGAGAATTTGAAAACAGGTTAGTTAAAGACAAAAATTTAGGATTTACCTGGTAATTTTTGCTTCAACTGAGTTTGTGCCAAATTGGCAATAAATTCCCCTACCATGTGGTCAATGTATAGTACTTCTGATGAATTCGATTGTTTGGATCTAAAATTAATATTTTCGATCTTAATTCTTGTATGTCCAGTTTAGCAGCCACCTCTGTTGGTTTTTGTCAGCCTTCTAGCTTATGATATTGTCACAATTATCGATGGAAAGAGACTCCCAGTGTTTTAGTTTGTGCTTCAGCTGTTTCGTGTATATTTGTTGTGCCGTATTTTCATTTACTCGGTCAGTCACCAACTCAAAAATCGGCAGTTTTTCCGTGTTTTTAACTGGCTAGATCCCGTGTTTTAAAATTGCATTTCGCCTTTTCCCCCTAATAACTATCAGCGTAAAAATCTTTACCCAAAGCTCGATTATATTGCATGTTTTTACATACAATCTTTAAACTTTTGTCATAACTAATTACATTTCCTTTAACTCAATATAGAATTAAGATTCCTCAATTCACGTCGTCTTTTCTGTTGATATTATTGCCCTTTTTTATTGAATTGATATGATATATTTTTTATTTTTCAGCTAAATAAGAAAGCCAGTAGAGATAATCGCACTGAAGATGCTGTTCTTCTAAGCAAAAGTTTAGGTGGTATTACCATAGCTGCAAAGGGAGAAATAGATATTATCACAAATGGAAATATCGGTAACTGTTTTTCAATAACCTAGTGACAAAAAAATTATGATCAAATCTTTTTTGGCTGAATATATACAAATCACAACATCAACGCGAAAATCTTTCATGCCTCTCTTTATAGCATGAAGCATAACAATCTACACTGGTTTGAGATCCAAATGCCCAAAATTTTAAGAAAACTTTTCTTGGATCACACTTAAAATTTTAAAAGACTAAAATCATAAAAGTTGATGAGAAAATATTTCATCCTCCTTGTTGCATAAAGTACGAATGGTTACATTTTTGTTGAATAACTCATCATCAAATAAAAACGCATCATTTGTTTCATTGCAAATTTTATTTTATTTTATTGAGATAAAACAAAATTCTCGAAATTGTTAATTGCAGGAATGTTGTTAACACCGTTGTTTTGAACTCAGGAGATTCACTTAAAAGATGAATATACGCTCTGGTTTCTTGAATTGCAAAATTTTGACAATTAATCTTTTTAAATTTTAAGTTATTTTATCTAGTATAAATATAAATAAAAATTATCGATTTATGCCAGCAGTTTATTGCTATATTTCCCAACAGCCAAATCTATTTAGCTTTGGCAGTTTTCTCCAAATTGACACTGTTATTAGTGAAGGCCGTTGGACAGTGACAAAGGCATGTAAATCTTAAACCGAGGAAAATGCAAGCACCCAATGAACAACCTTTAAAGAAATGTGAAAGATCTTTCACGCTTTATTTTACGGCATTTAATTGGATTTTTGACAAATCCGTCAGATACATTTACGGTTTTTTGGTTAGAAACCAGGAGAAAGCTTGTTCAAAACAATAGAAATTTAACTCAAGCTATACCAGATATTTATTTCTTAACTATAGAAGATTGGTGTAATTTTTAATGGTAAGCAGAAGGAATGTTGAGCATATTTTTCTACTTCATCATTTAGGCCGTTACTAATATGTCCAAGGGACTTCTATATGCAGCAATATCTATCTTGCTGGTCTAGTATAACCGACAGAGAAGTGGATAAGGCGTTAGCTACTTTACAACGATGGAGATGTATATAATGTAGAATTTTGTATCGTCATGTTTCAGTTGCGAAAGTAAATGAGAAAGGAAGCCCTAGAAGATGTGGAGGTCAAGGTGATATTTTAGCTGGTGCTATTGGTACATTTAGCAGTTGGGCTCATATGGATCAATGGTGAGCATACTTTTTTAAAGTTTGATAGGAAGGCTCAAAAAGAGAAATAGAGACTAACACAGACCAACGACTTAAACAATTTACGTGTTAATATTCCACTCAGATATGCAGAGCTTCCTCAGAATTTAAACTGAAATACTGTCGAATCTGGCAAAAAATTCTGTTATTTGAGACCTTTTGATTATCATTTCAATGTTTTTTGGCGAATTTCAGAATATTTGAACACTCTTAATAAGTCGTTTTCGAAATTCTAATCCATCATTTACAAAACTCGATGTTGAATATTAACGGACCAGAAGCTATCCGTTTTATCTTGTTTTCATTTAAAACGCCTAGTTTGCATCTTTGCGTTGAGCTAGAGGTGGTAAAAAGTTATCGTCCATTCAAAAATTCCAATCATATCAATACTAATTTGACTCCAAAGAGACCATACGTTTTTCAGTGTGTACACTAAAAAGATACATTGTTGTTTGGGCCCGGAGTTAAAGAGAGTTACTTGGAGAACAGTTTTTAGCGTTAACCATTTTTGCAGCGCATTTTTCTAGCGTATAGATGACACGGATAATGCTTCCGTATCTCGGTATAGTAAGCTCATTAATCTGTTTCTCCATGTCGAAAATTTCATCTCAGTGCAAAATTTTGGGATTGTTGAATTTCACTGGAGAGGCATCAGAATGTTTAGAACTGCTAAAAGAAGCATATGATGAAAATTCTACCTTTTTTACGAATATTCAGGTCCCTGTAAGTGGATTTAACGTATTGAATGGAATGGAACCTTTTATAAATTAGCATAAATACTATTGGAAAGAATAATATTTGCTGCAATTAGGATGAGAAAGTAAACAACAATTTTTGTTGTTGAAAAGAGAGTAGGCAAAATGAGAGAAATTCTCGTTACGAACACGAAAAGAGGCTTTTTGTGTCGTAATTTGTTATAACAATGCAAAACTGCTTTTTTTCTAGTGTTTTACCAACGCCTGCAAATATTTTAGCGTCATATGCTGGTTGTGTATTGGTGAAGAAACTCAATAGGATGACATTTAATGAGCTTAGCGTCAAAGAACCAGGCGACTTTGGAAGATCAATGATTACAGCTGATATGCTAAAGAACATTGGACGCACATTTAGTTTAATGCTGAAATAAAAAACAGTTTAGATACTTAATGCTTATTTATCATTATGAGCAACGGCTTAAATACGATATCTGCTCTTTTAAGATATTTTTCGTCTATATGCAATGAAAATCCCTATACCTTTCTGCATATTATCTTAAGGGCTGAGTTATCAGCATATCGGTCCTTATCTAGCACCCGCACAAAAGAGACAAAATCTGGTCCACTAAAATCCATCTGCCGTCATATCAGGTGCATTTGTCATATCTGTAAGCACCTAACCTCAAAATTAGTGATACAAGCAGGTATGGAGCAAATGAAAATTATCTAACAAATGACAAGAAGTAGAAGAAGATGCTAATAGGCGCGATAAAGATAGGAGTTGGCAGAAGTTTCATTTTATGCACCAGCACAGTTTCACTATACTTTAGACTGATAACCTTGCTTTGGTACTAAGGAGCACGCCTCTAGTATTGCAAGGCCCATTTCTATGGACAACGAAAGACGAAGCGGCGAGGCATGATTAGTTAGAGGGAACACCTTCAAGAAAAGTAGTGATACCATTTGAGCAGTGTATATATGATTGGCTTCAGTTTTTGCAGTCTTTTTGTTATTATTTGAGTTTTTGATCATACACACAAACAATTTTTGGAACTATGTCACTTTTTATTTTGACCGCACCTCTCTCCCTTCATTTTGTATCATTTATTTCAAATCCTTTAATTCGAAGGGTGCAACGAAACAAATCTCGAAAATCTAGCCTTCGAGGTGCCATGTGTTGACAGCAACTGGGACATCCTTTGAAATGGAGTATCAAGTAAACTTGAGATGTTATTCACCGTGTTTAATCTAATCAAAACTACAATACAGAGTCGTCTGGCCGAGTATTCAACCTTAATTTAAAGTCTGGCGGTGCTTTCGAGTTTATGACACAACATGTTTGAGTACAATCAAACACTTTCGAAACCCTTTCAGTTTAAAAGATCTTTGTAATAGAAAAGAAGATTGGAAGCTTAATCCATTACAGACGTCAGAAACTTAGTCAATCATTGACCTCATGCCTGGATTTAGAGTTGTGTCTAAAAATATCCTGAATTATACTTTAAGTTTCAACATGGAATATCTCACTAAAATCTAAATTGCGATTATGCAAAATGATGACATTCTTTTTTAAAACCAAATTGTAAGAACGCAGAGCTTCGCTTGCATTGTTGCTGAGAATTAGAGAAAAGATAGTGTGCTTAATCGGTGGCTTTCATTGCCGTCAGACATCAATCATCTAAATCATAAATCAACTCGGTTTTTATTGAACTACCATTCTGTATCAATTAAATGACAGCTCTTCAATGATCCTTTTTGTTGAAAAGAATCGAATTCTAAGCAAGTATTTGAGCAAGTAGCCCGTCTCTAGGGAGTTCCTAATGTATTGTCCGGGTTTAAGGCATTTTTGAGGCTAACTATGTTTACAATTGGGTAGCATCTTTATGCCTAGGATATACAGCCAATGCCGTATTGGTACGTTTGTTAACTCCACGAGCCGATTTCGTGACTAAATCGTGCTTTACGTTTACAGGTAATGAGCAGTTTGTGAGGAAGTATTCAAACCACAAACTTCTAATATACGTATTTTTTTGTATATGAATATATATAAACTCAACAGCTTGCAAGCAAACAGGACTCCATCTTTTAATTCAAACAGGTACATAGTTACTTAGAAAATCATGAGAAATCAGGACTTGCGCCACCGGGATACGAACCAGGGTCTTCTGCATTGGAGGAAGCTTCTGAAGCAATAGACTACAGGGCTACACCTCACGATTTTTTTACCTTTACATTGCTTTCAACTCACGCCTTTTTCAAACTATGCTTATGCATGAACTCAACAGCTTTTTATAGATGTTGATATTATGCTGTTATTGCTAAATTTTATGGTTGATATGACAAAACAACCCTTATTTTTGCAAACCTACGGCTTCTACAGAGGGTATGTATATAAGAAATTGTATCAACAGTAATAGATATAAATAATTATAATTTAATAAAATGAAGAGAATATAAACGTTGATATATGTATAATCGCTTTAAACAGATATTCAATAAAAGATTATTGAAATATAATTGTTTTTCATATTGGGGAACACGTTTCAGACAACTAAAACTTTCCCAATACTGTATCCATGTTTGCCCTAATCGGACACCAAAAATTGCTTTATTTTTGAAGGTTGAAAATAATAATCCAGTCTTTAAAGGACAATCGTGTAAAAATTAAAAAGATTATGGTTGCTCACGGTAACTAAGAGCTGAAACGTGCTATGTATTGACGCGATCCGAGAAACCAAGCATGGTCCAAATGATTCTCAGTAATTAGACCTTCTAATCAGATTTAGAAGGAAGGCACATGTTAAGGTACAAAACAATCACACGTATGATTAATGTTTTAAAAGAAAAGCAGCGAGCTGACTTTGGCTATTGGAAACATGTTTACGTAAAACTGCTTGTGGTGTAGATGAGAAGGGTATTGTTAAATAAATGTTTTGATTTCAAATTATAGTTTTTGTCTGATAAAGCTTTTTCACCCATCCAACGTAGAAATCACTCATCAAAACGCCAGAAACTTTTTAACAAAAACTGTTTGGCACATGAAAATGGGAGCATAATATTTTCAAAATAAAATGACTGAAATCTAAGACGTTTATCAGCAAGGATAACAAGTAGAAAGTCTTAGATTTAATCAAACTGGGTTTAAATATATCTGCACTCACTAAAGATTTTTAAATATTTAGGCGATTCGCATACAAAATTTGCCATAGTTATCAATCTTAATCGTCTAAGGGGCCATTCATAATTACATCTAGGCCATAGAAAGGAGGTAAGGATTTAGAAAGGTTTTTTGCAAGAGCTGCCAAACCTCAATACTACGAGAGGGTGTATCAGGATCCCTGATATTAGCAAGAAGAGGCTTTCAATTGGTAAAATTGCACCATTATAACTTCTCGATGCAAACCTCTACTTCATCGTTTAACTCGACAAAGCCAATCAAAATCTCTTGGATAATCAGTTCACAGGTTTTTCTATAAGATGTGAGTCTATAGCTGGGGCGGATCCATAGGGGGGTTCACAGGGTTCTGTAACTCAGTCAAAATTGTTTTGCATAAAATAGGCCTCTTGTTTTAATAAAGACTATATATAAATTAATACTTAAACAGAAAAATATTTATATCTATAAATTCTAAAACTCTTGTAAACTCCAAAACGGGCAGCGATGACACTTCTCCGCAGAGGCTTGGAGAAACATCATCAAGTCTAGTCGGCGATTTTTAAATCACTAATCAGTGTTTTTCAATGAAGCAATGAAGCGTAACAACAAGATTTGTAACCCTGCAAAACGTGCGCATTGGACAATTTAGATCGCACTGCGCAGGCTGAACCCACCTTAGAGGGTTACGACGAACACCTAGCACGCTTGATTTATTTTGGACAAAAGCTGTCCAAGCGCAAACAATTGTTTTCATCATTGAGAACAATAGGATTCAGCTGCGAAAAGATCAGTGATGCGTGTGATGCATGAGAGGGTTCAGTTGGATCAAAAGGACAATCATACAACGACCATAATGCGCGACGATCCACAGGCCATTCTGTGCTGCAGCTAGGTTTACGAATGACGACCGACACATAGATACAGTAGCTAATATATACAGAAAACTCAGATTGCGTTTTCTTTTGCATTGGCACAACGATACTTTTTTGAGCTCTTTTTTGTTTTGAAAGGGCGTGTCCGGGGTTTGGTAGGGCGTGGTCTCAAAAAGTCTTTTCCTGTAACCCAGTCAGCTAAAATGCTGGATCCGCCCCTGGTATAGGATAGTTATGATAAGTAAAAATTATATCATTGATATTTGACAATATTTAATAATAGCTAATTATCAGAAATTTCTTTGTATGCCTCTCAAATGTCCCTTGAGTTTGAACCAGTATTTTTAAATTCACTGTGAATAATAAGCTGAAGGAGTTTTGCGTTTAAAAATCTTTAAATCGAATAAATGAAGAAATAAATAAATAAGTAGATAATTGAATAGCCAAATGAACAAATGAATGAATAAATAGTAATCTAAATTTCTTAATCAGTCGCATGCTTGCATGCTGGTTTGGTCAAAGGTACGACCAGAGGAAGGTTTGAAGCATTTGATTTTAGACACTTTCGGACAAGAGGGAAGGAGAAGCGTTGGAAAAATATCAAATCGACCGGACATCAATTATGGATAACCCAATATTGATATGTTAGTGATTAATACACCCAAAATGCACGCTTTTAACTGGTTTAAAAGCCCAACATCAATATCAAAAGGTTCTTGCTTATTAAGTTAAAGCAACATTCAAATCTACAATATGGTTGCAAAACCTGTCACTCAGAGGGGGAAGCGTTGCTTGCATGCTTGCTTAGTTGTTTGCTTGCAAAGCGATGTCAAACTGCTAAGCTAATTGAGACCTACTGGATGGACATAAGTGGTCCCTTGTTCTCATTTAAAATGCAAAGTTTAAATCAAATTTAGGGTTGTAGCTGCTACTGAGCCAAATGGATATGTTCTGTATGCCATACATGTGCAAATGGCAGAATACATTAGAAGTTTCAAATTTCTCAAATAGATATAGGTGTTAGAGGCTGTATAGTGTACATTTTATGAAGATATACGTTGCAGTACAGTTCTAAGTTTGTTTAAGCTCCTTAGTAAAATCATGATCAAATATTAATGATCATAGCAGTATCTACTAAGTGCATAAAATATTAATCTAAAGACTTGTGACACATGCATCTATGAAACAATAGAGCTAATTTGTTTGTCAATTTAAAATAATTAATATTTTCCATTTGAAGTGAAAATATATGACATTCAACAGGTAATTTATGAATTTTTTATTTCACTTGCTCAATGACTGAGGTTCAAACAAATGCTTTACCGTTTGGAATTCATGACAATACACCTGCAAGCACCAATACTCAAATAAGTGCTTGTCTCGCGGCCTTATTTTGTATATTATGCAAGGAATTGCTAGCATTGGAATAAAAGACGAGAAGAAATACCGAAAAGATGAATACAGTGGTAGCTATGTTGCCTTATTTGCTATTGAGGTAACACTTAATGCTATTTACAATATTCTCTCTTTTTAGTTTTACAGTGCACCTGATTCATTTCAATTTTCTAATTACCTAACCAGTTAAGATGAACTTGTGGCAAATCTCCGCCAAAAGTCTTTTAACGTTAACAAGAATACCTGCAGCTCCCCCGCTCTCCTCCTCTGAACAATGTTGCTTAAACCACATTTCATTGACTAAAATATACTCTAAACGAAAGAAATTGATCGCGTGGTATGAAACCAGCGTTTATAGGGCGTTCGAATGACTTAATAAGCCAGCTCGGATGCCCCCCCCCCCCTCTATGTCAGACGTATAACCATGACTGTTTAGTGTTTAGGTCTTTTAGTGCTTTTAGCGTTTAGTGTTTAAGCAAATTACATAGTGGTCCCGCCGGGTAATGAAGCATTACATGATGGCATCAACATTTATTCAGGCATATATTTCCTACTTTATAATGCTGACACCTTTGAAAACATGAATTACATCTATCTATTCGTTTAGGCTGCCGTTGCTTAGCTGCAAAATCATGACAACCCCTGAATCGCAAAGGATCATGGGAAGTCTTTTTGCCCAAGGAGGTCATCTAAACTCGTCAATTCCAGCTTATCCAGGTATGCCCTAACTATTTCCTTCCACAAATCGAAATTTTTTCAATTGGCTGTCATACATCCATTTAATGCTCGGGCGTCATTACATATCCTGCCCTTTAAAAGGGGCGGAAAGGCGGCCGTAAATAAATTTCTTAAGCAATAACGAAGTTAGGTTTTTGCATATTACTGTTTTTTATACATTTAAAACGAAAATCATCAAAAATTTAACGGCAATATTTAAAGTATTTCGGTCTGTTACTCTATCCTGATAAATCCAATAAGCTACCCCATAAAATAATAGGGTTTTCAATAAGATGATCTGGTAGAAAAAGCAGAAAGTGTTTGAAAAGAGTTAGGACAACAGCAATGTGCTTTTGCAAATCCAGAGGTACGAAGATGTTTTTGCTTGTCTCAATTCAATTTTTCTTTTACTATGCAGGTTTGGTGAGCCCTAAATGAAAACATGTTCTGAATACATTGAAATAATGCTTAACACAAATGCTCTATTTCATTCAGGAGAGCCCGTGGTGGTACGAATATCGTTGACTTTGGTTGATATGGTACCACTGGACTTCTTTTACAATGTGAGACACCGTAGACACTATTTGTAGTATAGCATTTCTTTTAAGTGTTTAAAATGTATTGATGTACGTATTAGAATGTAGATTAAATTTTGAATTTACCAAAAGTCCTAGTTTCGACAAACATGCCAAGAGTGACCCTTATTGGACATGATTGCATTCCTTTGTAATAAGCTTCAATAACAGTTGTTTGCTCTGCTCAGATAAAGTCTCCATGGTACCGTGCGATATTCTTTCCCAACATTAACAATACTTTTCAGCTTACAGATATCAATGAAATCGATTCCAGGGTTTTCAACATCTAACTATGTTTAAAAATCGTTGGAAGTGATGCATAGAAAAAAGTATTGGAAAATTGAATGCAAATTAGTTTGATTATCTTTAGCTTGTAAGCAGCTCTTGAAGTACTTAGGAAATTTAAGGAATATCTATTTCAATCTTAGCACATTTTTGCTGAGGTGCTTATACATCAAGAGTGGAAAGATGAGAGACTCAAATTCAACAGTTCAGTTTCAAATGCAACAATTATCTTAACGGGTGAGCAAGTAAACACAATTTGGTTGCCAGATTTGTGGATAACAAACGAAAGAGGTGAACCAAAAGAAAGATTTCCAAGCAGCCAATCAACAGTGCACATTACTAGAAGTGGCTACGTGTACTACAATGCAAGGCAAGTTGAACTTTGCAGTCAGGCCTCAATAAAATATTTGAGCTTTTCTGATAGCCTTTTAAGTCACTTTTTGTCTTGATTTTGTCGGAGATTATGCCTTTGATATTTTAAGAATAGAGAAACAATTCAAATTTATTGGTTCAGGTTTTTGACGAATTTGCTTAATCATTGCCTCCTGGTGATCCCCAAAGGAAGAAACAAAGGAACAACGCCAAAAGGCGAGAATAGGCCAATACTTGGGTGAGAATGATGAACTATTTAACTGAGTATGTTAATATCTTTACCCCACATACGGGGTTTCTGTAGAGTAATAACAGATAATAATCAAATAAGCGATCTAATATAAAAATTCAGAAACAGCAGAACTAATGTGTAAGTGGTGGATGAACTTGTTCATTCTCATGCATGAGAATGTTATGCATGACATGAAAAGGATGAAGTGAGATGTTGGATAGCGCAGAGGAGATTGGAAGGAGTGAATGTTGAGAATATTGGAGAGGCAATAAATGATGGGGGGCACGGGGATAGAAAACTGTGAAAAGGTTTATGATGATTGTGATCACTTCATCCATCCAGCTGCACATTATTTCCGCTGTATACAAATCTTATTTTAGGTCGTTTATTAAAACTTCCTAGAACCTAGGTATGCTGTGAAAGTTCTACCGAGGCATCACAAGAGTTTTAATCCACCCCTTTCCTTTTGGAAATTTGGTCTGTGATCATCAAAGCTATCAAACAGCAGAATATATTACAATTTGCGAATCTACACTTAACTATTTGAAAGAAATGTTTTAAATCAAATTTGATTTTTTTCTACAGATTTAGTATCTATGTCTTCTGTCCGATGAACTACAAGTACTTTCCATTTGATCGCCAAAAATGTACATTGTCAATTGAATCATGTAAGTATCTATTAGTCCATCTAAACATTAATAGAAGATCTTAACTAGTTTTCTATGCATTCCTATCCGAGGCCAGAAAAGAACTGGATTGGGCTAACTTTACAAATAGGATCACTTTAGTGTAAATGTTCACACAATGCACATGGACCCAGTATAGATATGCTGCTCCCTTCATCTATGCAATTGTCAAGTTTTATTTGAAAAATTGCCACTTTAAAACTGGATACTAAAATTTGCAAAAGAATTTCCATGTCTCCACAGCATTCACATAAACCTTTTGGAGGCGCATGACTTATTTAGAATTGATCCTATTTTCAGATGGGGTACTAGGAAGGATCTAAAGGCATCATTACTCCCCTTAAATTTATAAAAAGTTCACTCATTTGGTACAAGAAAACTTAGTTAAAACTCAGTCAAGACTTTAATGAACCTTTGTAGAATTAAGGCAACCGTGAATGATTTATTATTATCATCAATTTTTGATCTTTTTCAAGCGATTAATAACGAATTGCTTACATTTCCAGAAATACTAATCTTGGTGTGTGCTTTCCTACTTTAGACGTTTTGCGTAGTTTCAAAGCTTTTGCATTGTAATGTCAGTGTAAATGTTCACACAATGCACATGGACCCCAGTATAGATATGCTGCTCCCTTCATCTATGCAATTGTCAGGTTTTATTTGAAAAATTGTTACTTTTAGACGGATACAACACTGAGTTGCTAAGATTGTTGCCAAGCAGTGACTTCAATGTCATAAACTTCAAAGATGGATTCAGAATCAAAGAGTTTATACTCGATAAAAACAAAGGAGTTGAAGTGAAAATGTCAGAACAAAATTATGGATTAACTGGTAAATATAAGACCGCTTACACTTTTAAAGAAGATCCTGCCCCCCCCCCCGCCAAGTTGTAGAAATTTGTTTCTTACATTACATGCCTTTTGCTCACACTTTCTCAAACAATGTTGCCCCTAATGATTTTCAATCCTCCCTATGAGTACTGCACAGACGTTACAGTTGTGCATTATTTCTGAAGACCTCATGTACATACAAGTATTACTTCAACGGTTATGATCTTCTGCTAAGATTTCTATTAGCTAAATAAGCATATATAAAGTATCTGTATATCTTTACACAGGTATTCTTTGCCAAAAAGTTCACATTCCTTGTTGCACTACAAGGCTTTGTTATTGGACCTTTGCTCTTCATTTGGTCTTTTGAGAGTGATAATCTGCGGTGATTATAATAGGTTCATCCAAATCTTAGCTGCGTTCTTTATCGGGTCTTTCTCTGGGTGGATTGGAGCGCAGGCTGCAGATTGGATCGAAACCTTGTTGGTCTTAGGCGAACATAAAATGTATCATTTGAAGGACCGACGTCCACATACTTTCTCGACTTTTATTTCAAAGTACAAAACAGTTGTTTGAAATAAGAAACTTTTAACAACAACATTAGAAACTTGACAAGATCCTGGGTGCGCAAACAGTCCCGCACCTCGGGTGCGGGTCCGCAAAACCCGTTCAAAAATGGTAAGGTACGCCATTACACTATGGGCACCACTGCACAAACAACTTCCAAACCCGAGGGGTGCCCAAGTGCGCAATCTTAGGCACTTAAGAATTATCTTGGGTGCACCATTGCCATACTCTGCATTTTGGACTGGACCTTGAGTGTTTTAAACACTTGTCCTTTCACCCCGTGAAATAGCTAGTTCGATGCAGCAGCTTTTCTTTGCTTTGGAGAGCAAGCGCTGCAAACAAAATAATGTTCCATAATTGATACTTTGAAAACAGCAAACTTGGTGTGGAGATAAAAACGTCTTTGTTTAAATTGCGTTCTTATTCACAAATCGCAAGGAGTCTTTTGCACAAAGTTCATTTTCTTTTAATAAATTTTTCAATTGCATTCAAAGGCATATTCGATCGAGTGGCTGTCAGCCTCTCACTGCGAAGGCACGTATATTACTATTTGATGGAGTACTATTTCCCATTGGTGCTTGTCGTTGCAACGAGTTGGATCTCGTTTTGGATTGACTACAGATGTACGGCTGCTCGAGCTACACTACCTGTAACTACCTTCCTCACATTGACAAGCATAGCTGAAACATTAAGAGCCAAGGACGCTGGATCACTATCTTACTCCACTGTTCTAGAAGTCTACATAAATGTCTGCACGTTTTACGTGTTTGCTGCACTAATTGAGTATGCAGTTATAGGAGCTGTTGATCAAATTCTGAAAAAGGTGTGTGATGTCTTTATATCTACCGTCTACTTTCTTCTGAAGCTAGCACTTATTGTGACTTGAAAAGGTTTTGCGATGTAAAACCAATATTAGAATGCAACCTTCACATGCTAACTATAGGTACTATATACCAATGTTAGACATGTGTTGCTTGCAGAGATCACAAGTAGATACAGCAATCTAAGCGTTGAGGACGCGTTAATTACCTTTCCAAGCCTTCAGTTGCACTGGAGGGAACGTCTCTCTTTTCTCAATCCTCTCCTACTGCTCAGCATTTTGCATATGAACTAATAAACAGATTCTGTTAAATCTACAACACCTCTGCCGGTACTTAGTAATCAAGGTAACAAACACTGCTCCAAAATATGCTGTCTTCTTGCCCAAATCTACGGTTAAATTTTGTGTTAATCCAGCAAATATTCAATGCATTAATTACCAAAGGTTCTTTGCAATATTGCAGTATTTAATCATAATTGTTGATTTTGAAATGCTGAAATACCTTTAAACACTATTTTAGAGAACTGAAAAGATTCCGAACCGAGATGCAAAGCATGATAGGCGTAAGAATGCACCATTGAGGAGCACTGCAGAAGCATCAGTGGCATCACAAGCATGTGAGGAAGATGTGCGACTTGATTTTAATGGTAAAAAGAGAATTTCTAATGCAGGGGTAGAGAATGCAGACAAAGATGAAAACTTCTCTAGTAAAGTGAGAAATGGATCCAAACAAAGGCGCGCTACTTTAACAGAGAAAGTTGGGATAGCATTTAGAGAAAAATATTTTAAAGAGCAGAATCGCAGCTACAATATTCTTGATGAGTACAGTAAAACAATATTTCCTATTTCGTTTATCATATTTAATATATGTTACGCCGGAGTTTGCATCTCAGTCCAGTATTAGAAGAAAGTACATGCCATGCAGCAGATGTCTCTTGAAGGGCCTATGCAAGATCAAGAGTTGGCATTCGCAATTAGCAAGAAAGGAGCAGTTAGGGTGATCGCACGAAATATTATCAAATGCCATTGAGTTGTGAACACTACACCATTTCTTCACGTATTCATTACTTTTTTCACATTCAATGTCACACATTATGTTTTAGGCTTACACAAAAATCGTTTAGAGATTGTCTCCTTTACCTTTGCATACTGTTCAATCAACTATTTTTAGATGTACTGCTATCAAATTCTTGATGAAGACAATTGTCCCAAATTGCTAAAGCATTCCTTGTCTTAATTTTAGCATTTCATGCTCATTAGCAAATCTACCGTTTACTTTCGTGGATTATTGTTAGGATGCCTGCTAGCACATCCATTAAAGAAGCCGGTGGAGTTTAATTTCAAATTTTATTTTTCATAATGCCCTTTAATGTGGTTGCGATAGAAATGAAGCTTAATTAAAATTCTACTTCAAATGCTACTTTTTGCGCCTATGAATCGCACTACACGTTCTATCTCTATGCTGATAGGTAACTTCTAAATTGACTGCTTTATTATTCATATAAGCTGATTAGCTGAAATGATGAACGAGCAAAAAATCTAATTGAGTTTTTTTAATTACATTTCACTCGTTCAAGTCAGCACGCTCTTCCAGCCTAGTTTTTAATAGTTGCGGTCTCACCGTATTTTAGTATAAGTTTGTCATTTTAGTTAGGTTCCCCCTCAGCCACATCAAGAGCTTGTCCATTTTTTGTAGGCTCCCCTTCCTTTTTCTAGCTCGTTCTGGTTTGCATATCATTACCAAGGCATACCCATTCTACTTGCATCACTCGCACGCATCACCGTTATGCATCACAGTCTTTATATCCCCTTTCATTTATTTACATCTATCTGCGGGATTTTCCCAGCATTGTCTAGGCTTAGTTGTAGGTAACATATCTAGCTACCAATATTTATGCTTAATTTTTACGTAGACTTCTATAGTTTTTATTTAGCTTTGCGTAAGTTGCACTTGCATCATTCAACCTTGCCCTTATTCTCACTTGTTATTACTTAGTTTCAATGACGTTTGTATTCTATTAATTTTAGATTTGCTTCGCATATATATACAAGCTGTAATTTTACATTAGGAGAGAGAGGGCCGAGAAGTCCCATAGTATGAGTTTTGCATGTTTAAAGCATGCCGTTTGAGAAATAACATGACGTGATAAAGTTGTTTATTCTCTCGGGGTTTGTGACAGTGGGTCTATTAATTGGCTTTTATGGCAAGGGTAATTTCGTGCAAACTGTACCTCGGAATCAGTTCTGGCACAAAGCTAGAGTCACTCCTGCGGCCATCTCACCTATACTGCGTCGTCTAGCAACAGGGCTCTTCACCAAGGGAAGCTACTGCAGCACTCAGCATCGTCATCATAGGCGAAGCCTTAATTTTTATTGCAGCACAAACATTTTGGGTCTGATATTTAAAGGACTTAAATAATACTCAGGCCTAAAAACGACGGCAAGTTGACATCATTCGCACCTGAGATTTGACTACTAAATAATTCATGATCTCGAGATGGTCCACATATTTGAGGTTCTGCGAGAATAGCCTTATAGTTTATTTGCCTTAATTTCAGTCAATTTTTCATGAGTTTTTACAGGGACTATCTAATCTTAATGCATACACATGAAGAAGCCCATACAATTCTCAAGAAATGTTGCTCAATGTGTGCTGCTGCCAATGATCTTTAAGGCTGAAGAGCGATCGCGAACAGATGTTGTGTCACAATAAGGAGACACTCCTCTAGCCTAAAAGTATTTTTGACGTTGTTACCAAGATTTCATTTGAATAATGTGAATAATTTGAATAATTGCTTTAAACTGTTTTGGATAGATATGTTTATTTTTAGCTACTTATGAGTCATTTAAAATGCCATTAATTTCTAGGAAAATGTTTTTTCTTTCTCTAGTACGAACCTCTGAACGAAAATTGTGTAACTTGCAAAGTTGGTTTACACCTCAGGTGTGGTTATATCCATTGGATTAGAGGCCCTTGCTAGGTCCCAAAGCTGGTATTTTTCTGTCGAAAGCTGCACTTGCTTTGTCCCAAAAGGCATTTGTCAGCAGTTCGTTTCAATAGATTTCTCAGTAAGAGATTTGACCTAAATTTTGGAGAATTTGTAACATTCACTTTCGAATAACGGGATAAACTATTCAAGGCACTTTCGGATAAATTATTGGAGGATATAGTTTTTAGAGTAGTTCAACCTGCCTCGTTTAGGTGAATTAATTGTGTAAACGAGGTAGATACGAATCATCGATCATCAGGCCTACAACAGTGTTTTTCAAAATGACGAATTGGGAAAGAGAAAAGGGAATGATGGTATTGTAAATTAATGTTTTGTGGCCTTTTTTCTTGGATACAATCTTCAAGAGCAGAGATGAGCCATTTTTTCGGGATATTCGACTGTGTTTTCAACTTTATATTCGGGACTTTTTTGTGGGGCGTAGTTTTACCGACAATTGCCATTTGCACGATTCTGACCATTTTGAGGATCTTTTTAAGATGGAGAACAAAGCAGGCCCATGGCTCCTTGTGGCAGAGTCATCACGCGCAAAAGAAAACAGTAGTTGTAGGATTCTTCCATCCGTACTGCAACGCTGGTGGCGGTGGAGAGCGAGTTCTTTGGTGCGGAATTCGGTCATTACAACGGCGCTATGGTTTTGTTAATTGTGTTGTTTACACTGGAGACTGTGAGTTCAGCCCCGAACAAATAATGTCAAGAGCCAAAGAAAGATTCAATATTAATTTAGAAAGGCCAATAACCTTTGTTTTCTTGAGGAAAAGACGTTGGGTTGAAGCAGAAATGTGGCCTTTGTTCACTCTTCTTGGTCAAAGCATTGGCTCAATGTTGCTAGGTTTTGAGGCACTGTTGAACTTTGTCCCAGATGTTTACATTGACACTATGGGATATGCATTCACATATCCATTATTCAGGTTTATTGGAGGCTGCAAAGTTGGCTGCTACGTTCATTATCCAACAATAAGTACAGATATGTTGATGAAAGTGAAAACAAGAGTGTCAACTTACAATAACTCAGCTGCAATCTCAAGAAGCATTGTCCTCACCCAAGCCAAATTAACTTATTATAAGCTCTTTGCTTTTTTGTATGGTCTAGTTGGTAAGTGCTCATCAGTTATCATGGTTAACTCTTCTTGGACTAAAGATCATGTTGTTGAGATCTGGAACAAACCAGCTAGTACAAGCATTGTCTATCCGCCATGTGACACATCAGAGTTTGCAAAACTTGAAAATGCATCTGCCAAATTGCCTGTAAGAAAGATAATATCCATTGGTCAGTTTCGACCAGAGAAGAATCATGCACTTCAAATAAAGTCATTCAAAATGTTCTTGGAAAGCCAAGGGGATAAAGGAAAGAAGCATTTTCAGTTATTACTCGTTGGAAGTTGTAGGAATGAGGATGACGACAAGAGAGTGGCTGATTTAAAGAAACTTTGTGAGAAGCTTAACATTTCAAACTATGTTGAATTTCATTTGAACATTCCATTTTCACAGTTGAAAGAGCTTTTATCTCAATCAACAATCGGAATACACACAATGTGGAATGAGCATTTTGGAATAGGTATTGTTGAGTTCATGGCAGCAGGGGTAATTGCACTAGCTCATGATTCTGGAGGGCCTAAATTGGACATTGTTTGCAAATGGAAAGGAATGGAGACAGGTTATCGTGCTTCAGATGAAGATAGTTATTATAAGGCAATGAATACTATTTTTTCAATGAGTGAAAGGGAAATTGAGAAGATGAGACAAGCTGCAAGAGAATCAGTCCAGCAAAAGTTTTCTGAAGAAATTTTTGAAAATGAATTTATAAAATATGTAAAGGTGATGATTACATGAACTACACAATGCTTAAATATGCTGCTTACATAAATTAACAAGATTTATTGCATTAATTAGACATGATAATGCAACTATGACATATTTTTTAGCTTTTGAATGATTATTGTCTATCATAATTGCTTCATTTTATTTTCATGAGAGCTAATCAGTAACAGCCACCCCTTCATGTGAAGTTTAGACACAATAAATTAAACTAAAAAGCTTAATTCAAAGTATGGGACCTGTCTTCACTCCTCGTTAATATAAAATCAAGTAGTCTTAAGAGATATAAACAGGTTAATCTTGGGTTGTCAGGGACACCCCAGCATATTTTCGAGTGAGGGGACTTTGAAGATTGGCATGGCCCTACTTTGGCGTGGTCACTCAAGTTCATGCTGGTGCTCCTTAGAAATAGATAAAAAGGTCAAGACAAGACCAAGCTTGGTTATGGAGATAATGGCAAGAAGGACACAAGTGCAATAGGCAAAGGTCACATTGCTCTTTATGTAGTGCAATTAGAAACATATGCCTTCAGCATAGCACAGCGGCAAGAAAGTGCAAGGGCTATAGCAATAGCTACTAAAGAGCAGTTTTGCATTAAAACAATATCAAAACAGTAAATAGAACATAATTGAATCAAAAAACAATTAAATGCTTGATGCATTTTTCCTCAAATGGCAAGGGCACTGCATTTTACGATCTGAGGCCAGCTGTTTTTGAGTTTTAGAGAATAAAGGAACGACATAAGGAGCAACCCTGCGATGCACTTTACAAAGACAGGGTCGTTATTAAGAGCTTTTAAATTGGCAGGATGAGCATTTCAATTTACTAAGGGTAGTCCTGTTTTTTAAGATAAGAGGTACTAGTTTATCCCAACTTTTGGCGTTTCGCTAGCTGGATTTAATTTTTTCCCCCAAACAATTTCCCTGTTATTGTTATTTTTCTTGTTTTTGAATGGATGTCTTAAAATTGATTTCCGTTAATTGTGGCAAATTTTTGCAAATTTCTTATTGAGTAACTGCCTTTATAAGGTTGGTCGGTTTGTGCTTTATGGACAGAGGTAAGCCAGTGGCGGACACTTGGCGGTGCCCCCCCCCCAATATTTTGGAAGACAATAGTCTTTTGTTCTAAAACAATAGAAATGTGTGATGTCATCTTTTCAAAACAACAGGCTTCCCCCCCCCCCAATATTTGGTCAAGTGTCCGCCACTGAGATAAGCCCAGGAGAGATTTGGGGCTCGATCTCTCTTGATTTTACAAAGATCCCAGGGTAAATGCCAACCAATAAAAGCTTATCATTATTTCGCAACTACGACCCTAATGTCCTCCTACATGACTTACAAACGACTGTGTAAATAATAAAATTTCGCATTGGTAAACCAGAATATTACTTCCTGAAAGGAATTAATAAAATTTGAACAATCCTTTATACTGAGAAAGTTAGCAAAATCCCCAAGATTAATCAATGGCTATTTTCAAGCCATGCAAAGCGGCTTTTTATGCGATATTTTAAAGCATGGTCCGAAAATAGCCTTAGTCAATACAGCACTGTAGATGATCTTTGACATGCCAAATATTTCGCTTTCTCAAAGAAATCACGAAACTGCAGTGCAATCACGATGCGTGGGCCTCTCAATAACACCACGAAGCAGCTCAGGTCTATTATCAATTATAGTGTATCCTCTACTAAGGCATTTAGACAGACAATTAGCACTAATTGCTATACAATATGGAAAAGGTAATGATATCATTATGTAATTGATTGGTAAATTGTAATTATGTGGCGATTTCAATACATAATTAGCAATGTACAATGTATTCTCAAATGTAAGCAACAAATGCCTCAAGAGGCGAAGGGAGCATCCTTCTCTCTGTTTTACAATATTTTTTGGTTTTCTGTATAGTCAATGGCAGTTAATAGATTAACCATCATTTATAAAGACTCTAAATCTGGCTTGTTTTTTGCACGTAATAAGGCCTTTCAACATTAAAACAATCGAGATTATATGTACATCACGATTTTTCAAAGCTCTCTGAAGATCACTACGCCAGTTCCAAGTGATTGTTTGTACAACACCTTTTCAATAAAGGTAGACCAAGTTTCCATTTTCTACGTTGCATGTTACGCCTTAGCAAAATTATTGTTTCTCTGGGTATTGGAAAATAAGCAACCGGTTTTCAATTCTAATCCTTAGTCTCCGAGAGCTGGCTGTCATTAATACATTGGTTTTGAAGGCTTAACACGAAGAAGAGAACAAGGTTATCATTGGACAACCGAGGCCAATGTGACGTAAATTTAAAGATGGAAAGAAATCTGGAGCACAGTCCTTACACATCAGTACGCAAGCTGTTTTATAATTATCCAAACAAACTCAGTCAGCCTAAATATGTTACGAACTCAGAAGAAAATGCACCCAGATTCATGCACTGCTTAAGCGACAGCAAATTCGCCGTACATGACAATAGAGTATTCTTAGAGGACAAACCAATTACTAACGATAGATTTTTGTTCAAGCCAATTTCAAAGTCGATTCTATTTCATGGCTCATATTCTGATTTCTATTGCGAAGAAGCCCCAAAAATGAAAAGCAACTTAAGAAAAACGTCATGGCTGAGTCGAAGCGAAAATAAGTTAAGCGACAGATTTTTCAACCGGTTCAATACTAGAGTACGCAGTTTTGATCCTGTTAAATGCAGAAATCTTCAACAGATGTTTTTGAAGTCATTTGGAGAGACTTGCACTGAATACGAAATATATGATGATACAGATTCGTGTTATAAATGTTCAGTTGACGATGATCAAAACGAAGACGATGCGGAGGAGATTCAAGGTGAGTTATACTATTGCAACTCGTATCACTGCCAAGGGCCGTTGAAAGAAAAGTACTTAATCCTTCACTTATCTGTTTGTAATGTAGCATTTTGAAATCATTTAAAATCCTTCACAAAACATAAAGAATTTTCTTCGATCACATAGTTTTCCACTGATTCTTGACCAAAACCTTTTTTACATTTCAATAAATATTTTACATGCCCCTCCCCCATTCAAGGCAATGTTGTTTTTGAATCATTATTGGCCTTCACCTAGATGCTTTGCGAAGCAAACTGGAAACCTGTTTTTGCGACAATAACCGAAAGAGAAAATGAAATGCAGAGATTCTCCGTTAAAGGAAAATGCTAATCGGGACCATTTTATTTGCCATACTGTAGCAATGACTGTTTAGAAACTCTTAGAGAAAGGGTCTATTATCATCCAGCTGGCTCATTCATTTCTGCGTTGGGTTGGACCGAACCACTTGATGCCTTAGCAGCATATCTACATTGTGTAAAATCGGTAGTACAGTGTATATAAAAAACAATTAAACCAATAAAAATAGTTTCCGCGGTTGTTAACCGAAGTGCCCTCAATTAGATTTGCGGTAGAAAATTCTTTACAAGCAGTTCTATCGCCATTAGATAACCTGCGTCACACACTAAAAACCCGAAATCTACTGTTTGGTACACCTTGACGATTTCGAGTTTCACCACCTGTGATGCAAGGTACCATTAGAATGCAATTTCCGTTGCAGTTGTCCAAGCAACAGATAAGCACAAAGTGACGTCATTCGTAGCTTCTGATGGCAACATTTATTCATGGATTCATCAATTCAGGCGTGTAACTAGGATTCTATGAAGGCAAGAGAAGTCTTCATCAACATGGCAAAGGTAGTCTCTAATTGTAGTGGATAAACCAAAGTAATACACTGCTCAATCTGTCATCAAACGACACATTTCACGCTTGGACACTTTTGAAATTTGGGACCCCCAATAGCCTCCTCGTATCTGCGCGCAAAGAAATACACCTATTATATACTAATATTACATGCAAGGATTGCAATGCCACAATCGGTTTTTCAAAAGAAACACATTATTCTTGTATCCATAAAAGTTTTTTAATAAGAACATCGAATGCCGATGAAGCCTAGTTAAGTTCTTAACTTTTTTGGTTTCAAAGCTTAAAATGTTCTTAACTTGTTCTTAATTTCCTTGCTTTTAAAATGTGCAATGATTTCTCAAAAAAATGATAATTGCTCTGAAAGGGAAATGTTTTGGCTAGGAAAAACTATATAGGTATTTGCAATAATAATGCGAACACTTTTCAAACACTATTTTAACAATGCGTTTTACTCTTTTTGCCTGATGTTTTTTGTAAGAAAGCTATGAAGCCTTGTCAGTTTCTTAACATGTTCTTAACTTTTAGGCATTTGAAACCTTATGTTCTTATATGATTTGTTCTTATTAAAAAAAACGTGTATATGGTTTATGTGAGCATCATCAATTGCAGCATCTGCACATGGAAAAAAGTTATTCATTACCCGTGCTGTGCGCTACTACTGTATAACTTTTAAATTTGAAAAAAGCTGGAGATAATTGCTCTTGAATTTTACAAGCGGAATACTCTGTTTTTCCGATTGACACCAGACATCCTATTCAGCTCTAACAAAATTCGTTCACAAAAGTGTCATTCTAATATCATACGTGTAATGGAAAGGCTACGATAAGGTCGTTGGTAGTAACGCAGCTGGCTCGAAAACAATCTGTGTTTTATCTCAGACACTTAAAATTGTATTTCTTCGACATTTGATGTAATATCTTTCATTATATTGCAACAATGTCTTTCTTTTTCAATAGGAACGTTGACAATTAATTATTAAGAAAAGCGCAGGATTCGATTTCTTTTTCAAATAAGCAGATCCTCTTGAAGAGGCTTCCTTTCAAAAACGGACAACAGAAGTTTACTTAACGCCCTTCAGACTTTCGCGTTTTATAATGTTTAGCCGTATCATAATGCAAATTGCAAATTCATAGAGTTATGAACGATTCAATTTAGTCCATCAATCAAAATAAACTTTGCAAAGAATGCTGTTTTAATTTTAGCAAGGCTTCGTACAGCAAGGGTCAGAATAAAAGAAGATAAATTATTCTAATTTGCTATTGTTTTGCAGCCATTTATTCAAGCTGCTGCCCCTTTGTCCTAGAGCGCAGCAAGCATCCCTGTATTTCATAGAAAGCAATCGGGATTTACCTCCAGAAGGTTTGCTTTTTGATTCTAAAACCTTTTAGAAAGAATACCTCTCGCTTAGCATCTATGTAATACCGTAAGTGCATTCCTTCAAAAAGCAAGCAGACCTATTCCCTTATTATTTTTCCAAGCATTCTCGAATTTCATAGAAAGCAAACGGGATTTACCTCCTAAATCTGCTTCTTGATTCTAAACCATACTCTCTGATCTAAAATGTTTAACTATTGTATAAAGAATACCTAGGATAATCTGGAGGTCAGTCCAAAGCAATTTATACTGCGTCAACTTTATGTGTAGCTTTGCTCGTTTTACTTATAAACTGCTACTTTGCAGGGCATTCTGATGAAGATTCAACAAATCATAAACAAGATCTGCACTTCGAAAATATGTTTGCAGAGCCTAGCTATTGGCTTGACACCTTGCCTTGGGTTAAAAGACGACCAAGAAACAAGTGGAAGAAGCAAAAATGGCCGAACAAGAGAAAAACACGTAAAATCACAGATGCATTTGATTATATCAGAACTGTCACTTTCGACACGGAAGAAAATGTCTCTTTTGATGAGGTTTATGATGAATTGGAAGTAAAGGACCCGTCGTTGGAGAGAATCAATGAATTAGAAAATCAGTTACCAAATAAATGGAAAATGGCCATTGACCGTGCAAAATGTGGTTTTTGTTGCGATGGGGCATTTGGCTGCACATAAGATTGCATCTTGAACATTTCCTGATCTATTAAGTCTCATCATTTCCTCTCAATGAAGCGCAGTTGTTGTTAGATGTTGTTGCTTATCTCTTATTGCGCTTAAATATGTAACGTGCAAGTTACAATTATTAGAAACAGCAGAAACGTTATTAGCATACAAAAAGAATTTTTCTTCCTGCATTTAAAGTGTACTTTTGGCGCAGCTTCAAATACCTTATAACAGGGGTTCAGACTGTAGGTTGTATATTATGTATATCTAATTTGCTATTAGTATACAAATGCAATTGGAACTGGCGATCTACCTAGCTTATTTTACTTTCTACTGGAAAATTAATTTTGCTTTTCGGATTTTACACTAGTTCTTATGTTCACCGAGAACCATTTTTACTTTCAATGAATAAAGCTTCTTTTCTCTGAAATGACTGGATAAAGAATTTACAGGAAGAATTATTTCATTCAACCTTCAAGGTTATTGACCAAACTTTGAATAAGTATGGGTCTTCGCTTTATCGATGATTAGGCGGAAGGCGTTTTCCAGGGACCCACATGTAAGGAACAAAGTTACAAAGCATCCTTTCTATAGTTTTCCTATATCAAGCAATAAGATCAGAGCGAAACTAGGATTTAAGCACGAATTGATAGAGTACAATCTTATAAATCCATTTCAAATTCAATTACGATTTGATATTTTGAAGACGCACAACGTGTACAGAGGCCAGCGTTATCACTAAGTCGAAGCGAGCAAAGATAAGCTTGATAAGAGGGCGCTAAAAATGGATCTGTTTCGCCAAAACATTCACTTACTTCGAGACAGATGTTTGAAAAAGTTGCAATAAAAATTCTAACTATACAAGATAAGAGAAGAGATCAAAAGAACAAGAAGGAGACAAAACACACTATGATATCAATAAACACGTTGCTCACTTCAACAACTGCAGTTCTTTCTATCCTTTCAAAAATAGTTTCAACTTCAGAATGAAGTCATTCATTCTACCATAGTTCATGCCATTTATTTATAATGCTTGCATCAAATGCAAAGGTGCTTGGTATTGAACCCTTTCTGCAACTTGCCCTGACTTACAATCAACCCTTTGACTTAGACCTTGTATTTTCATCAAAATACGTGTTTAGAAATGCGTTAATTAATGGTTGTTTGGGAGGTGGCTCATCTCGTTGCAATGAAAGTATCATTATTGTGTAGGGAACGATTGGCCATTGCAGGGAAATTCTTTCTACCAAATAGGTACTTCTTAGCTTTTAAGCTAACTAAAAAAGTTTTTGAAGCAGTGTCAAAGTATCATCATCTTTCCAGTGCAAGGCATGAATGCCGCCTTGTCAATTTTATGTTTCATACTTCCAGTCAATGTTATTATCGCGATATTAGAGTATTTTTCAGTCCTTCGATCTTCAGTGACGTTATAACATAGTAGTCAGGGTGGGCAATGCTTCCTGCCTGGTGCGATTGCAAGTGACGCTGAAAGGAGCTTAGCTAATGATCTCTAGCAGAAGCCAAGGTAAGTTTTCTGTGACTTTTAGTTGAGGGAAAGAAGAAAATCAACTAGGGATTAAACGAGATACCAAGGGCGGTAAAATGGGTAGGATAAGGACAAAATGTGTCAAGATGCCTTCCGCAATGGTACTGCTTGCACCTAAACTCTTAACTAGTAACTCTTCAAACTTTGAAATCGGTTCCTAATAAAAGTAACATGAAGGTACCCTACTGTATCGAACTTTTAAGTCACTTGTACCGTACAATGAATTTAAGTGGTCGGATAAATGGAAGACTCAGAAGATGTGTTCTATGTCAAAGTCAATGGCATTTCCAGGACTTTGTGCGAACAAATTTGCATTTAAATTGTTTAAATATAGAGTGATTGCCGATTACGTTAAGGACCTGAGAAAAAATTGATAACGACTAAGATGAGGGCATTTTATCAACTAAAATTCGCCTGTCTATCATCTTCCAAAACCACAATTTTAGTACAAGGTTCAATGTTTCAAAAGTTGTCATATGCTCAGTCCTACATCCCAATGTAGGGATAGCTATGTAGGAACAAAAATTTTGCACTATCCCTAAACATATCTTAAAATATTTGCATTATCTACACGATTAGGCTTTGGACAAACATGACCTTTCTACAATTGATAATGTAGAGGATACAGTTATCAGGGACTCCTGCGATAAGCGCAGTTTTAATTGATAATGCCAGATTCTCGGGTTATTTTTTTTGGGAAAAAATGCATGCTTAATGAAAATGTTGATACAAAAGAAAGAAGGAACACTGCAGGGCTGTCAAGGATCGAACATTTCAAAGTAGTTTAATATTGCCCGTTATTTATTACTTTTTTATATGAAATGGTTTATAGGCAGCTATGTACTGAACTGCTGAGTGGCTTAGAACATTTCAGTAGCTACTTCCACGGAAATTTTGCTTGAAGATTTTGCAAGATTTTCACCGTTTATCTTAGAAATGTACTATCATCTTTACTGTAACAACGCAACAGGGTGCAACAAATAAGTCAGTTTTTGGGTTATGAAAAATTTATTTTACATATCAAGCAAACTCGTTGCTAAGTTTCTTATAAAAAGTGCGAAGATGGTTTTTTTTGAATCTATAATTTTATGCCTCCATGGATACACAAATACTGTACTTATCTTACATCTTTGTCTTTATCTTACATTGAATAAAGTTAGGTTCTTTTACCCCTTTTATCTTATGCACTTTAATATCAAGAGTTTGAGGATGGAAAAGAACAGTTTTCAAATGCTTAACACACTTTTGATTGTTGACTTGAAAACAAAGCCATTAAAACGCCATGTTTATGTGCTTACACTATCAAGATGACAAAAACATAGCGTTGTTAATGGTAACACAGCTGGTCCAAAAACTATCCGCCGTTATCAAATCAAATTTTCGAAACAAAGATTTGCATTGAAAGATCATCACTATAAGCTGATCTTTTCACATGGGAATATTGAAAATCAATTATTCATGGCTAAAATGGAGTTAATTGTCTCTTTCGGTGATCTGATTTCAAGAAAACGTTCTCCACTTGTCTGTACTGACAAAAGCCAAGTTTTTTTGCAACATTTGTCAATTTGAAGCATTCAACCAGCTGCTTTTTGTGTCAGGGATTGAAAAAATATGGCATTAGATTCATCAGGCAGGCTTATTTCGGTCATATTCAGATTATGTTTTGCTGTTTTCGTTGCTTAAGCGAAGGATGTTCTTTTTCTTTGGTAGAAACTATTTAATTTGAAAAGCGAAGGAGGCCCTTCTCTCAAACAGAAACTCTCTAATATACAGGAGAAGCTTGACCCCTTGTTTTCTGATCACAATTAACTCCCAATTCGAATGCCGTGGAACATTAAGCTTCTAATAAGAACAGCTAGCTTAATAAGCAAACAACTAGTTGAGTAACAACTGGTCCGTACTGCAAAAGTTTCAATTATTGGAGACAGCAGAAACGGACATCTTTACAGGCCACGTGCTTGCATGCCACTGAATTGCAGAAAAAGGTTTTAATGATGGCTCCTTCTTTCAAGCTTTCATGTGGCTAGGACTATACCTATGCGACCAGATTTAAATTTGATATCCGTTTATTTTGTTGCCATTGCGAGTATAATGTGGTCGTGTTAGCTTTGCATTCCTGCCTCTCTGCGTTGCTTTTTGTGGATGACTTGCATTACCTTAAAAGAGTGAAGTGTACAGTTGTATTTGACGTCGATATTCAATTATAAAGCGATTCAAAGGACTTCTTATTTAATAATTCTAAGCTAGTATTAATTATTGCTCACATGCGATGGCTAATATCTTACAAATATCTCCGAGAAATAATTAGCAGTTTATAACTGCAATGCGGGAAGTCTTCCAAAAGTGTTTTTTTTACAAAAATCTTCTGCAACTGCAAATTTTACCCTTCTTCTTTCAATCTTTCTATCAAGTTGATTCATTATTGAATTAACTTGATGGAAAAAAAGTAGAGCATTGGTTGTTTTCATTTGTTTTCATTGGTTTATGAAGGCTGGAAATATTTAGTTCTTGCGATTAGAAGTATGTTTATTTCTAGTTTTCGATAAAATTTATGAATTTCTAAGTACTTCAAGAATAAAGCGTCCGGTTGAAGTTTTTAAAAATTTACAACGGGTAGGTTCTGGTTTTTGCATATGCGCACTCAGATCCTTCACTGTCGGCTGCCCTTTCATTCTGACAGACCCCAGACCATTGTGGGGCTAGGGAGTCTTAGAATGTCAAAACAAAAGAAATATCAAAGAAATAGCTCACTTTGTATCAATTTTGGAAATTAGCCACCCCCGCCCAGGAAAATTTTGTCTTATCTTTGGCTTGCATTGAGACCTTTTTAGACGCTTGAAGGAAAGGGCCTATCTCAGAGGGTGGAGGGGGGCAATTGTTCCTCTTATTCTCAGAATATGAAAGAGCCGTTTTCGTTTTTTTGCACAGCAATTTTCACTGGCGGGAAGGCTACGAGCGCGACACCATTTCGGTATATCGATTTTTTTCTTTATTCTTGCCTTGATGATTTGAGTTATTATCAGCTCTATTACTATCTCAATGAAGATAAACATTTATTCAAGTATCAGTGTGATGTTTCAGGTTTGTTGTCGCTCGCTAAAAGCTTGCTATCTATACAATACTTAAGTAGTTATGACAACTATCTCAATTTTGATATAGGTACGATCTTCATATATCGAAGAACGACTTTCAAGGCACCTGAGCATGAATTCTCGCTTGAATAGGTGAAATATGCGGAAATTTTGGTGAATGAAATATATTTATCAAATTTACCAAAGTCAAAAGTGGTTTGTAGTGCAAACGATATTTTATCTGATGTGAACAAATTGATATTGGACTTTCACAGGGGTCTTGTCTCAGATCACTTCTGTTAGCACAGCATTGTGCCCTTGTGAAAGCAAAACTTGTGTCAATAGATAAATGGTTGCGGAGCATTAAGGTTATCTACAAATACCATAAATTGCAACCGAGTGGTCACGACAACTTAAGACTAATAGCTAGCCAAGCTTTCATGTTGATAATGAATATAACTGAGCTAAGAAATAACACTTGGCATTAGTTATTGCCATACATACAAAGTTTAAATTGGAAACACAAGTAAAAATGACAATATATTGAAATATCGATAAATAGAGGATTAAAGCAAAAGAGAAAAACATGATTATTTATGAATGAAAATGATGAATGAAATATTTTCAATCACGGATCGTCTTGTCTTTCGCCGTTCATTACTGTTCCTGTATTTATCTAGTCATTTACTCTCATTGCAAAAATTTTTAGATCCAGCGAGCGGCCGATCACTGCGAAAATTACTGCATATGGATAGGGTTTGTAGACTTTTGAAACACACGTAGCGAAGGATAAAACAAGTATAAAAGTATGGAGCTACAGAGCTGAGTTTAGAGTCTCATTAGAAAAAATAAAATCAATTTGAAGTAGACACGACAAACCAGACCTGCAAAAATAGTAAGCAGGTATTGCCTTTGATGCTCCGCCTTCCTCTAGTGGCAGGAATAGAGTGACAGAGAGCGAACTAGTTGATAAAGAGCCACTGATTGTTAAAGGCCATTGAAACTGCATGAAATTCCATGAAAGATGAGGATAACAATTTCAAGGGAACTTGTTTGCTTGTTTTGTCGCAACTCACTGGGGACAAGCGAGACCTCCTCGATTGTTATTCTTTGCCGCAAAAGCTCTGCCTGCTCCCATGCTTAGATTCCTGACAAGTTCGTGTAAGGAAATTACGAACTGATTTTTTTAAGGCTTGCCAACCATTTTAGAATTCGGTATGCATGCATTGTGGTGAACTCAACGGAAGTAGGTACCACTCCATACACGGGTGTAGAAGTGACCCTTTAACGACGAGCAAATTCTACTTTATTGAACAAAGTCAAGAGCTTCACTGCAAGCCAGTATATTCACAAAGCTTCATTGACAATTTTAAAATGCCCACGCTAAGAATGCTAATCTTTGCATGAAAAATGATCAAAGACTCTAAACTTCACCTCAGAATGGGTGGGACCACGGTTTTATAAACAATGCAAATAAATTTCTGAAGATGTTATCTTCATTAATAAATGCACTTGAAAAGCCACATGTGCTCCACAGCAACTTCGTTCATGCTCAAAAGCACAGTCTAGGGCTTCAACCATCTATGATAAAGATTTTAGAAACAAGACTTTAGAATTCTGAACTTTAGAAGCCATCGGTTTAATCTAGAATTCTGTTGACTGAACGCGTATACAGTATTCATAAAAAGAATAGACATTATACACAGACTTCAAGGCTTGGGCTACCTACAAATTTTGGTTTTTTAGTTGGATCAAGGTCTACAACTCCAAATTTCTTTTTGAAAGAAGCAAAAGAAGCTAGCGGGAGAATAACCGTGGACTAACGTTAGGCGTTGAATACTTTAGACCTTAAACGAACCCAGACAAAGACTTCCATCAAGTCAATACAAAGCCATAACTCGAGCTAAAAATTTCATGTTTCAACAACAGTTCAGTCCTTCAATTGTCAATCAGCCTGCCGGTCTCCTTCGCAGTATACTGTAAAGTCTGTGCGCAGGCTATTGATTGGATTTGATTTGATTTTTGATTTATTTATCTAACGGGGAGGGTAGCCCTTCAGCAGAAGCGCTGATTTTCAAGGGGCCCTCCCGCAAATTAAAACTAAGCTAGATAAAAAAAATTATTAATGTAAAAACTCCAAAGTCTAAATATCAAGCCTATTTCACAATTTGAAAATCTACTTACAAAATCTAATGTCTAATTAATTAAAAGAAACAAAGAAGTAGTCCTACAAGGTCTGCTTAAATAAGCTAACGGTGGGTGCTTGCTGAGTTTCTTGTGAAAATGCAACTTAAGTACTGCGGGGCCAACCCATTTAGGATTTGAAGACCATTGTTCCAGAATCATTTTTAATGAGTTCTTGAATGGTCTTTCAACCCAGCCCTTCAATAAGTGGTCTAACCGGGGTGTCATAGCTGCTGTTTGTTACAATTCTTGTAGCGCGATTCTGAAGATTTTGCAACTGATTAATCTCAGTTGAACCTGCACACCTTGAACCGGCTATATTCTATATCCTATAAGCTTCGTATGCTATGTAGCTTTTTGTACAAATATCTCGCGTCATGCCATCAAGTATGAAAACATCAACGTCTTCGAGAGAAGCATTCTTGTTACAAAATATTATGCTTAATCATATAATCTCCTTATCGCAATGATCTACCAATTAAGAAGCACTTTTGCAACGTAAAGTGGGACTTTTATACTTTTCAATAGAGGGGGAAAGGCGCTAAGACTGAAGTAACTGCATGGTACGGACGTGTGACGTGATCGAATTGACGTCATGCAGCGTTTATCAATTGTTTGGCTTCCCTAATCAACAAGACTTTTGGATAGTACTGCATGTGTTACGGGTATTACTGAGCATGCAACGAATTCTGTTTACGAGCAACGTTTCGTTTTTGAATGAATGCATTCGAAAGCTTTGCGTGCAGAAAGATGCTATCTTGCATCGTGTCGTGTTATATCGTATCACACCTGTTTATGCTCAGAAAGGCATGAATGCTAGGAATATCGCCCAAAAATACAGTTATTAAATAGCGCTATAAGTAGTTCTTAATTGAAATGAGAGTTTCAACAAAGTCCTAACATAGTATAAGTTAAACATGACAGTGGGAGCGTCAAGAATTTTTTCCCTGCATAAGCGTTGCAATGACACTAAAGTAATTGTAGGGTTATGCTTGATTTTTGTCAGATATGCATGGCCGTAACTCTTAAAATCAGAGTTTCCTAGACATTGTGGCCCTCGCTGCGAGTGTCTGCGCAGCTAAAATTCAGTTGATATCTTGTTCATATAATCAACATTATAAAGTATATTCCAATCCGATGATTGTCACCATTGAAGAAAATCGTGTAAATAAATCATCGTGTTTGAGTCTATTTTAATTGACTAGAGTACTGGAATATTCCCCAATTTTGCAGAGGATATTTTAGCAATGTTTTAAGCTCCGACAGAACATTACAAGAATGGCACTATACTCAATTTATTTCTTCTCGTTTCAATAGCAACTGAACAGATATTTACAGGCGGGTAAGGAAGGATATAATCCGTTAAACCTTGCAGCCAGTGTTTATAATTCGTACTCGTTTTGCTATGTAGAAAATATAGACCATGAACCTGGCATACTATCTTCCATTTGAAAATGCCTCGATCTAGAGCTAAATTTATCAAGAAGATTTAGCCTTTAAGCTAAGCTTTGCAAATATGGCCAACTGAAAATCTTTCATAAACGTCGGTTGTAGAATAGCAGGAATTTAAAACTTTTAGTTTGGGTTTTAGAGCCGTGTTAATCACGGTCGTTGAAATCGGAGAATATCTGGGACGCGAGACTGGCAGGATTTTTGTATGCAGCCTTGAAAAGGTATTTTTTTGGTAAGTTTATTTCTAAATAGCAAGCCCATACCTTGCTAGACGCAACCTGAAAACCTCTTGCAGCACCGCAATATCTTGTTTTGTTTTTGAGTGGAAGGTGGGGCTTGGCGAAGAGGAGAGGGGGACTCACAAATTCTCATTGGAACAAAACAGGTGTGATCCTGAACTGTTCTTATCAGCTAAGCACTCGCACGGCAAGCTCATTTGTGCAAACCTGTGTCCATGGCTTCGATAACCTTTAACGACTGGATCAATAAGGAGTCAATGACCAATGGGGTGGTGGTATACAAAATCTTATGTCAAGCTTTAAATTATCAGCTATGAGTATCGTAACTCTTGCGTTGTGCGCTGTTAAAATATACTGTTTAACTTCTCATAGATATAAAATGAATAAGGGTGGGACCGGACCCATATTTCCTTGTACATAATAGCAAGACTTTTGAAAGGGAACGATTGAATCAAATGCAAAACAACTGATCACTTGATCGCAAAAATGAGACCAATACATAAGACAATTTTCCTCCAAAGAGGTAGACGTCGCCCCCGTAAAGTCCTTTTCCGCCTTTTGGCTTTCAAAGTAAAATAACTGCCTTTTATAAGACAGTGGTTAATTAGAACGTAGCATTCGGCACTGTAACAAGGTAAGAAAACACCAATTTCAAACTTTATTTTGTTTCATTACTTACTTTCCATTTTGTGAAAAATAGCTGCTTTGAAAAATATTTATATCTAGTTGGCAAAACAGAGGGCTCAATTGTGGCAAAAATTTTGATTCTGGAAGAACCATTTAAGACTTCAAAATGCTAGTGGTTTTAAAAGCAGAACTAGCTAAATTTTGTTAAAGGAGCTCTAAGAATGCAGTGATTGCCGAGAAAGTTTGAGTACAGACGATTCTCCATAATTATGCTTGATGCGAAATCGCCACTTTTTCATGCGCGCAAATGTTCAAGCGAGCACCTGCTATACATCACTTTAATCTTTTTTTATGTTTTAAGGATTATTTCCCTTTTTGCATGCTGTATACTGTAACAAATCAATTAACTATTTATCTTTATAAGAGAAAAATCTTAAGAAATTTGTAGCCCCCCTTTTCACTTTATTTTACTTTACTTTTTATTTTACTTTGTTCTACTTCACTTTACTTTACTTTACTTTAATGTACTTGACCTCTGCTGTTTTGCATGAAGCTTGGCTCCGCTGAAATGAATTGATACGGGTTGCAATTCACAGCCTAAACAATAAAAATTTTGTATTGAATGTAAAGGGAGGTCTTTTCCTATACATCCTATTATGTCTATTCAAATTTAATCGTGAACAATAATCGATTTCGTACCAAGAGATAGTATATCGTTCTTCAATCAGCCAATCAGATTGCGCCGTTACATCGACTAGTCTGGATAAAACACTTTAAGGGATAAACGGTCTAGAATGGCCTTCATTTGATAAGATACGTGTACCAGTTCTCAGACAGCAGAGGTCTTCCATTGGTTGACTGTATGCGCTCAAGCGAATACGATAAAGGTCTTACTAAGATATCGACGTCTTAGTTACAGTTAATATCGCTAATACATGTCAGTCGACTTACGATAATTGGATACATAATTGTGCGATAAAGAATGGAAGTAGCGCCTTTTTTTGAAAGACGACTATGCAGTCCTTCCACGCAGTACCCCATGCAGAACACGGCTCATTCAAGTGACACTGGCAAAAAGGAGTTCGACACAGGATCGCTGCAGTTACCATCATGGCAGATCGACCACAACCGATATTACTGCAATCAGAACACGCCTAATCACTGTTCACATCGCTACTCAACAGCGACCGTCTCAACTTCATCCGAGCTACAGGCCCATTCTTCAACTGGATGGCACCCATTTGCTTACGATACTTCAGATGCATTCCTAACATCAAGGACGAATGATGTCGTGCCCGCTTACCATGGACTAGATCCGAGGATATCCTCATCAAGGTCCACTTATTCTATTACTCCGAACTTGTCAATCAGCCCAATATCTCACGCTCATCCGACTTTGAGCAATTCATATCACAGGCCTATCAAGACGATGGAAGATCCATATCAAGTGCAACATTCGCCTTTTCACCGCATCAACGGAGCGTACACAGATGCAATAGTTGACGCCAAGAAAGACTGGGAGTTATCATTCATGAGAGGAATGCCATATTGTAAGTTCTGTGTCTTTTTTAGCCTCTTCTCTTTATCTAGGCATGATCGATTAAGACGAGTAGTCTGCAGATATTCACGTTTTTTATCGTTGGTAAAAGTTTCAAAGAAAATCTTCATCAAATTAATGCCAAACATTTTCAATTTGCAAATGACTCTATTTCGTAAATGGCGGTTAATCATATTTATCTGAGACAGGAGCAACACATGAGGGTAAAATATCTAACATGTAGAGAAAATTTCATTCACAAGATCGCGTCTAATTGATGCCTTGTATCCTTTTTGGCATTTGGTTACCATGTGATGAAATTTTAAAGAAGTTAGAAAAAATACTCCTAACACGTTCACCTTATCCTTATCCCATACACAAAATTTAGATCTACCGTCGAGATCTCACTTTTTAACTCTTAGATGATAACAGTATCTTACTGTTTACTAATTCACACTTTAATGTTTACATTTACTTACCCTAAGAAATTATTTTTGCAGCCATGATTCATGATTACGCTTAGTTAAAATTATTTTATGGCTATCTGACTTCGTTTGAATGATAAAATTCTATGGCGAGGATGAAAGTCATGACCTTCTGTACCTCAAAATTGTACAAATAAAGAAGAACGTTTCCATGTAAGAAAGATCCTGAAGGTTAAGCCTTAGAAACATCATTGTTAAGCCCATCAAAATCCTTTTACTTTCTGTCAAAACAGTTTTTACGAATTGAGAAGTAATAAATTCGTCATTGGTTGATTAAAATAAAAAGCAATACATTGCTACTCTAAAGGAAGGTCTAAAATTATGAAGTATAGTTTAATTGTATAATCTAAAATACCTTCTTAAGTGATATGAAACGAATTGATGACAAAAAGAAATAGCCACAAACAATCGAAATCGGAACCACTAATTTTCTAGCTTTTTGTAGTTCAGGCTCATTTATTTTCAAATCAAATTACTTCTTATTAGAGGGTTGATAGACATCTTGGTTGATTCACATTATCTTGTGAACAATCTTTAGACAGCTTTATGTGGCAAAAACCCAAAAGAATCATATATGCTCTCCATATCATAAAGCCTTATCACCAGCCACAAATCGTTCAATTGCTATTATGTTTTCTTCGAATGCAATCGTGACATTCTCTCTAATGTGGAAAAAACTGAGTGTTAATTACAGGTTGAACTCGAATGCATCATAAGAGAACACGAATCTGGAGGCACGGTCACGTTTTTTCTTTGAATGAAGACTATCTTCGACTTTTTCTGTATTTATTAGGCACCACGTGTAAGAAGATCTATATACTAAAGAAAAGTGCTAGGATTTCAATATTAAACAAATAAAGGTTGAAAGCTAATGATTTCTGTTACTTGGTGGCCTGCTCATTTAAAGGAATCTTTGTCTCGGTATTGCAAGTTTTTACAGAATCCCCTGTACCTTTTTACCTACGAAGTTCCACTCATGAAGGAAAACGCTGAAGCTGGGCTGCTACAGACTCTCTTCATTCTGGAGAGGATGCCAACCTGTGTAGACTGAAAGAAATATACATACGAGATCACAGCTGAACTTTCCAACAAGATCGTAAGAATAAGACATTACTATATCGATAAGGGTTGAATACCCTTTATCCCAATAATTTTAATCCCGCAGGCACTTGAAATGAATGATTCCTAGCGTAGAGCCATGTCGATGATAATGCCATTAAAAAAATCTGAAACATAAAAGTGGGTTGTGCGGTTCAGCAGGGGCTGTAATTTTCTGGCTGTGAGAAAGTATTCAAAATCAACGGCAAAATACCTCAAGCCTTTGACAAAATTGGAAACAACAAGAGTTTCTTATTGCCCGTATGTCTACATTCAAAATAGTAAGAATTAAATGCATCTACCGCAAAGCCAAACGAGAAGCATTGCTCGAAAGAATGTCATTGGGATGGATGGGATATTAGCGAGTGAGATTCTGGCCGTTTGAAATCCCATATTGCATTAGGTGACTGCATTCCCCATTCATATATGAAGCCTTTCACAGTTTTTGGGTGTATATCAATGCAATGAAATAAAGAATAAATTTGATTTCTTTTAAAGCTAACTATAAATTGAAAGAATATCGAGACTCAAAACTACTAAAAGTTAAGAATTATTTATTGAAATACGAACAATAAACAGACTCTAACTTCAAGATGTTTATTTGTCTGAAGATCCCTCAAAGTTTTCTTGCAGTGTAATATTTTCGTTGGTTTCGGATAAAGATAATTTAGGCCATGAAACTAAAGTATTGACTATTATCGAGGATCAGCAAAAGTTAGGGCATTTTCATATAAAGTATGTAGAAATGGACATGATGATATTCAATATCTTAAGAAACTCAATTCAACTCTCTAAGAAAAATTTCTGTTACCTGTTGAAATTAAAATCTTTTTTATAACAAAATTGCAATTTTTAGGACTATAAGATTATTAATTTCTAGTGATTTGGGATGAAAATTTTTGGGCAGCTTCTTAGAAAGCAAAAATACACTCATAGCGAAAATCAAATCTTTCACGTAACAAGGGCAATTATTGACAGCAAATACTTGTACAGGAGAGGACCTCAAAAAGTCAAGCTGATTTTGTGAAAATTCTTTGCAGCATAACTGATACTGTCCTTTAGAGTGTTAATATTTGTGAGTTTCCTATCAGTTTGGCACAAGTATCGAAAATTTCTCAAAACTACTTAACGAAAATATCTAATTACTCAGCATCTTCAAATGGGTTATTTTTTATAAGAAATAGTGAAGATGCATCAAAATACAAAGCAAACGCTGATCATTCAGCGTCCAAAGCCTGCGACAGCCGGTCGTGTTTTAAAAACACCTTGCGAGTTTGTTAGTTTGAGAAAGTTATCAGAAACAAACAAAAAAGAGCCAGCTTACCTAAAAAATCTTTTTATGGTTGGTAGATCTTTTACTACGTATACAACGTTTTGAGAGAACAAGTGTGTATGAAGTAATAATGAGTAATATAGGGTAAAATGATATAAGATCTAACGCTAGGCTCGAAAACAGAGCTACCATCTATACCTCCCCCTAAGCTATCGGTTACAAAGCCAATCATTTAACAAAATGGGAGTAAGGCTTATTTGGTTAAGAAGGGTACATCAGATATCATAAGATAACGAATGCAGGTTTTAGAAACTTTCTTATGGCATGTTGCATAGAATGAAGTAGTATAACAAAGCAGTATAGCAAATAAATAGCATCGGTTCGAGAATGCATCTTTGTGGGACGTCGCACGCCCGTAGACGCAAATAAGCATGCAGTTAACTATGAAAAATTCAGCACTGATGTGCCAATTGCTTCTAAAACCTGCGTTAACTATGAATACAGTGAGTTTACGGCTCGACTAAAATTGCATCTGACTTACAATTGATTAATAACTATTTATCAAAGTTGTATAGTTGCTTCTACAATGGTTACGCTATGGTGTCAGTCCGCTTAGTGGTATAGCTCTTCTAAGGCTATTTTATTGATAAGGAGCAAAAAGATAAAAGGGAAATCGACATATATTCCCGCCCTATTATCAGGTAGTTACCATCTTTAATGATATTTTCATCTAGTTTTTGAAAAGTGTTTGATAGCAGACCGTTTTAATGCTTTATGATTAGGACCGTTATTATTGTGACACTGAGTCAACACCGTCGCAGAAAACAGGAAACAGGAATGTACTTGATAACAAAGAATGTCATCAATTAGAACTTATGCTCCTTATTATAATAGAACCAAGTTAATACGGCTCTAAACCAGCTGAATTAGAATGTTTATTGTAATATGCCGCATAACTATTTAGCATTTGTGTCCCTACGTAAATTAGATAAATAGGATCATCTTCTCTTACATACATTTCTTGATCAAAAAATAAAAATTCAATAAATAAAATTTACCAAAAATATCAATTCAAGCCTCATCTAATTTCAGCTTATTACATAAGATAACAGGCAGGATATAAGATCAAGAACTGCTCTTTATAAAAGCACTCAGCTCAGCTGATGATCCTTTGTTTATTTCATATTTATTCAACACTAATCGTAAGAGAAACATAAAAGAAGCGTTGAATAATCACTTAATGCTTTTATTTTTAAATCAAGAGCCGTATGTTTATTTTTGCCATATGTAATCATCAATATGAGCCTTTTATAAGATAAACGAATTTAAGAGAAGCATAACAAACGGGAGTTTGATTGGCTGTTACCATTCTTGTCCTGCATTACAGTTAAACCCGCATAAAAGAACAAATAATTTTCTGTAACAGGCTGACACAGCTCCTATACTTTTATGAGTGGCTCTTATGTAGAAGGTCCTTAATATGAAAAAAATCAGCCTGGAAGTTCTTAATCCACAGTTTCTCTTATGCGGGTTTTTACTGTATAGCTCAAAATAAGAAGAATCCGATGGCTTTCCTCGTCCAAGATGTGAACAGGTTACGTTTAAAGATGGATAGATTTTTAATAAAGCAACAAACTTTGTAATGCTAACAGAATGATTCTTTCGAAACATTTCTTGCCTGTTTCTATTATAAAATAGAGTTATAGTTTGCAAAAAATAGTGGCTGATATATGATGCATAATTCTATGATATGATGTCTGTCCGTAAAGAAGGCGATCCTGGTTCGATTGCAGGCAGTGGTGATTTCCCCCAATATTCCTGGTTATAGTGCTGTTTTAAGGCTGTTTTTGAGGAGCTTCCTTATGCCTGCGGGGGGTCGAAAAAAATGGGAGTTTTTTCTTCACTTACAATCAAATTGGTGGGGATTTGAAACAAAAGGTGGATTTTATGTAAGCATTGTATGCAAATCTCTAAAACACACCTTTGTGAGTTTTTTTGTTTTGGTATTATTGTCTTTACCACGTTTTCTAATAATACTGAACAGTATTGTTAGGTTAGAATTGATTCGAGGCCATCAGAACTTGTGCTTTCATGGACTGTGATCACCGCAGTCGAGCAATTTGATTGTAATGAACCAAATAATTATTCTTGTCCATTCAGTTGATTGTTATATGATTGATTGTTCACACGTGTCCCATAGCCACAACGTAAAGCCTCATATGTTTCCTGTAATTGGCACTTGGAACAGTTACCAGGGAGCTGATGAAGAGATGCATATATGCAAAACACATGTGGCTTTGTTATCACCGTTGAGCAAATGAGATCAAATTGATTAGAAGCTGAACATGAAATGAGCAAGCAAGCGTTTCGAATGCATGGGTTAATTAGACATGTGCAATGTATTATAAACACTATCAAGAACTAACAGACACGTAGAGTTTTCTTTCACAATTCAGCATAGTCTAGCTTTAAGAAAAGCATGTGACAAAGACTTTGTTACATGCTGATTTATGCTCTGAAAAAAACATGGACACGTTTCTTTGGGGAACCATCTATACGAGAGATTTTTGATTGTGCAATGAAATGGAGGCCTAAGTAAACAGTGAGAGCAAGAATTTGATACATATTAAAGCTGGCGTTTGTAGTATTGCACCATGTACGTACCGGCTAGCTGCCCCCCCCCCCCCCCCCAATTTTTAACATTTATATTGATGGAACAAGAAGAAATGGCTTGGTATATGAAAAAGTTTCAAATTTTTTAAAAGAACAGTTATGCTTTAGCATGGTCTATAAGTTTACAAGAAGACGAATACACAATCTTGGAGGAATGTGGCATGCGGTTCCGATCGAAATAGAAATTTAAAAGCGATTGGATAAAGCTCAGTGTGGCTGTGTAGCCAAAATCTGAAAAATCTGTAGACAGATTTATTTGAAACCTTGAAATTGCTTCGTATACCCCTATAGAAGTACAACATACACCATTGCAATTTCTTGAATTGTTTCATTACTGCAAAGATTATCAGTTTAGAGAAAAGGATGGTTAAGTGCATTGGTAAACTTAAATCTCCAATAATTCACCTTCTTCATAGCGCACCTTCTTCAAGCAGATCTGTATTTATTTTTCAGCATTCAGCCATGAAGAATACAAAGCACTATCAGTATATCATAACTATTTTGGATATGGTGATCAATACAAGCAAGAGGTAGGAATAGCTATCTCGTAATATAACTATATTGGCATTCATTAGCTGGCAGCCCTCACAAAATACCAGCGAGACTGTTTAATTCTGGAGTAAAATTCCCTTGATAAAGCATACCCCCACAGATACCCCTTATTGCAGTAGACACCTAAAAGGAGGCACGAAAAAATATATTAGGAATAACTTGTGCAGGACACTGAAATGATAGAAATGTAATATTCGACGTTTATTGAATTTTTATGAAATGCGATGATATAATCGTTTTGAGTTATCTAGTAATTACTTCATTTTTCAACAGCAAGCCAAGTCAAAGAAGCCAGGCAATTTCTGTTCCAATTGCAAAACTACAGAAACGACACTTTGGAGAAGAGATTCTGAAGGAAAACCCGTCTGCAATTCATGTGGCTTATATTATAAACTGCACAAAGTAAGTCTTAGTTCCATGATAATACTTATGTTTTAAGTCAGAAAAATGAAATTTCTACATAAACAAGACAGGTCAAAAGCAATTTCGATATCCTAAAGATACTATTCGAGTTATTCGGGCCAAAAGGTATGTATCTTTCCTGACTTAAAGATTGGAGTTAAATACTTGCATTAGAAAGAGTTTTGATGCAACCTATCAGTGTGGATGAATTCATAGCTTGCATAAGGTGTTGTGTTCCTTCATAGTGCCTTGCAGCAGAAGCTCTTTGCTAGAAATAACCAGTTTGCTCCATTCAAGAGTGGTGACAGGAGAGACAGGGGATTTGGAGGGGTAATAACCTATCAAGAAGTCCGTGTTGGCCCTGGTGATTAAGTGATTTATCAAACCTTTCATTATGAAGGTGACGAATTCTAGACTGCACATTCATCCAGCTAGCCTTGACATGCTAAGGCTAACACTTCTCATTCAGTTCCCATGTATGGCTCTTGTTGCTACCCCATAATTGCTCCAAATCGCAAGACCTTATGGATCTATTAATGTGTACAATCCAAAAACAACTGACGTTTACCTTTTAACAAACTAGGGTTTTGTATTTTTGTGATAGAAAATCCTTAGATAGGAGATAAGCAGCAGTAAACCCATACAACCAACCCCAAGTAAAAACAAACCAAATCAAACTCTTTGTATATACAAAAGGCAAGCCTGGAGGAATAAATCATATGGTTCGGTTACTTTCTTAATAAGTGAAATGAAAACACAAATAAATTTAAACCAAGTTCTAGAAGTTTGAAAAACAATTCAAAGGAAATATTAACAATTTTAGTTTATTGGAATACAGGATGCAGAGAGTTTGTTAGATATAGCACAAGGATCAAAACTACTGTTAAAAAGTCATCAAGATATAGACAATTCAGACGCTCTAATCCGCAATCAAGCTGGTCTTTAATCTTCTATTTATCGAAACTCACTGTCTTGGAAAGATTGGTTGTGTCAAAAGACTGGTCTTTGATTTGGTAGTATAAGCAATATGTCTGAAGGATGACCTGAGACAAATCCAGCTGCATTATCAAGAATAAATCGTTATAGTCTGCCAAGGACTAGGAAAATCAACAAACTGATGGATTAAGGCACTGCCGGGTGAATAAAGTAGTTTATGGTCGTAAAAATTTGAGCAAAGTTTAAAAATATTGATTAACTGTGCATGGAATATGTGTACTACTAAGAATTGTTAGAAAACGCTAGTTGAGATACAAAATGGATCAACAGCATATCAAAAAGAAATCTGCTTAGCAATTAGTAAATTAATTTTAATAGGGGATGATAGTCTGAGATTTAGCGAGGCTTTTGGCCAGCAGCGTCATGGTTGAGATCAGTTCACCTTTTGATATTTGTTACTGACTTTGTTTAGTTTTACACTATCATTTACTGGTTATATAAGGGCCATGATCGCTGATGCAATTCTGAAGTGGACAAACAAGCTTTGCTTTACTTGAGGCCACAAAAGAGATTGTTCCGCAAGACTTGAATTGAAGATAATTGTTGTACAATGTGATGTGACGTTGTCAAAATGGTATTCATTGTCGCTTTAAATAAGGAAGATGCCTTTAATACACTGCGCATGCGTCTAGTCAAGTCTTGGATTTCAATAATCCCTCGTCGGAAAATCATTGGATTGTGCCCCTTTTATGAATCTCTACCAACGACACCCCTGCTTTTAGCTAATGATTAGTGCTGTTCCTTTTAAACAATAAAACCCCTATTGCCAAATTTTAGCTTAAACTGTATAAATGTTTCAGGGAGAAATGCACAGATAAGCCGATTGCAAGATATGCAAGTGAATTAAATATAGCAAATTTTGGTTTGAGCCTATGGCTTTTAGCATCTTTAAAGCGTACATAACTAATCAGCTAATGAATGTAGCCACCAGGTTATGTTGAAAAGTTCTGTCATTCACTCTCTAAAAGGCAGGTTTGCTACCAGTAATAAGACTTTCTCGAGTTCATTAACTTCTTAACAATTGTCTGAGCAGAACAATTAGACCTTATTCAAGTTCCACTTATGAATTAGTAATTATGGCTCCTTGTGGCTCAATGCGCGTGAATGCCGTCGTGGGAAGAACATTCATGAACTATACATGATTGTCAATTGGTTACTTTCACTTGTCACCTGCTTGGTTTTGCTACATCGATTCATGGCGTTATCTTTAGGCCTAGACAGTCATCTTTATCTGCAATTGTAAGTCTAGAGTGCACCTATTCAAGTTCAAAGAAAACTGGTAAAAACACTCAAATTCACCAAACGTCATGGTCAAGGGTAATTATAGAAAATGCTTATCATTTGATTGACCAGAGACGCTGCAATGAATACAGTAAAAGGAGGCTTGGTTCCTTAAAGAGGCACTTTCATTGTTATGAATATTATTATTAGCATCCTCCTCAGCAAGCACTTTTATCTATCAGAACTTATAAGAGACTCTTTTTTATAAGAAACCCAATTATAGGAAACGAGTTACAACACCCTCAGAAGGTTCTGCTATTTCTGCGATCTGAATTTGGAATGAACAAAGTAATCATTGTGTAATCTTACAAGACTTCTATTAATAACTGTTTTGCTGCAGTAAACATTTATATATTTCTAAGTTATTTTCTTTGACCTCCAACTGTGAATGGCGTTGAGCTTTTTCTAACAATATTGAGGCCGCAAAAGGGACAAATGATAGAAACTAGAGAATGTTGTGACCCTATCGGGGCGTATTTTGGTTTTTAGCAAGGATGCCTGCAGCAGGGGGCAGCGGGGGCAATTGGGGTGCAGCAGACTTCCCTGGTTGCAAGAGTATGGATATTTGGTCTTTTCGATCATTACTCCATTTAATCTGCAGGTATCTGCCTAATTTTGGGCTCAAGACCAATTAACCAATAAACCTTAATTTATAAAAATCCTTTTACAAGCTTCAGAAATCTCTCTGTCGCTATTAATATATTTTTCTGCTGCCTTTAAAACAGTATCTTTCCAATTATTTTTTAATTTTGCGCTGTCTGTTACTCTCATGATAACTTAATATGCCTTGGAATAAAAAATTGTTTTTAGGAACTCTGTCTCCGGTCTTGCAGACATTAGGCAAAAATAATGATCTTACAAATACGTATTTTGCCAACTTTGTTTCTGTTGAGTTTTTAGGGGTAACCCATCCTCCCAACTATGAAAATACCCTATGCAGGGCAAAAATTGGACGAATTGGGCAACTTTTAACCACCTTGACAGAGTAAAAGGGTGATGTTTGTGAGGCAATAGTGCAATTGCCCTTCTAACGCAAAGCATGGAATGACAGCTCTAAAGAGAAGTCGTTTGGCCACGTGTATCACCAAAGCATTATAATCGTGGCTAACAAAAGTCCTTGCCAATTGCTTTCTTTACGAAAAGCTGGGAGACAAAGCCTCGTGCTATTTTGAACCTTTGATCTGCCAAATAAAGGGACTAAAACTGAGAATTGAATTTACGATTTAGGAGAAACTTGAAGAAAGTTATAGCTCTCCAACAAAACAGTTTGCTCTTGAGTAATTACTACATTACTCTGAATTTTGATTCAAAAAGAGTAAAATTGAATGAAATTGTAAAAGGACCGCTTTATTGTCTTCTAAATTAGGGAAATCCCATTCATAACAACAAATATAAAGAGAAGGTTAACATACATTTACATAATCTTACTCTATATGATTTACCACAACTAATAAGATTTAACGTTTTTTCAGGTAAATCGACCACTAGCGATGAAGAAAAACGTGATACAAAAGCGGAACAGAAAGTCTTCTGGAAAAACAAAACGTTTGAAATCAGATCCAATCAAGTTTGGTTGTGTTTGAACAATTTTATTTATCTCTTTAGAACAGTCACATTTGTTAACGTGTATCGACTGTCAAAAAGAAAAAAAGGCTTTAGAATCAGGGTTGCAGCTGGTATCTTAGAGTAGATTCATATAACTATTGAATGATGGTGGGGTAAATCTGTGACGTTGGATAAGGATGAGTGTGGAGAAGGCCTATCAAAGGCATTTTAATGTTTGATTTTTATGTCAAACCATAAATTATTGGAGCCTTGTTTCTATGCTGTCGCACAGTGTCGCAGGGTATTGCAGAAAGGGGTTCTGCGCCACCTTGCTACAAATTGAATCTTGTGACAATGTGGCGCACCTGTCGCACAGTGTCACAAAGAAAGAGAACATTAAATATCTCGGACGCTCTTTGAAAAATGAAAACCGCATTTCTACATTTCAATGCCCTGCGACATTCTGTGAAAATGAACGCTACTACGAGAACCGTTTTTTACTGCCATGCATCCTCATACATTATGCATGCAATCCTTGGCTATGCTCTGCAAACGCTTTACAATATTTTACGTCTACAGAAAATCCGGGCTCCAGCCCAAAATAAATTGTTCATCACATCACTGCAAGCCCTTTTCAAACTTAAAGACCCTTGGATTGGGTTTATTAGCCTTTTAGATGGTCCACCACGTATGACAGAAATACTCCACTGGTGGGCTAATTCATTGCCACTCGATGTTTGTTGGGTGTTCTGAATTCCTATGCTTCTTTCAGTAACTCTTAAGCCAATACCAGTTTTTTAACTTCTGTGAGAATGCTCGCATGTGCCTAGGTAAAAGATTTACAAACGTTGCAGACTGCAAAACTTTGAATAACCATCAAATTAGAAAATAACCATGTAGGAATTCCACGGAAATAGACCCGGTAAACAATCGAGTAAACTGTTTAAAAAAGGCAGGTGCACTTACCCATCCGAACGAAAGATGGGTTGGGTACTTGTCCCTCCTAGAACCTTTATTCGGCACCAATGAATGCTCTTGGGTATTATAATTCTGGTTCCACTATCTGCCGCACTTTCACTGCTCCCTACATATTACAGATTAACCAAAAAAAATTTAAATGTATGCAGGTGAGGTAGCTCGCCAGGTATTTAAGATCATCCTTTTCAATTTTATTAGGCGGAAAGTAAGACCCGCTAGCCATTTTCACAATGGTTGCCTGTTATTACGTTTTCATTTGCGGCAAATAATTGCTGTCTTTCATAATAATCTAATCTCTTTTTGCTCGTATACAACTATCAAAACAAATCCTGGCTCCTTAACTTTAAAAGAATGCAGGTTTTTAAAATATTTATTACATTAATTAATTAAAGTATATCACCGTATTGAATTAGATAGGGGATATTAATATTGCGAGGTTCTAAATTCATTATGTTGTAACAATGAGCGTGCTTCGTAATTTTCAATGAAATTGGATAATAGAATTAATTTACAAAATCATAAAAGCACTTTTTATTTGACTTTAACCTATTCCAAGTGATGAATGTCATGTAACATGCGGTCGGTCAAAGTTCAAGATTACAGGCTCAAACTCTGTATCGGCTATATCAGAGTATCAAAATTCCTCTTTCGTTCCTAGGGTTGCACATTAGAGGGGAGTTAGAGGGGTGTCACAACACACTGTTTTCTTAGTCGGCTCAAGAAGGGTTGATATAAAAGAAAATCATTTATTTAGAAAAATACAAGATAAACAAAAAAGAACTGGACAAACTCACTTATTCTTTACTTTCATTTGCTACATCCAGTTGGTCCCAAATGACTAATATTATGAAAGTTGGTCAAGCTAAAGTACGCCAGAATCCCCCAGCAAGTAAGCAAGTAAGCTGGTCAAGCTAGAATCCCCCAGCAGAACAATTGGAGGTGCGCCCCTGTTCGTACCACACAAAACTTGCGATAGTTTGCAAGACATTTTTGCTTTGACAAGTGGCCTTTGAGTGTTCCTTATTGATGGCAAAAAATATAACCAGGGGTGCAAATGCGTATCTATTCTTGGGCTGGGGTGTTGGTTTGCAGGACCGAATTTCGGCAATAAGGAGCCGCGTTTTTCCACAATGACAATTGCGAAATCCTATGAAATACTCTTTCCCATTTATTGGAGCAGGGTAGGCTCTGTCCTCTATAGCTATTATTCTTTTGATCAACTGCAATGTAGCATGGTGATATAAATTTTTTTATAGCTATAAAAACGTTGATAATTCACGTGAAGAGATAGATCGGGACGACATTATTACAATCAAAGAGTAGCATAATGGCAGCTGGGACCGTACTGTGATGTTAATGGTCATAATGAATTATTGGCGGTGTAACAGCGCCCAGACATCTTTCTAAGGCTTAAAGAGGGTCATTCAAAATGCAAATAACGGTAGAAATGAAAATTCTCAAACCGTTATATATTTGTTCCACCACATTTTGACAGAAAAAATCAATGAAAATTATCTTTCATCAGGGGAAAATAAGCCACTCAAAAGTTATCTTTCAAATCGCATTAAGAAACTGATAAAATAGAAATGATTGTTCATGAATGTTATCAAAGATTGGACATGCTAGTGGGTTCTGGAGTGCATTCGGATAACAGGTAGAGGGCATTGCCACATTAGGAGGTGAAGAGAATTGTTTTCGGTTTCTGGGATGCATGAATTTGAACTATTTTGTAGAGTTCTAGATTTACTTTATACCATGTTGTTCAAAAAAGATCAAAACATACATTTAAAAAAATTAGACTAGTTATAATTTTTGGGCGAAAAACCCAGAAAACGCCACCACGCTTGCAAAAAAACAGTCCAGTATTTATAAAAGCGGATTTTATTTGAAAAATCTTTCATGCCTAGAAAACCGTAGATTTATTTTATAAATACATGTGCAATGAACACTGTAAGCATAACACCAAAGCAAAATACGAATCTTTTAGATCAGCAAGGCCCTTTAAAATTCAGCGTAACCTCGTGTTCACCCACAAAATCTTGACCGCTCTCTCCCTTTACTTTGAAATCCATCTATTCTACTCATCTAATGCTGCTGTTATAGCTTATTTTCACGCGACATTTCCTGTATGAGGAATCCAGCACTGGGAATTCCTTTAAAAGGATGGTAACCACGCAGGCAAATAAGTGACAGGCCCGTCGAAGAGCATACTTTCAGCTGAAAAAGATTAGATAATGTTTCCCGTCAATTAGACATCTATATATCATCATCATATATAAACATCATCATATTTTCATCATTTGACCAGTGCAATTTTACAGCCGCCCCCTAATTGATGTCGGCCGCCCCCTAAATATCTATTTTGTTCCGACGGGTCTGATAAGTGGCTCCATCTATGGCAAGCCCCTAAAACCACAAGTAAAAAACAATGAATTTAATAAGCACATCTAGGATAATGATGTTAATAGGGCAGTAAACTATCGTGGTGACCATGGCACAAATTCAGAGAGAGGCGGCCAAAGAGAAACTAATGTTTGAATATACTGTTTTTCGTTGTTATTCTGTTTAAGCAATATGGCCAACCTCTGCCGACGATATGATTGTCTTCTAATGCAGGTAACACGTTTGTTTTTTGTCATTAGCAATAATGTGAAACCATGAAGCTCTTACATAAAACCTGTGCTATGCAGGTACATGGTTGAAGCATATACTAATGTTTTCAAGTTGTTCATTAGACCTTATCTCTTAAATGCTTGTGGCCAACCCAAACTGTAAACTTGCTGATGGTTCCATAATTTTGTGCAACAATCATCGGTAACTTATTATACATGGGAATTCCAAAAGATTTTGATAAAAAGTGCAACAGGAATGATAGTAGAATTCTTATCCTCGAGATATGGTAGCTATAATTTGGGTTATAAGAAGCTTGGCTCTTCAAAGTTAGGCTCAGGAATTTTCTTGGGGAGAAGGTACTGATTAGCCATATCATCCCCAGCAAACAAAAGTTTTGCATAATTGACTTAAATACAAAATTTCTCGATGCGACCCCTAAATTATATTCAGGCCTTAGAGCGGTTCTTATAAGTTAAATAAGAATTGCCTTTGAGTGTGTAAGAGGGTTGAATGGGCACGTGCGGTCTATTCCAGGGATCTGATGCTTTTGCTCTTGGGAAAAATTTTTCTATTTTATGTCATGAGTCGTATTGCTCATCGTTTGCGTTCGCCAACCTTAGTCGATTAGCAAGTAACGTATCTATTTGCTGTTTTCCACATGATCCACAAAGAGTAAACTCCTTGAGGTTTGGTTGAAATTCGGGGTATATGGGAACAATTGGCCACGCCGCTCTAGTTATTTATTTTTAAGTTAAATGTTAAATGAAGCCTTTTTATGTTTAATGTAGGTCTTGAGGTTGTTATGTATTTCAAGGCTCCCTTTGCCTTTGTATTGTTACAGTTATTTACTGTCTTGCTCTTTGCTGTCAGTACTGTCAGTTGCTGTCATGTTACAGTAATTTTTGTAATTGCCTTTGTCAATTCTTATTAGACAGAAATGCTTAAAATTAGCTTCTTTCTTAACTGGGAGGTCTTTACATTTTTAGTTAAATTATGTTTCTTTACAGAATGGTAGTTATTTAAATGAGACCATTTATGGCTGTCGTGCATGTACCTGAACCCATCTCTCTCTAATTAAATTGGTACAAATATTCACTCACTTTAAAATGCGGAAGGCAATTTCTTCTGTTAAAAAAGGCAAAACATACAAGTTTGGAATGTCGAAAAGCGACTTTTTGATGGTAAAATTGAAATACAGAGCAAGATCTGTGATGCAAGTTCTTTAAGAGGGCGGTTAGAGTATTTGGCTTGTTTTCTTACATTCTAGTGCATGTTCCGATAATAAATATCTATTAGGTTTGGTCAAGCTGACTTCTTAAATTCATGAGAAATGTAAAGGACATTTCTCACTGATTATCAGTTATCATTAATTTATACATCTCCAGGCTTTATGATTGTATACATAATTGCACCTAGCTTTTTTAGAAAGAAGAACGAATAAAAAGTCAAGAAAATATTAAGTCTTTATCAATTATTAAGTCTTTGTCTTTATTAATTCTCATTAACAAAAAACCGTCGATTGACATCGGGCCTTACTACTTTTATGAGACATGAGTGCGGGGCTTTTGCATTTCTAGGTATAATCCATTATCATGATTTTGCCTACCAGTTATGGTTCATGCTTCAAGGGCGCTAGCTACATCATCAAATGAAACCTCTGTTTCACTCCGTCTGCACTTCATACCCTCACAATAACCCTCATAGGAAATCCCTGTAACCGTAAGTTTAATATTTACAACTAGAAGGCGATAGCTGTAGGTGTTTCTTCGTATGAAACTAGAGATTCATGGTTTAGGTGTAACAGCAGCTAATACGTAAAAAATGGTCTTCACACCACAGAAAACCTGTTTAATTATCTACCTAACTTTATATGGTAACGATTTTGGGCAAAAATAATACTAGTTACTGTTACTTCTTAATGAAAGAGACAAATTTCCTATTTCACCAAATTATACCTGGGGGGTGAGCAATTGTTTGTTGTTAAGAGGATGGTAGGTCTATTTTTTGAAGTGCTGAAGCATTAGGGGTACTGATTCCCCCAAATGGAGATGGCAAATAATTGTTCAGCATTTAATCCATTGTCTTTAAACAACCAGCTTAAATCAAAAATCATATGTACCCGCCATACTTCTTATGCAACAATCTCAAATCAACAACCTAATAATTTTATCCTCGTTGCGTCTGAAAGCGGCTTAAGCTTGAGACCGCTCATGAATTTTAAGTTCGTATTGTTTAAGCACTGAACCCAATGCACCTGGAACTTTATGATGAGTTCATTGGTTGCTTTTCTTAGCAGAAACAGGTGGGGCATGGTGTCTCATAAAAGCGACAACGTCCGGGGAGTTTCAAAGAGGGCATCTTAATTATTAGAAAAGAGGCATTTTCCTGGGGGAATGACATGCCAATGATAACTCCCAGCTACAACCTCTCGGGAACAAGTAAACTAAAACACGCGGACTTACAAAATCCCAAAAATCAGTTCCAATAGCGTCAGTTTTATCAGGTTCTCGTGCACACTTAAGAATCGTTACAAGAGTCAAAGTAGAATGTGCAAGGCATTTTCTAACAGTGTACATACTTTGGAAAGTTCCCCAGTAGGTCCAATGCTATCTCCAGTAGAGAGCGGCAAATTGCAGAATTTTCCCAGTAGTTTTGACTACTGTCAATTCCGCTTATCTACGTTTTCGGAAAATCTCGGAAAATCAACATTTGACGTGAATTTTCTGTATGTCTCGTTTTGAGCATATGGGCAATCTTAAAAGTAATTCTTTTTTATTGCAGAGCAGATCGATCCGCTTCTTTCGGTTATGATTTTTCAGGGCTAATTTTGCAAACTTTCCCCAGTAGTTAAAGTTCCTTACAAATTGCTCTTTAGATAAGCACCAATTAAGACAGAGACAGAGAGAGAAGTTAACTGTACATGGTAACCAGGATTTGTAATCGGGCTTTAAGAACAATCAGCACCAAATGTACAGCAAAGCTAAAAATAAACGCCATTGGTAAAATGAAAAAGTCGCAAAGCAAACGAAGGTATGCGCATTTTTGACCGAATTGGGGAAACACTGCCAGTTGGGGGGGGGGGGGGGGAAGCCCAGTGTTTTAAACCAATCATGTCATTAGTCTTCATCGAAGAGTGGACAAACTCTCTTACCTTCACATGGGTGAAAAGTCGCTTCCCTTCAGCAACTCTACATTGAAAACTGTAGTTTTTGCTATACATAAAACAGCAAACCCTCATAGAAAATATTGGCTGCATAATAAAATGTGCGATTCTATGTGTTTATTTGCGTTAGCACTATATGTATTTCTGAAAATATCACTTCCCAATTTGAAAATAAACATCCCGACAAAGCTCCAGGCTAATTTTTGCGTCTATGTTTGGTAAAAATGCAAACAAAACCTGCCATAAATATATTTGACAATTTAAGAGTGGGCGTGCCACTACAAGAACCAAAGTTTGATTTGTGCGACTTGCGATTCCCAAGAGAACTGGTGTACGCTAGATAAAAAAGGGTATTGCCCAAGAGTACAGAAAGTTAACAAGGCGAATAACTGGCGTAATTGATGAACAAAGGAAGTGATTCCCAAGACCGTTTTTATGAAAAAGTGGCGTGAAATAAATACATTAATTTGCTCTCATAGGTACCTTGTTGAACATGGCACCCGACTTCGTTTGCATTGCAGCGATTCAAGATTCAGGCATCTAAGATACCCAGGATCCCAAAATTAAGCACAAATTAAATAGACTTTGAACCAATTATTCCACCAGAAGCGTGAAACAACTATCGGCATAAAAACTGCTTTTATCTTATTTTTCAATCAATTTCATCTAATTACAAATTATTTAGAGAATTTTTTATTTTCAAGGGAAAATTCATAAAAAAGGTTACAAGTAAGTATTATATGAAAGGAGAAAATAATGCATGAATAAATAATAAAATGAATAATAAGAAGTATTTGATAAAAACAGCTTAATTATATGTTAAAGATAAAAGTAAAATTTATTAGCCTATTCACATTGGAATATAAAGTAATCATATAAGATCATCTTTAACTTATTCTCTAAATGGGAAAACAGAAGATGCCTGCTTTGTCTCAGCAAAGAGCCCATTCCAGAGCTTAGCACCACGAAAATTGAAAGAATTCAAGGCACTGGTTCTTTTTCCTTTTGGATTCTCAAATCTGTTGCAGTATTTCGAAGAGGAATAGAATTGCACTCATATTTTCTCGTGAAAATATCATACATGCACCGCGGAGCAAGCCCATTAATTAATTTATACACCTTTAATCTTGATCCATCATAAACAAGCCTGTAAATGGTCTACCAACCGAGAATTTCAATGAGTTGTCTTCTTTGGACATCGAACCTGCTATCCGTTACAATTCCTCCAGCTTCAGAAGCAGATTGATATCGGTTACTTTGCAGCAGCCCTAAACAGAACCGACAACGGAAATTGGGCCCCACAATACCCAAGCACAAGTTCTTCACGAATTTAAGGGGGAAAACACTTTTCGCTTGTTTTAGAAAACCATGCCTCTAGCGATCTTAAGGATAGTGCCTTGGTATGCTCTTTCTAATCTATTGAGTGATGTCAACATGAAGAGAAAGATATTCGGGATTCGTGGCAACATCCAGATCACTATCAATATCAAGGACTTTTAGCTGAAGGTTTCTGCAGCACTTTTGACCTTTCATTGCCTTGACTTGCATGCAATTAGCATCGATTATGTTTAAACAATATTCAAGGAAGGCTTATTGCCCTTAACCCAGGTACCATGGCACATAAGATCTCTGCAAATAACCACATAAAGCCGAGGAATATCGTTCGATTTTAAACAAACGTGGTTTTTAGACAAGTGATGCTTGTGGTTTCATTCAAAACAGCTTTGTGACGTAAACTAACGTATATAGAAATTGTATGGTAGCCAAAGGCAAAACTGCAAGCTTTTAATGTCTATAATTATCAAAGAATGCCGATTGAAAGCAAACAGAAATATGACAAAATTGAAATTTGCCTGTTGTAAACAATACGCATGACCAAATCGTTCCTTTAAACGGATGCAGGTAAGGGCCACGAGTGGCGGTTACCTTAAAAGGCACATCAAAATGATAAAAATCAGGTTCCAATTTATTGCTGAATAGCTTGTTATCTTTGCTTTTGAAATAAATCATAGCTATCTCATGAACGTGAATGTGACGTAAACACCATTTGTGAGCAATACACGCCAAAAAAGCTATTTCGTAAACTGTTTACACTTGCGGATTTGTGACAGCTGGTACTATAAGAAACAGAATCATGATTGCAAATAGACCCGCTAGTTATATTCACCATTTCACCTTTATGGTAAGCTATTGGCTGAAATTGCAAGGTTCACTCTCCATGCGGTTATCGAAAATTCTTTTTCACCCCTTTATCATTTATGCTTTGTAGAAATCAAAAAAGCTTCTTGGTGGTAGAGTGATAAGTAAAGATTGATGGTAGAGTGTTAAGTATAATTAAGTCATTGTATTCGAAAGTAAAGTCTTATGATTTATACAACCTAAGAGATTTATTTTCTTGCCACCGTGGTGTTAGGCAAGGCTGCTTGCTAAGCCCATTGCTTTTTACTCTATTTTTAAATGATCTAGACTCAAAGATAAAGAATTTTTCTACTAGTGTTTGCTTAGAAGGTCAAAATCCTTTCCCTTCTATATGCTGACGACTTAGTTTAATTAGCTAATTCCCCTGACGATCTGCAATTCCAATTAAACGAGTTAAATCTGTTTTGCATTGCCACTCATATGGAAATAAACTCTTCCAAAACAAAGATTATGGTAGTAAAAAAAATAAGAAAAGGTCGAAGAAATCCAAATCTTTGAATCTAGGAGAAAAAGGTATCAACGAGTGTGAAGGTAGAAAAAATACCTGGGGTCACTATAAAATCGAATGGTTCGTTCAGTGCTCACGTTGATATTATTAAACAAAAAGCTCAAAAATCCTTCTTTGCTTCTCACATTTAAAAGCAGGGAATGGGATGGCTTCAACCCAGAATTGTTTCTAATTTTTTCTAACAGTACAGTGCTACCTATATTAGATTATGCCACTGGAGTATGGGGCACTGGCACGTGGGCCAGTCTTGACGAATTACATCTAAAGGCCTGCAAGTCAATTTTAGGTGTTAAAGGCTCTACTACTCCCTTTGGGCTTATGCAGAATGAGGTCGTTGTTCTTTGCATGACTATAGACATATTGATATCTTAAAATTTTATATTTTTTTGATAAATCTTGACTCTTGTAGATATGCGCATAGAGCTCTTCAAATGCTCATAAATGACGCTGGTTCTGGTGCTTCTAATTGGGTTAACAGTAACCGCTCCCTTATGACTCTTTGCCAATAACTTATCTTCTGTGTAGTCGAAAGCAATTTCCTGTTGTAGATCTAAATTTATTGAAGATCTTAACGAACAGATCGTTCTTGATAAAAAGCTTTGCAAATCTGCCTTTTTTTAAAACTGTATATTAATTTGAACATTTCTTAGATGTGCTATCAAAAGAAGAAGAAGAATTCAAACTTTGCAAAGCTGCGTCTCAGTGCTAATAACCTAGCAATTGAAACTGGAAGATTTGGAAAAATCCTATTCCTAGGGCTGATAGAATTTGTTCATAATGCAATTCTTTAGATATAACTGTTACTGAAGATGAAATCCATTTTTTATTTGGTCTGTCCCCTATATCGGAATGCTAGGTCTTATATGTTATCTTTCATTTACTCAATGTTCCTCCAGAGTTTCTTGCCTTGATCTTCGTGAAAAGTTCATCTGGTTGTTGAGTCAAGAAAATAAGGATTGTTTGATAGATAACAATAGCAAATTTTATTTGAATCACAGGAATCTTTTAGAAAGATTTATAAAGCATCATAACTCGTTATTCGTATATTGCAGTTAGGTTCTAATGTTGTTTTCTTAATCGTTCACTTTGATGTAAATATTTGGTAACAAGTCGTTATTTTAAATTGTTTTTGTTATGTTGGCCTACATCCCTTTATTTAGAAAGAAAATATGATCCAGTTGTATCTAATTTTTTAAACTTATATGGGCCAGTTGGTACTCGCATGACCTTGTTTATCGTCAAATTACTTTGTTAATGGAAAATGCTCTCTGCATGCTACTGTGCAGGGGCTACAGGACAGCTACGGGGCAACAAAGGCGGGTTCAGGCCCCAACACCATCTGCAAATCCAAACGCTAGGCACAATACGGGACGAAGACCAAGAACAGAAAGGTTTGAGAGTTTGCCTCGGGATTTCTATGTCCTCAGCCCACTTTAACCAATTCATATTAAAAAACCATTATCATTAAAAATTGATCATCATTGAAGGGTTCCGTCAGGTTTAGCGAAGAAAACATGACGTGCTGCCAAATTCATTCTTTCAATGCTTAATTTCTTAAGGATAAAAATGATAATGATGGCATGTGATTGCTATCGACGAAATATTGAGATACAAAAGTAATCATTTGTAATTTTCGTGGAAATTTTCAAATTCGTCCGGATCACCTGGATTTAATCCCCTCCTTCCTGCCACAAAAATGCGATCAAAAGTCTAAAGATTGGATTATAAATCCTTTACCTAAGAAATTGTTTGGCTTAACACTTTTTAATTCATCGACATGGATTGCTTCCGAATTTATAGATACTAGACAGCCGGCAATCACAGCAACGGGGTTAAAAGTAAAAAACAGTGCCCTAGGGCCTGTTTATATGATCTGCGCTTTCAGAAGACAATTTTCAGTCCAGTTTCATAGAGAAGAGAGATAGGGGCTGACCTTCCGGAGGTGTGGGGGAGATAGGGGCTGTCACAAACCTCCTAGGACTCCCTTCTTTTAGGTAGAAACTTTTACCCCTTAGCCTCTCTCCATAGCTTGCTTACATTTTCCCGTAGTTTCTTTCATTTTAGGATCGTTTGTTTTGCTTATCATTGGCATTGGCATACCCCTTGATGAACGTCAATAGCTCGCGTCACAGCCAGTGCATCATAGCAGCGGCATCCCCATCCTTTGTTTTGCATTGTTTAGTTTAACGTCATTTAGCTTGTTTTAGCGTACCTATTCAGCCCTTCCCTTCCTTTCTTAGTTTTCACGCCGTATTTTTATGTATTTTATGTTGTCAGTAAAACTTAGTCATTGTTATTTTATTTCTATAATTAACTTGCCGTATAGTGTATATAGGAGACATTAAGTATAGAGGCGGCAGATCAGTTGAGGTGGCTCAAGGAATTGTGTAAACTTTCTGTGTGGTGCTACCTTTAGTCTTAAGGACTACTGTTAGGATAACTAAGGTCTCACGATACACGGTGTGTGACAGGGCGTACCCCCAATTTTTTGATAAGCCGTCGGTAAAAATAAAGGAAATAAAGATGGCCGGTGAAATAATCATCAATTTCAACAAAGATACGTTGGTCGATACAACATTATCACTTTTCAAGTGACTTTGATTAAACAAAGTTTTGAAAACCTCCGAATATTGTAACAAGAGTAGTTTACGAAGAATATGAAAGCTTTTCGTTTCCCGACGTTTGTTTATGTTGCACTAAAATCAGTCCGGGATAAGGAATAAATTACCTGGAAAATACTATTTGGTGTTGTTGATAAGACTTGCATTTTGGTCTGTTAATTCTAATCTAAACCCCCCCCCCCCCGGTCAAGGTACGCCGCTTGAGAATTTACAAGTAAGGTAGTTTTCAGCCCGGCCATTTTTTGGTGAGGAAATTTGAGCCTCCTTGTGAAAAAGAATGGCGACTAGCAATGTTCATCAGCTTCTGAAAATGACATCGTTTATCACAGCTGAGTTTCTGGGTCTTGCAGAAGCTCTACAAGGTCTATTATGATTGGCTCAATTCGAATTATCTGACTTGCATGACAATAGGAACTATTTTTTTAAAACCAAATATTTGCAAGAATTGTGCTAGAAAAGTGGTCTTTGTCTTTTAGGGGGAATACCAATGCAAGCCCGACTGACCAATAGTATGCTTCGTTCCCTCAAAACGTGAATTGACCAATTAACGATGACTTCTGCACGATGACTTGTTAAACTTCTGCAATACTGGAGTTTCTCGCTTTCTTCGTATTAACCTAGCATAAAAAGGGCACGATGGTCAACGAAATGACGTTGTACTCGCTTTGTTTCTTCGTAAACGAAATCACTTCTTGTGCATATTAAGAAAAACCATATTTGCAAAGAATGAGAAGAAAGCTAAGAAGTTGTGGTAAAAAGCAGAACGATCTGAGTAAATGTGCAAGATTTTTTCGGGAACTAGATTTATCGTCGCATTTAAAATGTAAACGAGGTTAGCTCGATTGCCAGCCCGGGATGAACTGTTTACATTAACTGCTGCTCTGGTTACATTGAAAGGATATGGGTGAAGCTCAACCTCCCTTCAAGTGTTATAGGGTGATATACTGCCTATAACTCGAGTAATTATGGAAATCCGAATAAATCTCAAAACGAGGCCAATATATCATTGATAATATGCAATGATATGGAAACGAGGTTATTAAAAATCAAACAAAATAAGATAACACTTTGAAATACATTCAAAGCCATTACATAAGGACCTTCCTTTATTGTGCATGTACCAGCTGATCCTTTGCCAAAAGCTGTTGAAAAATAACAGGGTATTTCATTTAAAATGGTAGCTGGATGGAAAAATCAAGGTCTTTCATGACAGATTTTCTGTTCTCAAGAATAACACAATAAAACATGGGAAGTACTTCAAAGACTTCGTTAGCTCACTCCCCATTATTATTATTATCAAACAAGTACACTTGTTATGCGTTAAAGAAATCCAGCATCTTTTGTGTCACAATAAAACATGACATCAACGACCCTTGAGATGCAAATTTGCACGTATTTTTTCAAAGGATTCAAATGCTTTGAGCTGCGATCTGTTGCGTTGTCTTGATTGGATGCATGTCACTTAGAAGAAAACTATTTCTGCAACTGCATTGCTGATAAGGTAAACTCAAACATTACAGCACATACTTTGCCACATTATCAAAAGGCTTCTTAACTGTTTGAAGTGTATGCTTTTAAATTGCTTTCCAGATTTTTAGGATTTTACAATTGAACACGTCTTCATCAATCCAGTTAAAAAAGTTGATTTTCTGTACTCACCCTCAGTAACTTTATACAGGCTGTGAAATTTTTGGATATTGAACTTGTTTTAAGTCAAGTTTTCAAAATAAGGAATGTCTCACCCAAATAAGTAGCATGAGGATGTGCCCTTCAAATAATTCGAAGAAAACTTATATCGAATCATATTTGTTAAAGCGTCTAAAGCGAATAATTCCTGAAGCCTAGTGTGCAAATGAGGGAAGTTGCGGGGATGACACCCCAAATAAGTTCACCGTTCGGTTCCAGCTGCTATTTAATTGCGATAAAATCGGTCCTGATTTTGTTCTGAACTTGAATTAGCTCTGTCTATACAGATTTAAAAACGAGCTGTACCCCGTATGATATTTCTGTGGACAATGAAAAAGGAGTAATTCTAGCGATCGGAGTCTGTTTCAAAAATTTAGAAGGCCGTATTTTTCATTTATTCATAACAAATGCTAGCTCGGAAGAATCTGTATGTCATGGTAGAAACTGGGCCCTCTTTGGCTAGAGTTTGGTCTTTCAAGCGCACGCCCACTAAAATAGAAAAGCATTTCTTGCCCGTCTGGAGCAAACTATTTGGCGATTTACAATCTAGAATCGGCAATGGAAGAAATGGTAAATGCGTGCAACTGAAGCAATTTGCGTTTCTCTTTAAAAAACCGCAACCCACTTGAATTTCGTTTTTGAAGCACCATGCAAAACTTTGGTCGAAACTTAAAAAATCTCAAAGCAAGCAATTCCATTAAGTAATTCATATCTCCAGCTGGAACTTTGGAAGGACACTAAATGCCATAATCTATTTGGCGCTAATTAATTATTATTCATGGTTTAGTGATTTTGATCTCATTTTGATTTTTATATGGGCCAATGAATCAAGAATGATTAATAACCACCAAATAAGTTATGGAATTTAGTGTCCACCGGAACTTTGGCCTCAAATATGACACTCAAAAAGCACATGGCGGCGGAGCCTCGAATTCAAGCGGAGGCATGCTGCATTAATTCTGGGACCAAGTGACTACTTTTTAACGCTAAAACACTCGCCACTCATGCTCATTTCATCATAAGCGAACAAAACAGGACATTTTCAGAGGTGGGAGCAATCGCCCTAGCATGCCCCTCTTCGTTCCCCAGGAGTAGAGATTTATCAGCATATTTGCCCCCAAACCTTTTGAAACTTACAATTGAAGTCATTCAGATTCACATCATCATGATAACAGTGTGCTCATCATTTATGAGCACATTCTAAAATTTCAAATACTTTCTTTTTAAATACAGCTAATCCGATTGTAATTTTTTTTCTTTTTTTTACTGTGATAATTTTCTCTTTCTAAATTTATGCTTCACTTCTGGTTGAATCCACCCAAAAAATGCAGAAGATCAGCTAAGCGTGCTGAAGAGAAAGCGGGGCGATTTTGGCTTGGAATGACAAGAAAATTTATCACTCGCTTTCCTAGCTCCAATATTCCGAGTTTTTGATGAAAAAAGTATCACAATGGATGGTGGGAAATTGACTTCACGTGTCACTGCGAATGGTCATGTGACCTCTGACCGTGATTGAAACAAAAATGGGCCTAAAAAAGTTTGGTTAAAAAAACTGCTCGTATACCTGCGCTAGAATGCAATGGCTTCCTCTCTGTTTACTGTTGTTTACTGAATATTTTCATATGTCGAATCGATTTATATCATTCCCCGAAAGCAAGCCAATTGACAAAGTCATTTGAAACCAACACAAAAAGTCGTTTTTTTTTTTATAGTTATATTTATAGTTATGGTCACTTATGAATAGTTTATGCAATTTTTCTTTTACTTTGTTTGTTTATTTAATGGCCATAAGGTAGACAATACTACTCCTCGATGTCTTGTCCTGGTAGTAGTTGAAAAGTGGTTTACAGGCATTGTTCTGTAATTCAGTAACGTCTTTTAGTTCTTGGCTGAATGTATAAAAATACTTAAGAAAATGTACTTGTATTGCGAGGTTGATGGCAATTTTTGAATAGGAAACCCATTATGTATTTGTCTTATTCCTTCCACTCAGTCTGTCCTCTCAGAATATCGTTGTTTTGTTGGTGGCCAAGAATGCCAGGCCAATATAGGTCAACAATTGGAGTCTTAGATGGGTAGTGGGGTAGACATATGATATTAAAATCATGCGTTATGGCAGCAGCGGACCTGCAGCGCTCTTACAAATGATCGCAGAATTAAGCCGACCAGCAAATTCCTAGGTAAATGAAGAAAAAATTCAACATCCACATATCATGTTGATAGCTTGTTGAGATCATATCAATGTTACAAGAAAGTAGTTGCTTTAACCACATACATAAAATCATAAACTGACGCATGAACACGCCTGGAATTTTATTTTAGAGTGTTCTTTGAAGAAGGGGAGAGTTTTTATAGAGTGTCATCCATCTTTAGTTGTGTAGCCAGAGAGCAAAGGGGCAGTTGCCCCTTCCCCCGAATGGCTCGGTGTCTGAGACAAGCAGATATCTGCAAGGTCCTTAAACTTTCCCAAGCGGTAACCAACAGAACCCCTTACATCTGTTACTTCATTGGCTCTTTGCCTCTCCCAAAGAAAATGACCCTGGCTACACCACACTGAATTCTGAGAAATCGCAGCCACAACGTCAAAGATTTCAGCTTCTCACCAAAGCCATTACCAGTTTAGTGTCCAAGATATAAATACTTTTTCCATATCAAAGCAATCAGATTCTTATCCCCTTCAGCACTCAATGCACTACATTCAATCTGGCTCTGATGCATTAACAAATTGTTGGGAGGCAAAACTTACGATCTTGCCAAGTTTTATATTTTTTGAAAGCTAATTATAACCCTTCATCGGCCATTGTTGCAGCATTTTAGCTGTCTGATAAAAGTCCAAGTCCATCGAGCGATTTGTTGCTATTTTTGGCTGGTCTTCTTTTTTAATTTGCTTTCTGCAGGATTGATTTGACTTCCGATTTCTTGTTTGTATGCTTGCCTTTTTCATTGTTAATGGTCTGTTTACCTGGAAAATTCATAAAATTGTGATCAAGTTTGTTTTAAACAGAAAAAACGCTCTTTAATATCGTGGAAAGCGCTCTCTTTGCCCTTCTTAATGTGAAAAACATCAGCACATGTGTTAAAAGAAAAACACCTGCAGGTTGAAACCAACTTAATTGAGGGAATAGTCCTTGATTGCTGCCAGTGTGAAAAAGTGATTGAGCATGCATAACACTGGTTCTACCCTGTTACCAGATAGTAGGATGGGACAAGAGATCGAATAGAAGATGCCTGTAGACGGAGAAAGAAGCTTGCACGCGCAAGGGAAATGGCTTGCTTAACTGTCAGGGGCATCTGAAGCGTGGCAGATAGAGTGGAGGTATAAGATTCGATCATGGAACAATCCTCTTTGATAGCTAGAGAAATTTTTCTAATTAAGACCTTGTCCACCTCTTTCCATACCTAAAGAATCAATTACCTAAGAGCGGTGGCAGGTAGCATCGTGACAAAGAAACTGTAAGTGGCAATTTAAGTACTATACTTCTGCTTTTTCTAGCAAAAAATCCATTATAAGCATTTACCTTATGCAGCTTATAATATAACCCACAAGCATTGCAAACAGGATCTCCGCTTGTGTTTCTCCTCCACAACGTCGTTTCCGTCGTTTTACAATTGTGACATGACATGCCTGCCCTTTTTGCAGTCGACTAAAATTTAAGAACACTTATGTTAGATTCATGCATCCAGATTTTTCATCATCATCAGTAATAAATACTTATAAATACATTTATCCATGAGTTCCAACAGTTCTACATTAGTTCAAATATATCTAAAAATTCTGCTATAAGATTTCACGTTCCAAATTCCTTTCGTTCCAATTTGAAGGGCTTTGGGTGGTAAACAGTCTAGTTTGAATATTGAGTGGTGTTGTAAGTTATTGTAAGCTTGTCCTAATGTGACTGTTCTATAAGTCAAAGATTTCATGGGTGTAAAAAGTTAACAAATATGTCCAGCATCTACAATCAGTTAAAATGATTTTGAGCCCTGGAAATTAGCCTTCCCTCCTTATTTGACAAATTTTGATTGCACGTATACAGGGATTACCATCAAGGGAAATTCAACATTTACGGGGAGAAGGGTCGTAAATCTTGCTTTTCCATGGTGCCAATATCTTTGCAACTGATAGTAGGCAATTTGCCTTTACTCTCATGTATAATTTATGTATACCTCTGCGTATGCTCTGGTGCACCTTTCTACATACCATTTTTCGTCTCGGCTTCCTCAATGGCCGATTTGTGTTGTTCATTTTCTGATACAAGCCACATGCATTGCACAAATATTGTCCACAACTATCTCTTCTCCAAATCGGGGTTGAACGTGTGCCGCAGTTGACGCATTCTCTAATGTTGCCTTAAAAAATGAGTAAATGTGGTAAATGTGAGAACTACACTCATTTTTAATTGTTAAAAGGACCCTGCTACAATAAAGGACTTCTGTTATTGGTATCGGGAAGCTAAGAGTGGCGGTGGCATGAATGATTGGGTATTTTGCAGGTCTACGAACCTATGCGTCCAGAGGGTGGTGGTTGGAGGTCACAGTCGGAAAATTTCTCCTCAAGCTGTTCAGCCAATCCAGCTGCCCTTCCTTCCGAGGTCGGTAAATAGGCACTCAGGAGAAATCAAGAAAGCCAGGCCTCGGCGCGCCAAACCCGCATCAGCTTGGTAGCTAATAAGCACAGGCTGATATTTGATTGGATCAATGTGATAACTAATTAATCGTATTTAAACTCAATTGAACAATTGATGGCCATGATCTGATCGAGTGATTTGATCGATATGCTTGGTTCCTCCAACTCATTATTTCTAATGCAAGAATAAGTGTGAAACCAACACTCTAAAAGCCACAGCCATTTTTAAGTGACAGAACGCCTTTTCTCACATGCAATGCTTTGGAATGGCATCAATAGGGTTAAAATTTTAAAACAAGCTACACAGTGATAATATGTCATTGAAATGAAAATAATATCTAATTTTGCTTTCCCATTTCGTTTATTTATTAGTTATTTCTGCAAAATCTTTCTGAAATTTTATTTACTTCTACCTCTAGATTTCGTCGTTTTGTAGATGGTATTAAGCTTTTGTTGTGCAGAATTGTAGCATGGCTCATGTTAAACAGTGATTTGACCGAGGCGTTACTGGGATAGATATTTAGATGATTGACCACGCAGCCTTTTTACCCATGTTTGAAGTGTCTGCTGGTCAAAAAAAAGCACCCATTTGAGCGACACATACGCATATCAGACATGACTTGAACGAAATGGATCAACACTTATACGGTTGGCACCCCTAAATCAGTTGTTTTCAGCCAGTGACTTACCTAAAACTAAGTTTGGATTCTCGTATATCCAGTTCGTGAGACTATTATTCACTTTTGGTTCATAATAAATTGAACTATGGGAGGGAGATGACCACACCTTGTTTCCTCCCATTTCCATTTCGGTGGCTCGTGAAATGTCTTGATCACATGCACCAAGTGCTTTTGCCTTCTTCTCTTCTGTATACGGGCATTTATCCGTGACTGCCAACGGCATTTGCAATGACTCCTGATCGCTACTGAGGGACATGTGAGCCTGCTGGTGCACCGATGTTGTTTGGTGCCAGGCTGGCGCTCGGTTTGGGCTGGGCAGTCGTTGTGGAAGATTCAAATGGAATGACGGGAAGTGTAAAGGGCGATGTCCGTCATAATAGTGCATATCTCCTCGGACAGTAGCCATCTTATCTTTGACGGCATATGCCTGGTAGGCAGTCGGTATTTGGTGGTACATTTGGTCGAACATGCCCGTGCTCACGGGGTCCATTGCGTTGTATGGGGTATATTGACTGTTGGCTTGGTGGATGTTCTTTAGTGCAGCCATTGTGTGTTCTTGAGCCACATACAAACTTAGATTGCCAAACATGTTTGTTCAATAGAATCTAAAATCGAAAGGTTTTGTTAGAAGGGCTTACTTCTATTCAAATCTATTATTAAAGAAAGAAGAAGCTGTTAGGTAGAATTGCAATTTAACCCGAAGCTACTATTTGAGAGCTTTGCCCGGGAATCTAATTGTAAATTTGCCCGATGTAGGAAAATTTACATCAAGATATATGCTAGCAAAGACTACAGTCCTTCGGAAGGAGATATTTGCAAAAACGTTTGAAGTTGTTTGTGATTGTCAACCCATATAATTCCACATTTGGTCTCTACATAAAACGCACTTTAGACAATCTTTAATACGAGTTCTAGTTTATTCTCTTTTGGCAAGGCCTCTACTTGTCTCCTAAGATTACTTGTGATGCTATATTGGGTATACAAGCACACACATTCTTAACAAGAATGCCTTGATTCTTGCTTGGCATATTAAATTTAACTTCTGTGTCTAAATTTAGTATAATCTTGGCTGGTATTAAAGGAAACTGCCCTGAGAGGCATAAAAAGAAAACTCGTCGACTCCCAGACTGGCAAAAATTTAGTGACATTGTTTTCATTTAACAAGAAGCTGATGAATCTACTCAGATTAAAGGAAGCAATTTTTGGCTTCTACCCTCAATATGTTTTCATGTTTTCAGCCATGGTATCCTTTCCAATTATATTCTTGTAAAATTTGTATATCGATTGCTTGCGTTTCGAGGGACCATTTTAACTCGAGGAATGTTAATAATCTTAGCACTCGCCAAACGATATTGTCTATGGGGATATCGTATGTGAGTAAGTGCTTCATCGTATGTGAAGAAATGGCAACTATACTAATGCACAATGCAGTAATATGGTTGAAATTTAGCAATTTAGTACCCACTTCAATCTAAAAGATCATCTGTCGTACACAAGAGACTAATGTACCCGATAAAAACTTGGATAAGTCAGATAAGATAAGTAATGTAATCTAAATGTTATACGGATTAAAAACTTTACCTTTTAATCAATATACTTCCGCTGCAGTTGCATTCGCAAAGTGTTTCCAGTCTTTTGATTAAACTCTCCAATGATTAGTTTAAAGATGATCTGACCAATGAAATTTCTCTCGGGTAATTCCAGTGCTCTTCTCGACGCTGTTGCGCATTACAACTGAATGAGCATTAGAGGCTTTTTATCTGCTCCCATATCCAGTGGTAATGAATAAAAGGGTCTATATGACATGTTAATTGCACAAAAGGAAGAATGACAATAGAGTATCCTGCATTCAAATCTACTTTATTAACAGATGTGTCAGAGAGAAAGACAATGAAAGAACCGTTGTTTTCAAGTCAAGTCCTCAATTTCTGTTCTTCGCTATACACGATAATTAAATCGCATTTAAGATAACTGGAAGCATAAATATTCACAAGTAGTGATGAAGATGATAAATTTCTTTATCTCTGCTCCTATCTCTTTGTGAACACTCTTCTCTATCATGGCAAGGGGGCGCGTGTGCGTTATTTCATACTAGCTTTTCTTCGCTTGCCTATTTATTTCAATGCTAATAATTCATCCGAGCATACATGGGTTTTCTGCAAAAGTTCGACAAAAGCGCGAGACAGCAGCCGTTTCAAATACAAAGCACCGATGTCATTGTTCGCATTTTCTAATTTCTGCTCAAGAACGCTGTTTGCGCTGTTTTACGTATTCATAACCAAAATCTAAGTTTTGAACTGCGATAATATTGATAGGAGAAATGAGGCAATTTAAAAGAGGACGCCGTCATAATCACTGGACTTAAGGACACTTTTATAAGAAACCTGTAAATTTCATGTTTCTGTGAAGCGTAGATTTAAAGTAAGCCGGGAGAAATAGGAAATAGTAAATTAACTCAAATGCAACCAATTTAAATCTTCCCTAGACCAATTGCAATATAACATGCCAGCTATTTAGTTGGAGTTCAACTCCACCTTATGGGCGAGCTAAAGTAGCTGCATCCGTATCTACTACAAATTAGCCAACACAACAACTCGTGCGATTTCTGGCTTGATCTCACACTTGAAGATACTTTCTTGAGCTTACATAAGGCATAGTTCCATCTTGCATCATTATTTAAAAAATCCAGCAAAGAAGCATTTAGAGTCCTACTCAGTGATATTCCCTATTTTTGCAGAATAACAGTAAGCTACTGAATTCGCCATGCAAATCTACAAAAAACTGATACTATAAATCTATGAGTGTCTAATGAAGTAAATTCGTCGTTTTCGGCAAATTTTCGCGACGAAACTTGTAAGTTATAAACTGAAGTCTTATATCCTCATAGAACTGCCAAAAGCAAGGACCATATTATAGGTTGGCGACAATCTCTCTCATTTCGAGGCAGCGCACCGTGCTAATGACCAAATAACACTCAATATTCTTTATCAATAGCCTCTTTTAAAGGCTCGGTCAGTATTTCAAAGTCCCTAGAAAGGGGTGGACTGCAAATGCAAAATAGACTACATTACAATTTCTCCTTTTCATCTCTTGTTAGTGCTTATTTGTCTCTCTTAAGGATTAATTGCTAGTTAATAGTATATGCAATGGCCACTAAAAAGGGACACCGGAAAGAACCTAGAAATATGGGCCCTAGCAATTTTTAATATGCCCAATATCGTCTTTTGCAATGATCCTTATTGTAGAACAAGAAGCTGCTAATTCAAATTCTTAGAGAAGGAGGTCAGATAGGACTAGGCATTTTTAGGAAAAAATTTCCTATCCCTACATTTTCATCATGCACTTAAACAAATTGATAATGATAAGCAGGGCAATTTTTAACAATATAACTACTTGGGAATAGCACCCCTACTTTTTCCAAACTATTCCGACACTTTTCCAAAATGCATAGACCAGACAGAGGTGCCTCATTAACTCGGACAAAGAACAATCTATACTCATCTTTCTTGCCCTAGAATACTCACATTGCCTAGATTTACGGAAAAGATCCACCAGGAATCCGCAAATAATGTGTAAAAAGCATTTTTATCAAGATTATCAAGTGAATCGTTTTTCTCTTAAGGTCTTTGCGATAAACAAGCATGAGCAAAACCACTTTGCAAACACGAGAATATTCACTTGTCAAATCACTGGGTAGAATGCTTGAGCAAATATGAGCAAATATGAGCAAATATGAGCAAATATGATTAATGGTACTATAACAAAAGGGGTTGAATATTTCACGTACTGTGACAGAAGATCCATAAAACTGCATACCTTTTGAAGAACTTCTTGTCATTGTGCTTTCGTCCATCTGAACAAAAAGCTGCGTGTTGGGTTTTTAATGGGCAAAACTAACAAGTAAATATAATGCTAACATCTTAGGATAGTTGAACCTGTGACTTCATTCTTAATTTAAAAAAAAGATCCCCATCGAAACTGGACACAATGTCACAAAATCCAAGATAGATTCACTCAAACACAGCCTAAACCTGCCTTAAAATATGCCTGCAACAATAGACTAGACCTCAACACAAACCTGCAAGTGCACGAGATCCTATCGCCCGGGAGAATTGATTTTTGCGAAGCCTTACAATAAGTTTGCCCAAGGGGCTATAACTACAGCATCAAAACTTTGCAAACAAATCAATGAAAGAATAGAAAGAAGTCCCTTGACAGGCTTAGAGTGGACAAGATTCTTTCAGAAAACTGTCTCTAAAAAACTTTGAAAAAAATTTGCTAATTTCAAAAAGTTGTTGCAAGCAGTCATAATACATGAAAAAAACTACTTTCAGAATCTTCTACATATTAGCTCCACAGGACTCACTTCTTGATCCTCTGCTGTTTTGATTCACATCAGCAACCTTTTTGCAAGCAGCGGAGGCTATTGGAGTACCCCTTTGAATCTGGTAAAATGTATTAGTTGTTACTGAATAGTTGAACTAAGACCCGGGAATAAAAGGGGTAAGACTCCGGGGAAAGGTTGGGTGTCTTCCTTTTCAATAATGGTGATCATTATAACACTGTGGTACGCTGAAAGACCAATCTGACTTCAAGCAACGTGACTTGATAGACTTCTCTATTGAGAGGAAGGTGCTAAGCATTAGCCAAAATCCAACATGAATGCTATTTCAGCTGTATTTGCTCCATTTAATTTTCCTTTTAAATTTAGAAATCTAGATAATGTCAATTATAAGGCTTTTCAAGTTCAGTTTGCTGCTGAAGAAAAAACCGTTTTAGCAAAACACCTTGTCTTTCATACTAATCTGTTGCAGGCTAGAAGTGAATCTTATTGATATAACGAAGAGAGGTCATTTGGGGGATTATGGGGGGGGGCGTGGATCACCCTCTTAACTATGAGAACATAGTCTTATTGCAGAGTAAAAATAGGCGCAAAAATTGGTTCTTTTCATAGTTTTAGGAGAGCTGAGAATGGCATTTGCAGGGAAAATGTGCCATCACCCTCTTAATACAGATAATGAGACGATGTCCCTAACAGGGCATTGGGATAAGTTATCCTAACCCATAACAAAACTTGCAGATATGAATAGGAGCTTTTGAAAGGAAAATTAGACGTTTGTCAAAAACAAAGTAAATTCGAAGACAGACTTTTAGTAAAGAATTTAATAAAGAATGTGCCCACACATTTCTTTGTATTGAATGCAAGTAAATTAGGCTGGCCTTGCATACATAACTAAAATTCATGCTGAAGATGGCTCCATTGCAAAACTAAGAAACAAAACGTTGTGATCAATCAGTGACCGAACAGAACATTTTAAACTCAACTTTATCTTCAAACCATGCACACAAACAAATCGAATGTCACGAAAAACTATCAAGGAACGTGAAATAAATACTAGATCTGATTTTGCTCTGCTTTTCACCTGTTCCTCTCCTTTGCTAACGGCGATGATAAGAGAAACAAAGGCAACTGATAGGACATGGTTGGCGCGCGAGGAAATTAAGAAAGGATGAATTTTTCATGATCAATTAAGATATGAGAGATATAATCATTATTAGGAGGATTCCTAAACAAGAGAGTCGTACGTATGACCCAAGAAATACAATAAATTGTAGAAGTTTGCAAATTAATTTATATATAAAAAATTCTGATATGACGCAAATAGCAGCCATCTCTACAGACAACAGAAGTTCTGGGAAAAGAAGAATGAATCTGGAAGAAAGACCTTCCATTCAAGCGATAATGACCTTCCGATAGACTTCATGAGCTAGTTTTGATAGAAAAAATCACTGCTCTACAGTCAACTAACGATACAATCTTATCAGCAGTGGCAAATTACAGCCCCTCAAAATCATGCCAGAAAATCCCATTGCGAAAAATACCTCTCCTTGCTTTGCTTGGTAGAAAATTGAGAGAAACAAAGCTGAAAATTTTTATGATGAACGAAATGTGACCGATCAACCTTTTTATACAGATGCACAAGGTTGGTTTAAATTAAAATGCAATTGCCTCTTATAATCCTAGGATAAGGGGGTGGGGTTGGGGGCTTTCTCCTTGATTAGTTTGCCTATTGAGAGAGCTCCTTCAAATAATGCCCCACTTAAAACTTATTCAATTACCAATTCCATTTGTATCATATTCTTTAATAATTCTTCTGTATCATCGTATTTATTTTCTGCAGCATTATTCTATTTGTAGTTGAGTTATTTGTCTGCGTTGTTAAATTGCTGAATTTTATGTAGAGATCTTAAATGAGACTCAGTATAAAAACTGAGACTGAAAATTACGTTGTTTCGCATACTTCCACTTTCTAGACCGCAACCATTCCTTAATCTTTCATAGATTCACTTCACCCATAGTTAGGAAAGGCTTATTACCAAATGTTACCACACTAAAGAAAGATATATGATAATTTATAATCGTTAACAATTGTTAATAGTTTATAAATGTTGATACCCATTCAAATTTTCAGATGGGGGGGGGGGGCAAATTGCTCTAGAATGTCTTGATAGTGATTTCACTCATTCATCACTCAAGTTCGCTTAATTAGATATTGCCCATTAAGGAACTTAGCCCATTAGATCAGATTCTTTTCAGATTTAGAAAATGGTATGGAGAAAGTATCTTAGCCTCCACGACATAAGAGGCTTATAGAGATTTTCACAGAAGAATGGCTTAGGCGTAGCCTGTTCCGTGAAAACTGCAGCATAGAACAACAAGACATGAACAGAAAATGCATGATGCAGTTGCTAGGCAAAGTACATGTTGTAGATGGTCGGAATTATCTGCGTAAGAAAAATCAGAAGGTAGTCTACTGCTGACTGGTGCCAACTAGGGAAAAGAAAATGCTAAAGCCGCCTAGTATCTGTTCAGGCCCTGTTTACATGAGGGCGAGTTTCCCGGCTAGATGAGATTCTCTCTTCATCTCTGAAATTTGTTTGCTTATATTTGATTTGATTCTTCCTTGCCTCCACTATATATAGACTTGTTATTTCTCCTGTTTCCGTCCCAGATGTACCTTATTCTATTGCTAATCTACGTTTGGATTTAGATGTAGATTTAGATCTAGATCTAGATCTAGATTTAGTTTTAGATTAAATTAGATTTAGATTTAGATATGATTTAGATTTAGCTTCATGTTACTATTTACACACTGCTTCAATTTAGACTGACATTTCGATTGCAAATGAATACCAGTGCGCATTTGCCATCCTTTCAATCAGTTCCCCTTTCTTAGTTATTGCTTAAAATGCTCAATGTGTTTGCTTTCAGTAAAATCATAGTAATTGCACACTACAAAAAGACTCACAGCCGACGTAATGTTAATGTTTATTTTTCGTGAAGTTTTTTCTTTGTATGACTGACAACTTAGGTACAATAAAAAGCATCAGAAGTAAATCTTTTCTAAGATCACTAACATCTTCCCAAGAACAGAGGATCACATTTTCTGTAGAAGGAACATGGAATGAATGAGTCCTGACTTATAAGCGTTACAGACACAAAAATTGTACATAGTTTAAACTAATGTTTTTCCCCTAATTTCTCGTTATGTTTCTGTGGTTGAAAAATTAGAATGACGCAAACACGGGCTTGGCAGTCACAAACTTCCTTTGTAACAGAGATGTTTGTAACTGTGGCTTTACTGAAAAACAAAATAGAAATCTAGTATTAAAACACTATCATTACGAAATAAATGATCAAAAGAATTATTTGGAGATTAGGGTTATACAGAAATATTAGAATTAATGATGACCGAGGAATTGAATCTGATTATTAAATGATAATAAGAAAAAGGAAAAAGATCTAACTTCTCAAATTGAAGCAGGGAAGGCGCCGATTAGAATCTAATTGGGTAAACCAAACAATTCACTATGAGTAGAGTGTAAGCTAGTATCAACAGGTTAACTGGATCTGCTGAAGACGAAGAGGTGCACTTTAAATGGTTTTCGGAAAAATACAAAAAGACCTCACTCCATAATCCAATAACTAATGAGAAAGCATGGTAATCAAAGTACCCGCAATCCGCACAATCATTTGATATCACAATACAGGTAATAAGAAATTAATCATTATTCTTAAAAACCAAGTTGTTTTTTAAAGCTCAAACGTCATAGAAAAAACCGCGCAATATGAGGTCTGGATCAAGAAAAGTGACGTCACAGTTTAAAAATAGGTACATCCAAGTTGGATGTTACTTGGGCCTTATCTTCCCCTCAGTCAACCATTGAAAGTTTTTTAGAATAGCCATCATAATGCTCTGGTTCGATAACACTAAGGCCTGTTGTATTCCAAGTATAAGTTAATCGAGATTTTTTCGCTAAGAGGAGTGTTTGATTATTATAATTATTGCACCAAGACATCTTCTGAGCAGGCATACGAATTTTCTTGATCTGCTCATTCCGTGGACATAATCCTTGGAATTCAAAGCGCAGGGGCAGGGGATAGGCTGCTCTTATACAGCACTATGAGTTTACCTTATTGATATTTCCAACATTCGCTGGAAAATCAACAATCAACGTAAATTTTTTTTCTTTCTAACAAAATAAAACAGTTCTTTGAGCAGACAGGTTCACTAAAATACACTTTGATTGAGAAAATCTAGCCCATGTCTTTCTCGTACCTTGTCTAGCTCGTATCTTTTACCTTATTCTTTTATGTCACTTCATTATTTTGATACGAAGACATGTTTAATCTTGCAGTAGGAAAGACTGGCTTTGTTCAAATACCCTGTCCTAGAAAAATGCTACAACATACAGACTTGCCCCTCAAAGCAATTGGTCCCAAAAGCGAGGCTCTCAAAAACGGCAGGCCGACTTATTTTATCTGAGCGCCTACCTAAGCCCCTTAGGGTGTTGGTTAAATCTGCACTAAAAGAACATTTGTTTGAAACCAATTGTTTTGTTTATCATGGGGTAGACCACTAGGCCCAAAATAAAATGTCTAAATCTAGTTATTACAACCATAAGGGCGAAACGTGTTCATCAACCTGCCAATTTTTTCTCAATTATGCAATAGGGCCTGGAATTTGTAAGGTTGACCCAGCAAGAACAAATGAACTAAACCTATTAAATTTCTTGAGTAAACACTAATTATAGCTCATGCATAAATTTCTAAAGATGATTGAAGTTTGTTTGTTTATTGAAGGTGCTTTTACTTGAAAAATCTGTACAAGCCGAGGCTGGCTTTTGTTATAAATAGGACTTTAAAATCAAAGGAACACACCCTTTATGTAACAAAATTAGACTTGATAATCCCCTTGAAATCAAAACCACTCTTTGTAATGATGATTAGATTAATTATGATTATGTATGCACGGCTATTGTTGTTTTGTTATCGAACAATGCCAAGCATAATCTCGTTTCTTTACTTAATTAGTGATTAATGTGAATGGCTCGTGACTATCACGCGGATTAAGAAGCAGATGCTCATCGATTATACTGCTCTCTGGGTGACTTGCCATGGCTCCTTGTTTCAAATCAAAGTAACAGGATACAGCATGGATACACATAGATGCCTTTGCATATTCTGCTGCATGGGCTGTTCTATATTCTATACCCTAAGGCTTGTTATAGCGCATGGGATATGTCAGTAGCAAATTTCATTAATAGCAGAGAATGGACCACCAGTCTCAGCAACATGTCACAGTTCATACTTCATTAATGACAAATGCCTGAATATTTTATGGACATCGATATTTTCAAAATCCTTTATCTTGCGACCGAGTTATTGAAAAAAACCTTCCTCAAGCCACAGAAAGTAAACCTTTGAGAGTGAAGGTCCTGAACATTGTTCTGTTTCTAAATAATAAAAAAAAACAAAACGGGCACAGAACAAAATGATGAAAACTTACACGGAGAAAAAAACAAACCCTTGTCTGGTTTTTCCAAAGACTCTAATATGAAAAAGGTCGAACTGCTGATGCAATTATTAATTTCAGCTATTCTTACCTCCAAAATTTTTATAAGTCTATTGTCATAGAAGAAGGCGAGTGCAGTACTACTAATAAGGTCTGTTGATATCGTAATCTACAGAACCTCAAAACGAATAAGAAACATAGCGACTCGTACAAGGCATTAGAGGGCAATGGTGCGTTGTTCAGCACATGATTTCATGCAAATTGGCTGCATGCATGTACCTACTAAGGCAACAGTAATGAAACACCTACTAGAAGGGGCTGGATGGTACAGTTGAATATAGCGGCCTCCTAGCAAACATTCGAGAACCACTTGGTGATAAGCTATACTTTGGTATAAATTATTTATTACTATACATTAACAGAGTGCTTTTTATGACATGTGCTAATTTTGCTTCGTTTAAATTTCTATGGCCTGCATTTTTTCAGTTGAACAGCATAAGGATTATGATGCGCGTCGATTAATAAAACAACAAAGAAAGAGACAATATTTTCACATTTAAATTTGACGATGACTCATTTTCAGTTCTAATGATTATGATTCTAAACGCAAATCTGAAGAACCACGAAGACCTAACTTTTATTGAACAGTTATGATCGAAGAACACTAATTAACTAAATTATAGATAAAATTCTAAATTCATCTATTAAAATCATATCAGCAATATGAAGTTACTTTATTGATAATAATTTGATATCAATATATCTCAGAATTGTTACAACACAGAGTGGGTGGTCTGGAAAAGGCTACTAGCCGCAACTCCATAATAATAGGGACGTAGTGCGAATGACTTCATATCATAAGATCGATTTTACCCCATATCGTCTTTACCAGTTCCAAATGCAGATACCATTTACATCAAATGAAACTAGTGATAACGTTTTAATCTTAATTAACTTCTTATTGACTGGATTCAAACTCATACCGTATCACCGAAGGTATAAAATACTCTTACAATGACAAATATCAGAACAGATGTGTGTCGATAAAGCGAATATGGCCTGAAATTAAGCGAAAGGCAATTTTAAATGTGATACTGTTTACAGTCAGGTCGAACAATCGAGGCACAGGAACAAGCATATAAACGAGTCACACTGTCGAGGCACAATAAGAAATAGACCACAGTGAAATGCATCAGCGACAAGTCGCAGAGACAAGTCAAAAGGAACACATCACAGAGACCAGCAACAAAGACGAAGCCACAGAGTCACGCCACAGAGAAACCTCGCAGACACAGGTCCCAGATAAAATTCGCAGAGATTCATATTAAAGGCACAGAGACACACCACAAAGAAAGTAAAAAGAAACAAGCCACAGACGGATCACAAAGAAATGCCACCGAGATACGCCACGGAGACAAGTCGCAGAGACACGTCAGAGAGTAAGGACACAAATACAAATTACACAAACAAGCCACAGAGATGTGTCACAGAGACAAGCCACTGAAAAACAAGTCATAGCAAGATGCGTTGTCGCATTGATGAACCAAAGAGTCAAGCCAAAAAGCCGATACAAACGGCTGATCTACAAAGCCACACCACATAACAGAACAAGTCAGCTGAGGCAAATAGTCCAAGATGAGCTATAAGTTTGAGCAAAAGAGATAAACAACAGCAACGAAAAACGAGCGACACAGCACGGTCTCGCAGCCGATCAATACGATCAAGCCAAACACAGTCAAATCACACAGTCGAACACAAGAGTAAAGCGACACACTCAAACAATATTGGCGAGCAGTAAAGTCAAATATCGTTACTGATACGTATTAGAAAATGATAAACTCTATCGCTTGTTGTCAAATCATTCAAGATATCTAGCACAGGTTACCATAGCGATAATGACAAACAACATGTTGCAGGCAATATTTACACAACATAGGGTATTACATCAGGAAGTCTTTCATGACAAGATAGTTTTGGACTAATCAAGGAATCAAATAGCAGATTATAAAAATTGGGGAGGTTCCCCATGGGGTTTTTCGTATTCCTTGTCACATTATGAAATCGGGTTTCGCTGAATTTATCTTGCATTTTAGCTTGTTTTCTCACACCAAGGGCTAGCTGTAAAACATGGCGTACATGGTTTTCTTAAAATTCCAATTCTACTACATTGAATGGAAATGTTTAATGAAACAAAACTGAATAAGACAATGCAATAAAAGTGAGAAAAAGTGGGCAAGGCCCTGGGCCAAGTTATAAATCAGATGAAATGTAACTAATCAACTCTTAATATTAACAGAAAGACTAGTTTTAGCTCAATGGGTCGAAATAAGCTCAGGTAAGACTCAACAAAATTATAAAAATGAGCATTTATTGCAAGTAACTATAGCGAATAAATTAAAACATCTTATTGGTCAATAAACACGACTAGATGACAATACCAAGTTGAAGGAATAGCAGAGGAGCAATATAATTGCACGTGTAACCCATTGCTATGTACGTCACAAATCGAATTGCTACATCGACATCCCAGCGGTTGTTTTCTCGTAAAGCGGAGTTTGTCTCCACGGTTTTGTCTTCCTTACCCTTCTCCTAAAACAAAACAGTATTTTGAAATAGCTGCCTTGATAACCTAAATTGCAACATGAAAATAAATGAAGCATAGTCAACTAGTTCACGTCTAGTACCTCGCCTAGAATTAATACAGCCTCACTATGTAGTTTCTTAAAGGATAAATTTTCAAAATTCGTAAATTTCTTCATTTATACATTATACCTTACGCAAATACACAATTATATATTTTTAATAAGACGCTACAATTAATGATTATTTCTGCTGAATTTATTAGTTGCAATTATCTGCAACGAAAGCAAAGAAAGGTCTCGGTTGCTGGGCTGATAACCCCATAGCCCCCTTCTCGGCACGGGCCGGGCGCAAGGACAATTAATCAATATTCGGTAATAGAAGTGAAATAATATTGACAAGACAGGAAAAGAGGTAAGCAGGCTCTGGGAACAAGTGTTAGATTCACTTGGCTAGTCACTATGTGCGAGTGTAGGGGTTGTGTATTTTTTTGCGTCTAATTTAATACGTTTTCTTAAGTATTAAATGCTGCTCTCTCACGTCTGTTTTTAGTTGTATTAGTCCAGTCTTTCGCAGCTGAGTAAGGGAAACTCCTTTCATGATGTTCTATTATCAAGGATCTTTATCTGGGCTGTTTCTTGGATGAGAAGGCCCTCGGTTTTTATTTTTCTAGATAGCTATCCGGTTTTAATTTTTGTAGATAGCTACCCAGTCTAAGCTTGTGCATAATTTTATGGGCGGTAATGAACCTACCGCATTTTTCACGTCAATCTGAACCACAGCCAACGAAATACACCTCACCACAAAAATTGCGTCATAACTTTCCTATGTCTATCATTTTTCATTCATTCATTTTCGTATCATTCAAACTCCATTAAATGTCAATGAACACAAAACATAATGCTACGCAAACTACAATACATAATGCTACAATAATGGATAATGCATGGATAATGGAATTTTTTAAAGGAGGAGTCACCAAGTAGTCCAAAAACTAACGGGAGGATCTACCAGACTATCATTATCTAACCAACACTATCCTTATCATAACCCATGCCTTAATCTAGATCGTAGAGAGATATCAGAATTTTCAATAATATTGATTAAATAATTGGCTCACATTATCCAATACAGCAAATTAACCTTGGTTGCTTTTCAAGAAAGACCCTTATAAATCCTTCTATATAAATTAACCAAAATAAATTAGCCGTTTCTAAACTTGAAATTCTAACTAATGAGACGGAAAAGAAAGTACCATTGTAAAGCAAGACAAGAATATGGACGCGCGCTCATGAAAATTTGCAGCCCCATAGTTCCTGGGAACACCTTCTGAAAATGTACATAAATGTGTTTGCTTCTTAACTTCCAGAACTCTTGATTTTGTGTTTCAAAAACTTTACATTCTACAACACTTTCTTATATCGTAATGAGCGGCGATACCAATCTACGCAGTATCCGCTCAGTCCATTTAGGTGTAGATAATTGTGGGCCTAATCTGTATTACTAGTAGGCAATTTAGATAAAAACAAAAAACAAACATGGTCACTGCTCATAAAAAGGAACACTCACCAAAATAACCGGAACAAGTTTGAATCCCTTGTGGTACCCTGTGTAAAATGGAACTTTGACTGCACTCCCATGGTAATAATCAATGCCAGCAATGCGAAGGAGCATTGGAAAAATGGTTTTTGTGATTGTCTTGAAAAGCAGTCGACATGCAAGGACAAGAATGCCACCTAAAATAAAAAAAATGAATTCAAATCAAATATTGACAGGCAACACATTGATACAAAATGCTTTTAATATATGGGATACTGGGAAATGAATGAGTTGAAAAAGCGTTCCCTGGCAACCTTCACCCTCTCACTCTTTTCGGTCTCACAAAACACGTGATCTAAGAATTAAAATAATCGTGGGGTAAATTTGGGGGATGTTTAGAATCCTCATAATACCACCATCTAATAGGGAACATTTTAAATAAAAATTATTTTAACGGTAGCAAATCGTCAGAGAAAGGATGCTTCATCCGTTATACGCACTATTACATACATGTTATATACAGTTATATGACATAGACGGTGAAAGTATCAAGTAATTGCCCGTTTAAAATCGACAAATGAATAGTACCGAGGGCTCCCAGCACCAGAATCATAAAGTTGAGTATGATCAGTCAATTTTATAGTCGCTGCAAAGACCACAATAAATGTTTCGGATGCTTCTTTCCCAAGGATTTCCCACTTTCCATCCATCTATTATCGTCACTAATAGAGGTGCCTATCATTGTGACAGTTCTAAGACCTTCTAAAACTGTGGTGATGGTCTGCTTTTTGATAGCCTATGCGCATCAACTTGATTCGTATTGGGTACCATATAAGAAACCTCCGAAATGCAAAAAGACTCATCTTAAAACAGATCAGCATGAAAGAAACAAGAAGAAAATCCGCATGAGAATCCATATCGCGGCTGAAATGGCTCTGATTGATCGAAGCACGTGGTCTGTGCGACGCAGTCTTTATGCTATCAGTTTATTTTCGATCTGTAAGTATTCCCGTTGAAATACAAAGACAAACTCACCAAGGACAAAACGTATCACCATAAACAAGAAAATGACAAACCAAGAACGAGAACCTACGAAAAAAGCGTTTTTTTGAAAAAAATACTCATTTGTACCAGTAACAAACGTAGAACAATACCAGAGATTGTGTAATCGTGAAGGGGCGTCATTAGTAGAAATTCATCTGTAATCAACGGCCACACTATCTGTACAGAATTTTTGTTATGAAACAGTTCTCTTATTCTATCCCAGCCCAACTGATAATATTGTAGCAAGAAAATGACAATCAACCGTTTCCAGATATACTATCTCTTTTATCATGATCAAATGTTATAAAATAGAAGTTATAGCGAGATAGCATCTGCTAGATATCACTTTAAGGCATCACTTGACAAAGGCATATTATTAAAACGTACCATCCCTACAAAAGTCTTTAACTCAGACGATTTTTGTCTGTATCTTCAGCTTCCCCTCTCCCCCTCAAAACAATATTGCGCAAACCACGTTTCATGGTTACCCTTAGATCGAAATCGATTGTAAACAAAACTAAGGAATTTCTCTTCCCAATCAACATTGTTTCGTTGGGGGAGGGGGGTGATACCAGCGTTACAGGGCCGCCAACCACAAAGCAGTTAGTAAGCATGACTTTTCATAGGTGCTCCAAAGACTTTTGGCATGGTGTAAAATGTACATCTTACAATATAAATGTCAGTTTCATACAAATGGCATTTCCTTGGAAATATCTTTGTCTACCAAACGATACTGCTATGCATAATTAATTGCCTTTCAAAGGATATCTCTACGCATAGCAACTTCTTAAATAGGGTTTTCCTTATGAAAGGTAAAAATAGCTTGCAATAGATTAAAAAGACTGTCCTCACCAGAAGATCTTACACGTTGTTCTGGTAAAAGATATCTAAGTTGCCTGGTCCATTAGGCAAATGTGAAACAATGACTCACTTTGTGAAATCGAATCGATGATTCCTTTGAATGGTAGATGAGGCCAAAATACCATTGTACGCGACAATACAAATCCAGCAGCCACTCCCGACATGCAAACCTGACAACGAAAAATTTGACTTGCACTTAAACTAGCTACATTAAAGAATTAAAGGTTAAAAACAAAAATGATTGGCTTCAAATCGGCATCCACTGCTAATTTATAACCATTCGTGGTTTGCCTGTTATCTGACATTCTCGTGCTTGTTGGCCAAACATTGTTGGCTTGAATATATGCGTTCGTGAATAATTGCCAGACACTATTCCCAACAAATAGCAGTCATTATAAAAATCTAAGGAAGAATAAATCAACATTGCTTTAGGGTGGGAGTAGATTTTCCGATTTAAGGCCTCATTTTTCAAGTGTTTTATCAAGGATTGCAATTTAATTTGCAAATCGTATTAATATTGATTGTTTTAAGCATCACAGGGGTGTAAGTCCCTTAATATACAAACATAATTACAATTCATTGAGACCGGTAGCCAACGTGTTAAACTATTCTGCGAAAGGCTTTGCACTTATTGGCATTGATGTACACAAGGAGATCGACAACGAATCGATTCTAAAGAAGCTTAATCAAGCAAACGCCAAGCTTAAAATCTGTAAATTTATAATTTTACACTGTAGCCGCTATCATGTTAAGATTTAGGGTGGTTGAAGTAACCGCTACACACGCTACACATGATAACGACTCAATGCTCTAAATGTACGAGTAACTTTCAAAATTCAAGTTTCTTCTCCATATGGCACAGCCGTGAAAGCCCTATTAAGCCCAAGGAGCTTGCTTATTTTTTCCACCTCCTGCAGGGACACAAATGAGAAGGGCCTTGCTGGAGTGGGGGCTAATTACAAAGTCAATATAAATGCCCTTAACTTTTGGGTGTTTTACTTCCCTAGACAACAGGTAATTTTTTTCCGAACTTAATATCAAATGTAGCTATACAGTTTATACAGTTATCATTTAATACGGCTGCCGTCTTAAAAGTTAATGAAAAGTTAGCTTGAGCTTTCCAATCTACAATTTTCACGGGAATACAATTAAGAATAATGGTATTTAGAGTATGCCAGGAAATATGCTTAATTCGAGTGTGACTCACAAAGCACAGATTGGAAATGTTTCTAATATCAAAATACAACGGTTTTCTGCAGTGAGCTTTTTTGGCAAATCAACAAGTTGGCCACTTAAAGAGAGTCAGGTTAGTTAAGTCAGTTAGCTTTTTTCACTGTGTAATTGTTAGTTGTAGGACACGTGCTGAGTACGGGTTGGTCCGTTAGACCAGCGACTTATTAGTCGATCCTAGCTTTTTTGAGGCTAAATTTCGTAAGGTTTTTGCCTGTTTGCGGGCTTCACCCGTGCAAATACACCGCTAAAACAGCCAAAGCTGATAAGCCCAGACCATGAAGTCACTGGTTTTTGTGTAAATGCTATCTTATCTTGCCTCAGGTGATAAGGAAACCTTGACCACTCCGTAGCCGCTACGATACGGTGCTTATGGGTAGATAAACGATTAGATATGATTCTCCCGCCTTTCCAGTCTACAGTCAATGCATGTATGTAAAGACGCTTAGACGCTTAAAAATGTGGCTCCTGGTGGCAATCTGAACAGAGACAAGACAAATTTTTTGAGATTTTGAGGGTGTTTGCGGAATCTTTTTTCACCAATTCGTTTATAATTAACAAAGTGTCTCCTTAACACCGAATTAAATCTTTTTTAACTCAATTGTAGAAAAATTGCAAAATCAAAAGAATTTCTATCATTCCTAGTCTTTATTCTGAGAATATAGTGACATGTTTCAGAACAAGAGAGTTTATAAGATATTGTTCTAAAATGCAGTCAATGCGTTGCTGTTTTTGTTAAAAAGTAGCTGGGATATCGTGCTCAGAACGATTCTTATATTTCTTATTTATGTATCATCTATTTCCTTTTCCCTACTCGTCAATCTCGTATTTTAAGGGTCCGGGAAACTAGACGCTTTTGGGGAAATCTTTTTACAGTGTAACTACTGGGGAAAGTCCACCCAGTTGTGAGCAGAATAATTACAAAATTTCCCCTGTATTAGGGCTCTTTGCAATTCCCACCTAAATATGTTATTTCTATAAATCAATCTTTGAACTAAATTGTCTGTATTTCTCGTTTTAAGTACCTGCAACAATCTTTGAAATAATGTATTATACTGCTGGGAAGACCTGGATGCTTCTTTCGGATACTACGTATAACACAATATATTTACCTTAAGCGTAACAATACCCCCTTCCCCGCCTATCTATTGACATTGTCTGGAGATTTCAGTCCTTGTTTAAGCAACCACCTATACTAAGAATTATTAGCGGTCAATGTTACACGCATTGACAAACTGTGAACATTAAGTAAATTGCTGTCAAGTTACCTAATAAGAAATCCCAGACTATTAAATGGAGCTTCAAATTACACGAATGTGTTTACAGTTCATCTTAGCGCAGTATGCTTAAAAGCTCCACAAAAAATTCCAAGAATGTCCTTTTGATTAGATACAACAATCACTCTAACTAGAATCATGTGATAAAAGGGAGGGGGGCAAATGATAACAACACAGAAACTCGGTCCATAAATTTTCTGAGAAATTTCTATAGTATTCTAGATGACTAAATCTGGACAGAAATTTTTTTTTGCAAATTGATTCTCAATGAATTATTGAGGGTCCCAAGCCTCGTGCCCCCAGTAGTTATATGTCTGCTAAGCCTTTACTTATGAGCATTGCATTGGACCAAAGAATTGAACTACTAACCAGTTCTAGCGCGCAATACACTGATACAGTTTCATGGCTAACAAAAGTAAGAAAATCGAAAATTGTCGGGTCCTCTTAGAATTCTCACGGCTTTCCAGTCTCGTAGAGTGCTACCTTTGCAAAATGCACGCGAAAGATCTTTATGGCAAAAAAGCCCCTACGAGGAGGTTATTCAGCAACTCGTCGGATCCAGCTGAAAGAGTCTCATTACCTGCAAATGCGAGCACGGAAGAAGGGCTTTGTGCAACAGGGCATAAACTGCGAGCAGAATCTGTGCAACGCGCAGAGCAAATTATCACTGGCTTTTATCAACAACAACAGCAACAGCAACAGCACCATTGATAACAACAACAACAGGACCCGACAACTTCCTAAATAAAAGGGAGTGGTCTAGTTTCCATACTGCTCGACCCGTTGATTGTATCAGGTTACAATATCAAAACACCGTTTGTCAGACCCACAAAAGTATAAATATAAAAAGCTTCAACGTTGATAAGAAAAATCCGTTGTTTTATTTAATTTCATTTTCAATTATTTTCTGTATAACGTTTCTCGGAACGCAATTGTCCAAGAAACTTGTTCGAAAAATTTCACGAGGGCACAGGTTATGAAGTTGAAGTAAAATTAATATTGTTACGGAACCTTTCAGATAATGTGCAAAACTCTGAGTACTGATAATCGAAAATACGACAATTTGAAGTAATCACAGTAACCGAGCTACTTCAGTTTTTGGCAGCTGAATTCATACATTTTAAAATTAACGCAACATACAAATTAGTACAAAAAAATTTGTAGTGGTGTGAAGCTTATATTTGCGTATATCTTCATCCACCTCTTAACATTTCTGCAGTCCAATCATATTCAAAAACTGGGGCTGTATTCACAGAAACGTAATTGTCCTCCACAACTTCCGACGTTTTGATTTAAAAGCGCGCTTTTTCACATGTCAGCAGATTGAGTGGCATGGAAACTAGACGGCTCAAAATAAAAAACGAGATTCTGATACCTCTGCTGTTATCATTGGTATCTCCTATGATTAGAGTATTTTGAAATTTCATGTAGAAAATCACACTCTGGCAGAAGGTATGCCTTGAAAGAGCGACTGCTGTATTATAACAATGCATTAAAAATAATAAACAAACAAGTCTGCAACTTACGGATTCGGTGAATGATAGAGTCTCAAGCTCCGATCTTGGATGAATAAACAGCATGATCATGATGTAAAGTGGCACAAGCATTGCTATGAAAAAGAATTTGAATTTAAGTAAAATAGTAGGCATAATGAAATTACAATACGCTACTACTCGGTAAATTGGCATCCTCATATCCTACATGAAGATTGATAAACAAGATCATGTCAGTGAATGTGTTAGCGATAAAAGCGAGTGTACTTGTAATGTTTAATCTAAAATCACACTTCATGCATACACAAAATATAGATAGAAATAGCGAGGAAAATATCATGTAAAGTAACGTCTCAAGGCTAGAGAAACAAGGGCAGGTTATTGCTATCTAGTCATACTTCAGGTGCAAGAAAAATATATAAAAAAATTGTTTAGCCCTTATCTATGAGGCGATGTTGTTTTCCCTTTGGTCTAGCACACAAGAAGAATACAAGGGGGAAATGCTTGGATGTAAGCAAATGTGCTTTTAATGCATTTTACTTCTAAACAGGGGAATATAGGATAAGTAGCAGTAATTATATCTAAATTCCAACTCAAATCATGATATAAAACCAGCAGTATCCATCATAAAATCAATAAAATACTTAAATTCTAGGGAAGAGACAGCATAACCAGAGAATACCGGTTTCGGAATGTGTCAACGTAAAAACGTAAATTTTGATATGTGTAGGGAAGGAACGCTTGTTTTTCAGTTAGGCTCTTTAAATAGAATGAGTTTTGAGAGGCTGACCATTAGCCAAAACAAGTAGCCAGTCATGTGCGCTATTCTTTTTCTCACATTGAGCTCGATCAGCATCTAAATACTTATTTCACGGGTTGTCATCCAATGTTTCATACTTTGAAGACTATCAAATTAATAAAATTTGTTCAAGTAAGCGAGATTATTTTATTTGTAGACCTTCAGCATCAAACAGTTTCTCAGACAAAATGTCACACAGTCTGATTCAAGTCCAAATTGAGTCCTTTATCACAACAACCAGTGTTTTGCTTAATGCAACAAGCATTACGTATTTTACTTCCAATTAACATCCTTTCCCTGTCACAGCATCCTTTCCTTAAATCAAAACAATAAAAAGTCATACCTTGTCCACTAACTGCAGATGCTCTGTCGAGAATATCGTCATAATGAAGCCATGCTGCTAAAGTAAAACACCCAAGCAAGCTTCCAGCAACAACATCAGCAGGACTGTGCACACCAAGGTAAATCCTACTGAACATAACTGAAAATGACCCTACAAAGAAAAATGTGCCAGTTCAGATTCCAATGCAGCACATGTTCTTTCGTACCAGAAACTCTCTTCTTCCACAAAAAATTTTTCTTCCACCTTCCATCACGATCCAATCCCACCTTAAAGCTGGTAAAAAAGGGGCCTTCCCTTGATGCTTTTATAAATTAATCTTTATTCCATATTTTTCTTTTACTAATGTTGTTGTTTATTAAATTTATTAATTTTTTCAGTAAATAGGCGTTAACAGGCCAGGGGTGCCATAGGAAGGGACTCACAGGAGGAGCGCAATTCAAAGATTTTCTGTATTGAAATCCAATGACGTCATAACACGCATGTGGAGTGTATTTAAGGCATATTCCTGTGTATAATACAAGTGGTCATGTATACCTTTGATGGTGTCAAATCACATTGTACAACAAATATCTTCAATTCAAGTCAAGTTCAATTCAATGGAGAAGAAATCTCTTTCGCAGACTCAAGTAAAAGAAAGTTGAAGACCATTTTGCTTCTGTCGATATTTTAAGTTAACTGTTAGTCTTTGTGCTCTGATTTGTTACACAAATCAAATAAACAAAGAGTCTACATTGGAACTGCAACAAAAATCATAGCCTTTACATAACCAGTAAATGATGTAAAACTCAGCAAATTCAATAAAAAATATCAAGAGCCAAACGTTTCTCAAATTTCCGAAATTGTTTGCCCCCCTCCCCAAACAGCCTAGACCCTTCTGTAACAGTACAATATTGTAAATCAAATAATATTACGACCCTTACCCCGAAGAAAGAAATTTAAAAAGAAGTTAAATGAAATTACAATTATGATAGTAAATCTGGTGACACTGAAGGTCACAACCCCACAAATAAATAGATGATAGTTTTTGTGGCTAATGCGCATGCTAATATTGTTTTCTGTGGTAAAGTCCTGGCGGTAGCTGCTACAGTGGCAATAGCTGGTGATGATTACGGCCGTGATAATCATTTAAAAGAAAATAAAAACCTTATGACGCTGACGAATGCCATTTATCAAGGCGTTGTCAAGTGTGAAGAAACGGATTTGGCGAGGATGTCGGTAACCTGGCCAACTTATCTCTTTGAATACGACAAAAACGCAGACATATTTTTATCATGACTTAATCGGTCTCAATGTCTTTGATAACGTTATTCCACAATTATCTTTGCTTGGAAATTCTCCTGACAACGATTTCTAAAAGACATCTGTCACGTTCATTGTCTAATTTCGTAACCATGATATGGTCTATATTTTGCATAACTAAGGTGCTAGAAACTGCATATCTGTTATATAAAGATAGCTATTTACATAATAGATATTCAGAAAAAAACTTCAACTTTTAAACGTTTCGACTTTCGTCTTCATCAGTAATGAATATCAAATAATATTTGATGAATCAATATAAAGACTCAAAAAATAAATTTCAAAGACTCCTGATTAAAGTTACTGATCAAGACGCAAGTCGAAACGTTTAAAAAGTTGAAATTTATCATCTATTTATTTATTTATCTATAATTATTTAATAAAATTTCTTGTGAGCATGGCCTATGAATATATATGTATTACGATGAGTATAAAATGCAGGTCTACATTAAGAAATCAAATCTTTTCGTAATTAAATCTACCAAATACCCTCAGATCTTTTAAATTCCCAAGCAATACCTCCGGCTGACATGACATGAATTCCAATCTTGATATGGGCCCTAAACTACCCAACAATTTCAAACGGTATGATACTGGAATTACTTATCGTGCATGGAAATAATTACAATACATTACTGAAGCTCGTCAGACATTCGATTTTGTAGCAAGTGACTGCTGTGTAAAAAGAGTTAGATCACTACTAGTTATGTTACTTACATGTGACAATGAAGCAAAATAATGCCATGTACTGAATAGGGGACAGGTTATAATGGAGGAAGGAATAGAACCAGATGTACCTTTGAAGAAAGATGAGAGTAATTAGCATCAAGAATAATAACCAAATTTCATGAGAAAGTTGTGCGTATTGATCCACAAGAATTATGATAATAATGAATAAATGAATGCAACAAATCAATGTTTTGTTCAAAGTTTCTGATTCCATCAAGAATTCTGTTTTCTGTGCGTTAAAAAGTCAGGGCGGTAACAATGCATAATCTATTTGGCAGGATGTTTAACAGTAGGAGATAAGTTTGATGCATATTTGGGTGGGCGTGAACGACCTTCTCTGAATTACAATATTTCCATCTATGTTAGCCTTAAACTAGACTGCTCATTATCAAAGGATAAAACTTTTAGCTGAAACCCCGCTAATATCCCAATTCTTAACGTATTGTGCTTCTATACGTTAAGTCCTGTCCTCAACAGATCCTGCATGGACAAAATGGTGACGCTTTTCCGGTAAATTCCATATATTAGCTCCGGGAGATCTGGAAAGCCATTTACCTTCATGGTAATTAAAAGGGGCGCATGGCACCATCCCCGGGTCCACCTTTGGCTCCGTTACTGGTTAAAGCCATGGGGTCATTGTCTTTTATAAGCCGTGGCATCGTTCCTGAATTGCTGTATGGTAATTGTAAAGTACAGTAGGATAGAATGCTACTGTCATAAATTAAATGCATACAAAAAGCCTTTATTTTATGCGCCACTACAAGTGGATTTCCTTTACTTTAACACATATCCTACAACTCCCTTCGACTACATAGTACCTAATGTTTCAAGTAAAGTAGAGAACAAAATATCAGGCTGCGTGCCGAATTCTCGAGGAATGCTTGCGACGAAATATATAAGTAACGGAGATAAGGAACAACGCAAAGCGGCACGAGTCCAAAGCAAATATAACCAGATGATAATTAGTACATTTTAATATATTCAGCAATGCCAGAAAAGGTGGGCAAGGGGGGCAAGGGGGGCAAGAATTTTCGTGCTTAAATCCATTTCATTTCGTATATTTCAGATTAGTTGAATTTGCCAACTCTTGTCTCTGTGGGAATTGATAGTTTGTCTACCTTTACCTTACTTCAATGAGACGCAACTTTTTTTAATTATCTACAATTTTATAGGATATGATTTTTGGTAAAGTGCCTTTCAAAGAATGCCTGCCCCCTACGCCCTTCAATGCTTCCGGCATCCTTGAATATATCATATAACTAATATTTCGCCAGGGTATCTAGGACTCCTTTAGAGTATGGTGTAGAAAGTGGTACTTTTGAAATGATTAGGCATAACATTAATCTTGTAGTATTTTCTGTTTACTTCTGCCTCTTCTGTATTGTTCCTTATCTCCGTTATAGTACCTGGTATCCAATTTCAAAGACGCGGTATACCGATCAATAATTAGCATCCCTGCTACTTTGTACTCACTACTCTACCAGTTAAGTTGAACCTTTTCTTAAAAAGGCCACAACACAGAGGACGTCTCTTATTCGGCGTAAGTCCGACATATGAGTATCTAACAATGAAATGATAGACAACTTACCAAGGAACAACGACAGCTAGGACAGCATGATGGCTGGGGAGAGCCCTGCAAGGTAAACAACGTGTATATATATTCTCATAAAATATGCGCAGCATGAAATATGATACAAGAAGATGAAGTTCACATTGAACCCGCAAACATTACTTCAAAATAAGAAAAAATTAATTGAATTTCAACAAAAATGCTAAAGGCGTGCACTTTCGACACTATTAAATGTTGGGTGCGAATTTTAAAGGTTTTGTTGAATAGACTGGTGGCAAGTAGGTATAGAAGACTGTTTATTAGCTACTTATTAGTGTAAATTAATTAAAAATATCCATGAGTAATTAAGACTAAGATCTTATTTTATCCTATTGTATCTAAAGCCATTTCTCTCTATTGCTTTGTCTATCTTCCTAAACATTGACCTTGTCCTTAGTCAATATATCAGAAACAAAGATTTGTCTAAACACGAAACGTTTGCATCAGTTAGAGCATTTTTTAGCTTGACCTCTAATGGATCTGTCTAAACTGCATTTGACTCAAATTTATTCGATGCAAACTGCGTTTTATTGCACTTGACTCGATGAGTGACTGAGCAAACAAATGAGGAAATGAATAACCAAAGGAATGATTGGATTAAAAGAAACATAAGAAATATTTATGAAAGCGGATGGACGAACAGTTATTTTCTTCAAAGTGTGCACATGTAAAAGAGACAGAAGATGTTCACCCCCTCTAGTCATTGTTTCCTACTTTTAAATTCATTAAATAAGAAATAGCATTGTGAACCTCCAATTAATTACTGGACTGACCACTTCAAGAAGAAATACTGTGAGGAAATTGGCTGTACAAAAAGCAACTGCCATGACAAAACAACATCATCTCGTAAGTTCAACATGACTTAGCCGTTCTCTATTTCATTTTCGAAGAATGAATGCAAAAAATTTGGGAATGAATTTTACCTATTACCAGAAATTTTTGACCGTATTAAGGAATTTATTAAGCATTCTTTCAGAAAGGAAATAAAAATAAGCTAGAAGTGAGCTAAAATCGTGTCTGTTCTGACACTCCTCCTTTCTAACTCTCTCTAAAAACCCTAACATGCTAACATCGCTACGTGTGCCTGGTTAAATGTGATAAGCATATTTCACTTACCAAGTGTTGAAGGCGGACTCAATTGGTTGAACAGGCGGGCTTGGGGGTCTTGGCAGGCACAGACTATTCTAGAAAAAGGGCAAAAATTTGAGACAAAAGTAACAAGAAAAGTAAAGATAAAATAACAAGCTGCCTACCGGATTTATGAGAATACCTGCGAGGAAATTTGTAAATGATAAATCTATGGAACAACGAAAAGACAAAAAATAATAAATAAGGATTATTATTTCACTTCATCACTTCTTATTATCATCCTACACTATGCCCGGATGCCAGGCCGGGGTTAAATATCAACAACAAAACATAAACACAATCTTCCAGTACTTGCTTCTGCCGCTAATGCAGCTTTGTGTTAATTTTCATATCTAAAACTTTCAGAGCTTTAATTCTCTGTTGCGATTACTTTTTGACTTATGGTTATGATATATTTTAAGGTTCAAAACAACTTGTTGACTACATTTTGACCAACAGTCCTTTAGCCTCCTCTAACTCTTCTGCCAGATACCTGTAAAGTTGTTGGACCATTGGGAGCAGAGAACAGCTCACCTAGCCCCCTTGCCAGGTTAGATGTAGTTACTACAACTTATTCCTTCCTACCTAATCACAGGATTCCCCCTGTCTCCTTTCATTTTTATCTTTATGGATTCTTAGATCTCGGGGTGTAATGATTGTTATTATTACTGTCCTTTGACCTCACATGTCACATCATGTGATTATTGTCTTATGACCTCACATGTTACCTCATGTGAGCTAGCATGGTGTGTCATGTGAGGCATATGGTATTAATAAATACATGTATTAAAAAGAGAATAGAACAGTCTTGGAGATACGATTATACTGAGAAACAAGGCCTATTTATTGAGTCTCTCTCTGCCGAACCCAAAGCCTACGAAACGTTACATTTGGTGACAGAGCCAGAGAAAAGACTCCCGTCCATATGGCTTCTATCTCCGTTGTACCGGAGAAGTTTACTGATGGCGATTTTGTGTCGTGGCTGCGCAATTTTGAATGTTGTGCCACCGCCAACGGTTGGAAAGATGATGAAATGTTGCGGAAACTGCCAGCTTTTCTTCGGGGTCAAGCAGCAGCTTACTTCTACAGCCTTCCTGCTGACCAGAAAGATACATACGCTCATTTGACCGCTGCATTGAAGACCGCCCTGTGCCCTAAGGTGAACCGCGAGCAATTCTACGCCGATTTTGAATGCCGCTATTTACGTCCCGATGAAGATCCTGCTTTGTTCCAATGGGAATTGGAAGAATTATTATCGAAAGCAGACCCGGATTTGAGCAATGATGGCAGGCATGCCTTATTAGCTCGGCAATTCATGAAGGGATTGCCTGCCGATCTACGCCTGAGGTTGCTGGAGTTCAACCCCACGCCGTCTGTGAAAGAGATGCGGGAATTTGTTCAACGGCACCGAGCTATTCGCCGCACTACACCCGCCCCAGCTTTTGCCTCCAGCCTACGTGAGTCTTTACCGCCCGCTGACGCCAGTCTCTCTGACCAACTGCACAATCTGACCGCTGCGGTGGCGGCCCTTACGACCAATCAGCAGAAGTTTCAAGAAACTTGGGACGCACAACAACAACAACAACTGCGTTTCTCTCCAATGTCACAAAGGCCCAACTCAAGATGGCGTGCCAGGAGCACGACAGAGCAACGTCAATGCTTCCGCTGCGGCGAGTGTGGTCATATTGCCAGATTCTGCCCAACCAACATCTCCTGGTGCTCTCGCTGCCGTGAATGGGGCCATCCTGCTGAGGTATGTAGCGCTCCTTGCCACGACAACAATGGTGTGACTCCATCATCATCAGCGATGCTCAAGCCGACAACCAAGTTCGAAGCCCGTCATGGACAATTGCCCTCGTCTGCTTCTCAATTTGTAAGTTCAAAATCTTTAAACTTAAAAGGGGTGCCTCGTTAAAGGGCTGGGCTGAAGGTCACCCCCGTGTTTTTGTTGTAGGCTCTGTAGTTTCAGGGTCGATTCCCCCCCCAGCCCCTTATTCAATGTGTTTTAGGTGGAGTTTGTGTTAGTGCCTTAATTGATACAGGCTCTATGAAGTCTTTTGTCAGTAAGAGTATTTTTCAAATTATTCAGCCACCCCCACCTCTACAGTCCTCTCCCCAGACTTGCATTAGCATTACAGGGGAACCCTTACAGATTGAAGGAACAACCCATTTACCCTTGGTCATTCCAGGTAATAGCTCTTCACCATATTCGGGTAATTTTACGGTATCTTCTACTCTTTATCAGCCGTTACAGTGTGTTCTTGGTTGGGACTTTTTAACCTCCAATGGACTCCAGTTACGGTATAAGGATGAGAATGATGCCTATTTCCTTGAGGGTACCCATGGTTCTACTCCCTTAGCTCCCCACAGTTACTTGAATGTTTCATCTTCAAGTGGAGAGTGCCAATTGGGTGATGCAAGCCCACCAAGTTTTGCTGCCACCACCATTCTAGTGCAGTCAAGCAATCGGGGTCCAGTACCTGTTTGCTTGTGCACTAATGTATGCATTCCAGGTAGATTTGAAGTGATAGTTTTATGTCAGCTCCCTAAGAGTAGCCAGGATCAGTTAGGAATGATTACCCCTATTACTGATATTAATAGTACTTCTATCATTTTGAATATTTTACCAGCTTATTCAGTTTGTCAGGCAGATTCTCGTAGTGTGCCAGTACGTCTTATGAATACCTCTAACTTTGATCTTGAATTGCAGGCAGGTCAGAAAGTAAGCGAGTTTTGCCCCATTATTGAAGCCCCATCTGTAGCTCCTAGTGGTCACCATGAACATTCTAATCTTTGTTGCAGCACTACCTCCCCCTCGGTAGAAACTATCAATGAATTACAAAATGCGCTTAGTCCTGAGCTCTCTAATAACGAGCGCAAGGCAATCCTTGACACCCTTATGAAATTTTCTGATGTTTTTAAGGGAGACCTTGGTCATACTAGTGTTCTTACTCATAGCATTGATACCGGTACAGCATCTCCTATTCGCCAACATCCTCGTCGTCTTCCTTATGCTTTTAGGGAGGAGGTCCACTCTCAAGTTACTGACATGCTACATCAAGGAGTTATTCAACCTAGCTCTAGTCCGTGGGCCTCCCCCATTGTTCTTGTCAAGAAAAAGGATGGTAAATATCGTTTTTGTGTGGACTATCGCAAATTAAATGCTGTAACAAAGAAAGATGCCCATCCTTTACCAAGGGTCGACGACTTGCTAGATGCCCTTAAAGGTTCAGTCATGTTCAGTACCATGGATTTGAGATCTGGCTACTGGCAAGTGAGCATGGAACCCAAGGACAGGGAGAAAACCGCCTTTGTTACCCCCGACGGGTTATGGGAATTTTGTAGGATGCCTTTTGGGGTTTCCAATGGTTGTGCAACCTTTCAAAGAGCCATTGAAATCGTTTTGTCTGGCCTGACCTATGAAACATGTTTGTGTTATTTTGATGATATCATAATCCCATCTTCCAATTTGCAGGAACATTGTGAGCATTTATCAGCTGTTTTAACTCGTTTCCAGCAACATAACTTACGAGTCAAAGCATCTAAATGTTCTTTTGGGGCCTCGCAAGTGCTTTTTCTGGGGCATGTTGTTTCTGCCAAAGGTGTGCACACGGATCCTAAAAAGACTGAAGCTGTTTCTCAACTCTGTGAGCCAAAAAATGTTGAACAGGTCCGCTCCTTTTTAGGCCTTGCAGGATACTACCGCAGATTTATTCCTAAGTTTGCGACTCTTTCAGCCCCCCTTGTTGCCCTCACTAAGAAACATGCAAAATTTGTCTGGAATGATATTCATGTTGAAGCCTTTTCTTGTTTGCAAAGACTGCTGTGTGAAGCCCCTGTTTTAGCTTACCCTGATTTTCATCAGCCATTTGTTCTTCAAACTGATGCTTCTGATTTAGGTTTAGGTGCTGTCCTTAGTCAGGTAGACCCTTTCGGTCACGATCATGTAATTTCTTATGCCAGCCGCTCCTTATCTGACAGGGAAAAGAAATTTTCTGCTACTGAAAAGGAAATTCTAGCAATCATTTTTGCTATTGACCATTTTCGAGCTTACTTATTGGGCGCAAAGTTTACCTTGGTTACAGATCATAGTGCCCTTCGTTGGCTACATTCTATTGAAGCTAAGGGTCGTCTTGGCCGATGGGTCATGGAACTACAGGAATATGATTTTGAGGTTCGTCATCGACCTGGTGCTGAAAATGGTAATGCTGATGCCCTCTCTCGCTTACCCTACACAGGCCAAGATAGTTCCTTAAGTAATAGTCATAATAGTCAAAATGCCAGTTATAGCTTTAGTTGCACCACTAGCGTCCAACCCAACTTTAGTTTACAAGATGCCCAAATGGAAGATCCTTGTCTCAGCAAAATTATTCAGCTGAAGTTAGATGATCTCCCTAAGCCCCCATTCTTTGTCTGGGCTAATGACCCTGTGTTACGGACTTACTGGCATTGTTGGGATTTATTACATGTTGTCAATGGCCTTTTGGTGAAAACTTCAGCAAATGTTGCTGCTTTTCCCCAGTATGCTTTTGTTGTTCCCCACTGCCTTATAAATTCTGTGTTACAGGGTGTTCATTCCAGCCCCCTTGCTGGCCACCTTGGTATAAAAAGAACCATTCTGCGTGCAAAACATCACTTCTTTTGGCCTGCGATGTTTCGCCACATTAAAACCTTTGTACGAGGGTGTGAAACTTGCGAGCAAAACAAGTCTGATTCTAACCACCGTAAAGCTCCACTTAAGTCTATCGATATCAATGAACCATTCGTCTTCTGGGCCATGGATTATATGGGTCCCCTTCCAGAAACTGCCCGCGGTAACAAACACCTTTTGGTTGTAATGGATCATTTCACCAAATGGTGTGAGGTTTTTCCTACCAAGGATCAGAAGGCTCACACTGTTGCACACATTCTGGTTTCCAGAGTATTTAGTCGTTTTGGCCCCCCTCATGTCATTCACTCTGATCAAGGTAGGAATTTTGAGAGCAATTTAATGCAGGAAGTATGTCAGCTTATGGGCATTCACAAGTCAAGGACAACTGCTTATCATCCTCAATGTGATGGTTTAGTCGAGCGACAAAATAGAACATTACAGAATATTTTAGCCGCTTATGTTTCAGATCATCAGGATGACTGGGATCAGTGGGTAAGTTTAGCGGTGTATGCATACAATACCAGCACGCATGAATCTACAGGACTTAGCCCATATGAACTAGTGTTTGGCCGCATCGCTCGCACACCACTCGAGTTTGATTTAGACCTCCCGTTAAAGAATCCATGTAGTCAGTCAGAGTATGTTAGATCAGTTAGAGCCAATCTTCAGTCTTTTAAGCAGGTAGCTCAGCTAAACCTTGACAGGAACAGGCATAGGCAAAAACAGCTATATGATAGGCAATCTCGAGCTTGGACCCCCTACTCAGTTGGTTCTTCCGTGTGGTTGCGTCGCCCAAAGTCATGGAAATTTGGGGGCAGGTGGGTGGGTCCTTACCAGGTCATTTCAAGGAATGGCATCAATTACACCATCCGTTCTAAGACTGGGAAGGATATAGTAGTCCACCATAACAATATCAAGAAATGTGCTGTCCCTTCAAGTACTGGATCCCCATTTTGTCCAGTGAGGGAGGATTGGGATCCTATAGTTGTCCAGGGAGACCCTGTTCCCCCAGAGGTTGTAGGCCCTGATAGCGAGGTACCCCCTGTCCATAATCGCCTAGCTCGATTGAGGCAAAACGTGCACCCCCCACTAAGGTTCGGAGACTTTGTAAGTCATTAAATTCATAACGAGGGGAGTGATGTAATGATTGTTATTATTACTGTCCTTTGACCTCACATGTCACATCATGTGATTATTGTCTTATGACCTCACATGTTACCTCATGTGAGCTAGCATGGTGTGTCATGTGAGGCATATGGTATTAATAAATACATGTATTAAAAAGAGAATAGAACAGTCTTGGAGATACGATTATACTGAGAAACAAGGCCTATTTATTGAGTCTCTCTCTGCCGAACCCAAAGCCTACGAAACGTTACAGGGGAGAGCAATGGCGGTTGAGTTCTGCCCGAATAAAATTCAGCTGATTGCTAAACTCTTGTATTGTTCAACCAATTTAATGGGCGCTCCTCCTTTTTTTCTGATAGCAGGCATTGCCAGTTATCATGATCGACGCAAAAGTAATCCTATGAAAATATCAGCAACGAAAACAGCACGTTGAAAACATCAAAACATCGGCATAAATACAGTGGACGATTTTTCTAGCAGACCAGCTGAACTGTGAAAAACACCTATGACTAAGCTTAAGTTACTCAACTGCTTTAAAAAGATTAATCCAGCACAAAAACAGATCCATTGCTCAGCTTGAGACATTGCAAATCCAAGCCTAAACTTAGCATAATCTTGGTCCGTTGGATCAAAAACTGTGAATTCTTTCAAAAGATTTAAGCTGATTAAGATAATCTCTCTCAAAGTCGTTCAATTTGCTCTATTTTAGATACACTTCCGTCAATTTTACAGTTAGGTTACGCTAAGTTAAAGAAGGTTTTAAAGCCAATAGAAACATGACTTGTGTCACGACGAAAACTGGTTCTAGTGTCAATTCTAAGTCTAAGCGCAAATATAACATATATAGATATATAAATAAAACATTCATTAGCTCAACCACAGAAATTCTTAAATATTAAATAAGAACTCATAAATAAGTAGTCTTAACTGATGAAGACGCAAATCGAAACGTTTTAGGAATTGAAGTATTTTCTTGAGTACTTATTATACATACTAACCATAAGGGTGCTACCCAATTGTAAAAATGTTTATACACGTGTTTCAGGAGAACACTTTGCTCAAGATTCGTCCTAGTTTCTCTCTTTCAAATAATTTTAGCCAATGCTTTTTGTTTTGTTGATTATTTCTGCGTTGCAATTTACAATGGAAAGAATGATATTGATGGTATTTAACGTATTCGATTACAATAAGACTCTATCATCGCTTTAATACAAAATATCTGCTGTTTTTGCACTATGTTTTGATTGTTGTTGGTATTTCATTTCTTAAGTTTTATTGAATTACAGCCAGCTTTCTTTCATTTGTTGTTTCATTTTTAGGCAGATCGCAGCCTGATGTCTCTTATAGAGGCTGTTCTTCTAAAAACACTTGTAATTGAAATAAATAATAGCAAAAAATAATATACCGCACTAAGTAACAGCTAACTACTCTCCTCTTATGAAACTAAGAACTATGAAATCGGGCAGATTAAGAGTTACTTTTGTCAAAGGGTGTCTATATGATAGAGAGATTAGACATTCACCCCCCCCCCCCCCTTCTAGACATTGTTTGCCACTTCAAATCCTTTTAAGAAGAAACAGCATTATGAACCTCCAATTAATTACTGTACTGATCAAATCAAGTAGAAATACCTTGAGAAAATTGGCTGCATAAAAACCAACTGCCATGAGGAAACAACATAATCTTGCCAACCTTACATCGACGATCCTAAGAAGCATCAAATTACCAAATGAAATGAAATGAAACAGTTTTGATTTTTGGGAATGTATATGTATGGGCAATCAAATATTCTGCGTGTAAAAGGAACTAGAGACGCGAGAGCAAGTGAAGCCATTAATGTTATGGATAATACAACGTGGCATAGTAAGACGTTTCAACATACTTTCTATAAATTTTTCTTTCATTCTTTAATTAACTTTACATTCAACAGTTTCATTAGTAATGTATAATAAGATCATGTGTTTATAAAAATAAATCAAATTAACAAACCTTCAATGGAAGATAAAGGCCTAATATACACAAAATCAGTGGCAGGCATTAGGGGCCTTTTTCGGAATGCCCGCTTTAAAACACAACAAAAAAATGAAAACAGGGGTACCAAATTATATCAGATATTTTATGGCAATTGATTGCAATTTATTTGGCTAATCCACAAAACTTTACTCTTGTAATTCATGCATTTTCAGGTTTATGCTGAGAATTCGTTTTTACACGATTTAACAGCCCTATCTTATAAACGGAAGACTCTTGTTACTTGATAGGAAAAAGCAGCCTTAATGACAGCAATAAATAACATACAGAATTAAGTAACATCAAACTGTTCTCCCAATTTTTTCCTCCATAATAACTGGACGCATGCATTCAAACCAATATTTTTTTAGGATTGGAGCGGGTAGGGCGGGTGTCACAGTTAAGCAGCTATTGGTTTGTTCAAGAGGTTCTAGCAAGGATTGTGACTTTCACGAATAAAAAGTCAGAAAAAAATGCTAAACAAAAATTATATTTGATTATAATTCATTTGCCGTCTTGAGTTCATTCCTTCCCTAATGCTCATTTAGTAAAAGGCTACCTAAATTACAGCAGTTGTGACACATCTAAAAGTCAATGAGGCTATAGAAGTAAAGTAAATTCTACCATGTCCTGCAAGTTTCTCTCCGACAATCACTAATAAAACCTGCAGTGTGTTTTTTATCCTTGATTAAAGCAGCTCTGAGGATTTCCTCACTAAATCATTGCATTGCGGTCAGCTTTTAAACAATCCCAAACAAAAGAGATTTCATTGACTCACCATGTTAAAAAGCACACAAGCAAACCATAAAATTCTTCAGTACCAAAGAGACTTGCAACCTTGAGAATTTTCGTAGCAAACGGGCGCCGTCTAACCTGTGAATCATGGAAAAAACAGCAAATTAAAATCCTGTCTCTGGAGAGCTAGATGCTTAACATAACAGGCAGACGGTCATTGAAAGTCAAATTTTACGCTTGAAATTTTACACGTGAAATACTAAAATTGATGAATTTGTCTTCATGACGTGACCTTTAAGTCAGCGACAAATTAACTAAAATGGGTCTTTTTGCTGCGTCTGAAGAAGGTCAAATTCTGCAACATTACCAAAGAAGAAGGCGATGCATGGTGATGGATAATGAACCACTGTGGTGTTTTGTGCTGCAAAAGTTTCGTAAATAATTTATTCCAGTGGCTTCCTTATTGTAAAATACGTAGAAAACGCCCTCTCTCTCTTACCCCCCCCCCCTCTCTACCCAGACACAAAACATAATAAAAGGCTCGGGCACTCTTTCCAAAAACAAGCTTCACGTGAGAAGGTAAAAAGCCAGAGCTAAATTGTAAATTTTCAGTTCAAATCAATTAACTTCCATTTCACCGTACGCAAAGAATTATTGTGAACTGAAAACAATATGCAGGAAAAACAAGGCGTTTTTCGAACATGAAAAGGTGCCGAAGAGAAATTTTTCCAGGCCGTGCAGGTGGGAAACTGCTCATAATGAGTTTTACAAGCAAAGAAATTAGCAAATAAAGAGTGCTTTCTGTCGAGCTCTACTGCGGAGGTCCCTTTGAAAGTAGTTGCTTTGATTAGTCGGCAAAAAGCAAAATGGTCTGTCAGCAGGCCTAGCCGTGAGCATTTTAGCAGGCGAGCGGTACATCGCTCTCCTCGGTAAAGTCAGGCGAGCGATTTTTAATCTTTTGAAAATCATCAATAAAAGTATTTGAATAAACAACAGTCTTTAACAGCTAAATTTACAAAACAAGATGCCGATTCTCCGACCTAAATAAACCGATAATTTTAGATAGTCGCAAATCAACAACATTCTCACTAACAAGGATTGAACAGAACCAAAATTAAATCACATGGTGTAATTTTGTTATAATATTAGTACAAACTAGCAGTCATCCGAAAACTACCATTTTGATGTTCAACTAAGCGAAATTAATAAATTCAGCTAGTACTGAAAATTTTAGGATTGAAAAATTTTGAGAGCTGACAGTTTCGTACCGGTGTTTAAAAAGCGACTAAAAGTCAGCGAGGGATCTCCTGTATACATTAATCAACATTATAGTCAGTTATATGAAACCACAGCTGTTCATAAATTACTTTAAGTCACGAATCAATAGAGGTTCAACAAACAAATGCATGCTTCAGACGAAATAAATGGTGTCTCTGGGGACTTCCTCCCTTTTGCATTTAAAAATGTTTCGTTTGTTTATTGCGTGACTTGTTAAATAATTAACGTATATACAGAAGTAGATGAGGTAACAAAACATAGGGGATCAAGTTTCTGGGGGAATGTTAAGAAAGAGGGTGTGGCGTTGATGCTAAATTCCAAATGCTTCCCAAGTTTACAAATTAGCAATAGGGGGTATGAAGTCGAAAATCCATGGCACAAATATGACACAAAAAAATCAAAAAGCTGTAAAAATCTTAATACCTAAAAGTTAAAAAGAACATGGCTAGATTTCCAGTGCTGGCCTATTACAGAGTATGAAACAATGAACCTGAAAACAGGCAAACATTGCATTATTTAAATTCAGTGTTAATTTGTCAATTTCTAGTAAATTCATAAGAATCTGGCTGCTAATTTTCATTACTACTGAACTGCTATGGGTGGAAAAGGGGAATAGTTCTATTAACAATCTCAACAAAAGAATAACCATTTCCTCTTAGACTGTTACAAAGCTGGTTGACCCAATGCATTACTAAGATAACAGAAAAAGAACATTTTGTGCCAACAGATGGTGATTTCATACTTATACTGCTTGTGAAGCTATCTACCCTTCTGAATATAGAGCCATCATAACAAAACATACATAACATAACATAACAGAACATAACAGAACAGAACATAACATAACATATAACATAACATAACATAACATAACATAACATAACATAACATAACATAACATAACATAACACAACATAACATAACATAACATTACATAACATAACATAACAAAACACAACATAACATAACATAACATAACATAACATAACATATCATAACATAACACAACATAACATAACATAACATAACATAACATAACAAAACATAACATAACATAACATAACATAACATAACATAACATAACATATCATAACATAACACAACATAACATAACATAACATAACATAACATAACATAACATAACAGAACATAACAGAACAGAACATAACATAACATAACAAAACATAACATAACACAACATAACACAACATAACACAACATAACAAACATAACATAACATAACACAACATAACATATCATAACATAACACAACACAACATAACATAACATAACATAACATAACATAACATAACATAACATAACATAACATAACATAACATAACATAACATATTACTGTAATGTATGTCAAAAGCCTGTTACAGATCACTACTGGTCTAATGTGTGGTGCTGTTGAGTAGAGGGAGATGCTCCTGCAAAATATGCAAGCTGAGAACATGTGCGGTTAGCAAGAATCCCAGCATGCCAAGTTAAAAATGAGTAAAACTTGAGAGCAATGACTATGCAATTTGCCTGGAACATTCCCCCTATCCTAATTCAAATGACTCTATTTCTTTGAAAAAAATTCTGCTGTGTCCGTTGAGTACTTAGCGACACCGAATAAATTATCAATTCCTATTTTAGATAAGAATGATATCATGAAATACTTGCTAACTATTTTTAGCAATGTTAATTACTGTTAAACACTGATTCAACTGTTTCCATGGCTTAAGTAGAGATTGTTACTAATGGTATTATTACAATCATAATCTTGTCATATTTCCATTACATTCCTGCTGCTTTGCACTGTTCCTTAGATCTCCTATTAAAAATATGCAATAAAAGTAGTTTTTATCTTTTACTGCTGCCTCTCCCCTTACATACTGGGCTTTGAAGCCAGACATTAGACCATTAGACATTCTTGCATTGATTTTATACAACAACATACAGTCATACAACTGTGTATAATCAATTGACGAAAAAATTTTACAATAGCAAGCAATCAGATTCATTTACAATTAAAACATTCATTATCCATATAGCTGTGGATAATCAACATTTTAGCTTAAATGAATGGCCAAGAGTACCGTTGCGTTCTATTCTTGTTCATCCTAAAACACATGCTTTATAAAAAAGTAGAACGACCCTGGCCTACTCAGAGGCTTTTAGTATTGAAACTTTCATATAACTTTTGCAACAAAGAGCTAATACTTACTTTTCCCCCTACAAAGACATTTAAGAGTAAACTATTTCTTTATCGAATTTTCTTTCAACATAACTGAGTCCAGATGCATTGGTTCACCAATAAAGCAGTAAAATGCTTTTTACGCAAGTTGTTTTTTCACAAAAAAAGTAAAAGTAATTTATACAACAAAACAAAGTAACATACTTGCTTAGGGAATGAGAAACTCAGTACTCAATTGTTTTAGGAACTAAGTACATCTTATAAACCTCTCTCTTTCAAAAATATGCAATATCACAGTAAAGCAAAGTACTAGAAAAAGAAAGCTAGAAAGTACCAAGTTTGCAAGAAACTTAAGATATGGGCTGAATAAAAATTCAATTATAATTTCTTCTTGCTCTTATGTAGTATTTCTTTGTAACCTCTGACAACAACAAGACAGGTTTGACACTTTTGGGTTAAAAGGTACAATAACTTGAGACAAAAAAAACTTACTTTTCACAATTTGTGAATTGAATTATAATTATGCATTTACCTGAACTGCAACAAGGACTGGTGTTCCAATAAGGATGCTGGCAAGGAGACGATGTCTTATCCATCTCCCAACAGGTCCAAGTTTATCTGAAAGCACAACATTACATATTTCAGGCACTGAAGCATCTAAGACTTTGAAAGACATTAAAAGAGCTATTTGATTAAAGCTTAACAATGAGGCAAAAAATCAAAAAAACAGCTGTGATACTTTGCCATTCCAACTTTGCCAAACAGCAGACACTTGAGGGTTGAGGTCAAGTCACCTAGAATCAGCCAGTTCAAGTTGAGTCGTAAAAAAAGCAGTTGAAATCTATTATTGCTTTTAATCAAAATGCAAACTCAAGTTCTGGATATGTTTATTAGACGAAAATAATTTAGATATGCAAGTACAACTCTGAAGGATTCTGGCTGACTCAGACATGGTAAGGGTTGGTCAATATTTCTCTAGCAAAACAAAATTTCAACCTATTATTGTTAGATTTAAGCTAGAAGTATCGCAATAAGTTCAGCATCATTTATTCATCTTCAGACTCCATAAAGTAGTACAAAAAATACGAAGATTTTGAATTTAAGGGAGCTTCTAAACTGAGAACCAAACCTTGGGTTTCTATCTACAACTGTCAAACAGTTGGTTGCCTCCATTCATTTGCTTAACTCATTGCCTCCTGATGCCATTTGAAACTCACAGACAGATAACTGTGGAAGCAAATGTTGCAGGGGGGTACATAGATACAGGAAATATCAATGTTTCGATAAACTTGCCGCGGATGTTGTCTGATCAACTTTGCAAATCTTGACAGCATTACCCCCAGGTTTTTCTTTGATTTTCAGTAACTTATACTGCTCCATATGGCATCTGCAGGGGGCTATGAGTTAAGTGAGCGGGATTCAATATGAAGATGATTGAGGGGTCTTGGCTGTGATTTTTTCACAGACACAAAGAAAATATATAGAAATAATGAAAAAATAAAAAGAAAATTATGAAGTTTTTCTCATCTGTTTGTCAACTAATAGGTGGCAAGTTGCTTGACTGGGGGTACTGGGGGGAGTGGTAGCCTAACATGCAACAAAAAATTTGATATATGAAAAATTTCCTTATAGATATCTTCTGAAAATTTAGTTAATATCTAATACAGGATCATTTTAAAACACACCCTGAAATAATTAATGGTCATAGAAAAATAAATCAAAAACTACTATCCATCCTCTTTTTATCACCTCTTATTTTTTGTGAGACAATCAAGAACTCCTGACACATTCCAATGTTATTGGGTAAATTCCCTTTGGCATTACCATAACAAAGGTTGTTTTTGGCCCTCCTCTAAAATATTGGACTTTGGAACAACAGGCATAACAATAGAAATATAACAAAATAGTATATCACAGGTGCAAGGTTATTTAATTACAGGTAATGCATATGAATATTTGCATTCGTTTTCAAAATAATCAAATATTTCTTTTGTTTTAAAAAGTTTTAAATTTCAAGAACTAGAGCTGGCTAAAAGATGACATTGAACCAATTCTGTGAAAGCAACCAACCCTGGTTCTAATACTAACCCTAATAGATCTAAATCAATTTACAAGAATTAACCCTAGCCATTCAACAATCTTGAACCTAAACTTGAAAAACATATTCAGGCTCTAGTACAGAAGGCCACTTCGATTACTTCACCTTTCAATGTGAATTTCTACTGACATAAGTGAAACTGAAATTCCAATGAAAGTACTTCGAAAACGGACAAACCAAAACCTTTACCTTGTATTAAAACTCTTACACGACGAACAAAATGGACTGTCATTCAGAAATAGACAAGTCTCGACATGCCATGAGAAAGGAGAGCGGGGTCGTGAACCTAAGAGGTTTGTTTTTTTAAGAAAAAAACTTAGCTAGGCTAGGGCTGTGAGCGATAACAAGCCTACAAAAATTGCATGTCTATTCCCCGAGCGCAAAGCGCTTGGATAAAATCTACATACATCAAATGAATCAACGATCATGCAAACTACACTGCGACTTAGCTATATAATCCGTGATCGTGAATATATTTGAGGCGATATCAGTATGAACGCGAACTATGGGGAAGTTTTAAACTGACTTTGATGGCTTTTTGACGCCATAGAGAGTAATGAAGTAAAATCGAATGAACAAACCGATAGGCGCTTCGATAATTCTTTCTTTGTGATCGCTTGTCATTGGCCCGTGGACTTCATGATTACTGTTTCCGTGATAAGAGGCTCCATCTCTCTCTCCATACGACCTCTCCATTTTGAAAGAAAGAATGCCTGGACAGACCTAGCCTCTTTATGAATCACGTTGAATACAATGAATGGTGGAATGACAGACCCAGGAATGTAATTGTGGGACAGCGGGTTGCTTGCGGAGAATGGCAGAAAAATAAATGATGTTTGTACAATGAAGGGTTGCTGCTGATCCAGTCTTCATTTTTATATATGAATATATATCGATTTTGATTTTATATATTTTTAAAGTATTCTTTTAAGCCTAGGATTATTGAAAACGTGATCTTATTTTGTTATTTGCCTGATAATGTAGTTTTTACCATCGAGATAAGGGAGGTAAAGAGAGGATCTGTTGAAAAACGGTCTTTTTAAATTTTTTAGACTCTGAATGCAAATTGTGCAATTCGATGTTTCAAAAAAGGGTTTTTGTCCGTCATAAATTCCCTGTTTGGGAAAGTAGCAGGATCGGTGCTCATATCCGCTCCCCTATTAGTTTTGAAGTGTCAGAAGTACAAAGTGATGTGCATTATGGCAAAATATGTTTCCGCTTTTGGCGCAGTTGTGATGTCAGTGAATTACTGGGCAGTATCAGACTTGTGAGATGTGCTAGTCTTATACGCGAACAGGCTGATTTCCACAGGAAGTTCTTCGCATATCATGCAAAAACATGCGCACATAAACAAATTTGATTTAAAACAACGTCAAATTTTTGCATCAAAAATACTGGCGAATGATATGTGAAGATTTCAAAAGAATTTGGCTTAATCTACTCAGTTCATTACTTCATCTACACGCGTGGTGATGGAGAGACCTACAAGGCTTCAACGATACCAGGCCGCCACTAGCTACTATGTTCAAAGGGTATCAAGGACAAATTTGCGGACAAAGTGGTTTGCTTACATGCTAACTGACAAGTTATTATAGGCAAAGTGCTCTTCCAGTGACACCGTTGAGACAAATAGATGAATTTATATATTCTCGCCTTGTTCGTGAATGCATTTGTTACAAGACCCCCTACTAATTATTTCTCCTGCTTATAACCATTGCAATCTACAAAAAATTCCTCTCGTTCATGACAGTAACACAGTTTTGTTTAGTTCTCTTTCTCGTGCGTATACACCCGGAAAAGCTCTACAAAAGCCTCTGCTTTACAGTTAGAACAATAACTACTACTAGCAGCCTTTAAACTAAGTCTAATAAAACTTTTATGTATCATATTTCATTGAATATTGCGATGCACTTTGTTTCACTTTGTACAGTGATAAATCGAAACTGTGCAATGATTAATTGCAAAATGTGAAATGTTGAAATTTGATCACTTTTCGATTTAAAATGCTCAAAATACGGTTAATTTGGATGTTTTCAGAAAAAAGACAGATGAATACAAACTATCAAGGATAATTAAATGAAGTAATGGAAAGCTACTCAGCTAAAACAAATATTAACTTTATCTATAAACAAATATTCATTTAGTCATAAACCCACTTCATAATGTCTTCGAATATGACAATCTATATGCTATTTACTCTAGAGTGCCGAATAAACGGGAGAGGTGAGGATAATCCAGGGGTTGGAGCCATCAGGTGGATTGGAAATGTTGCTATATCATAAAACATGCAAATGAGAATCAATAAGTACGTTTACGTTTACGTAAGTACATTTGCCAGCAGGATTTATTGAAACGTAATGTACACTGTCCTATAAATTTTTCCAAGAAATAAAAAAAGAAGTTGGAATAAAAGCGGTTGGGGTTAGAAAATGTTTAGAAAATCAATAAGTGCGGAGAGGGAAGATTATTCGGTACCTGAGAGTAAACGACGTGGCAAAACGCAGCCAACTCAACACGCGTTTGTGCAACTCTTTGTGAAGCGATATTTCGACTAGATGCGTCAGTGCTTGCTGTTATGTTTCATTGGCCTTTTTCTGCGCTATACAATAACCAAACAAATTCTATCTATTACTTATGGTTTTGGCTTTGGTATTCATAAAGTTAGCCAGGCATAGTTTTGAATGGTTAGTAGCAATCTCAGTTTTTTATCATATAGTTAAAAAACCAAAGCTCATATTACAAAAATGAATATTTAGTATACAGTAAGTCCATGTAGTCACTGAAAGGCAGCTTTTTATGAAGACAATCCATCATTATGTATTCATTCTGGAGAACGATATTTTTTTTTGGTTTTCTCTATCGATAATGCCAGGCCACCATTTTTGGGTAGGCATTCGTTTAATCCACTGACAGAGCGAAGATTATATGCGATTATTCGATATTAATGAAATGTATAAAAATGGATTTAGGAAAAATAATACATAATTTCCATATATATTGGAGGTGATACAAAGAACATCAGGATTAAAGAGGGACAACACCATGGATGGGTTATTCCAAATCCTTACAGAGTTCGCCGAAAAGAATATTTATAGCTTCACTGCTTGACTGAGAAGACAATGCATTTTGGTAAAAGAAGTCTGTTGGGGATATCGATCAGATTGCTCTGTATTTTATGCATGAAGTTAGCCGTTGGTCTAGCCCTTTTTTCAGCTTGTGTTTCGCATTCTTTTATCATAGCTGATAGGCTTTCTTTACCTTCTTGATTTCTGCACCTGAATCATTCGCTCTTCATATTAGCACGATTTCTAAGCCAATCTTTCAAACTGTGCATGTATTCTCAGCGAGCAAGCGTCTGTGTTTTGAATTACGGCGGTGTTAAGAGTTATATTTCGTTTGTTCCATTTAGGATTCATTTGTAATTACGTTTCCATGGCTGGCAGTAGTGAGAAAGGCTACCGAAATAATTGAAATTGCAAAACCACATAAATAAATGATTAATAAATACAATGTATATCCAGGGTAACCCTTTCAAAACATGGAGTGCTGATATCAATGAGGACCCTGTATCTATAAACTGTGTTATATTACAATAAATTTCTATAAGTATGATATATTACGATGTAGTATTATATCAAGGAATATTATGAAGTAGGTAAAACTAATATACAAATTAGAAGCATAAATTTTAATTTCTCATTGTTCATATACGCCCAGAGCCCAGACTATCCCTCATTTCTTTAGTTTATTGAAGAAGGGTGATGACTTTGAGCAAAAAAGGCCCAAGGAAGACTTAGCAATTTTCTCAACGCTGGTTGCTTTTAAGACTTGTTGTCAGTACCTCTGCCTGCTGCTTCGCAAAAAAAATAGCGTTTTTGCCAGGTCGATGAAGTAGCTTGGAGAGGATCCTTGTGGAACCAGATGGAGTGATATCATATAAATTCATTCATTCTAAAGCCATTGATTGGATGAATGATTCCTCAAAAAAGATTATCTTTGCTTTTTTTGCTATTTTTCGCGAGCAGGTGTTTCTGACAATGACATTTTTCCACGCAATTAGTTTTGACGATGCAATGTAGATATATAATATGAAGCAAGCCAGCATTTTCTTAGCCCCTGGGACATTTGGTAGAACTGTTAAGTTTGGGGGGGGGGAGGTATTGAATGAAGGGCGAGTTCAAAATGCAGAAGAGAAACGGATGGAGGTTTTGTTTCTTTTCTTAACACGGGAAGGAGGCAGATAATTCAATTCAACTCAATTCAAATCCGCCATCATCGTGCAACTTTGAAAATGGCAGAGGCAGATGATGATGAGAAATATCTCTATGGTGATCCGGCCAGTAAGTTTTGAGGAAATTGATATCTTGAATTAATATATATTATCAAACCAAGGAGTTAAAATTTCATTGGGTTTAGCGAATTATAAATGAAAAGGGCTTTTATTCGATATATGTTATCATGCACTTTATTAGGCCATCCCTATCTATGTATACCCATGCTATAAGGTACACTGCTATATGCCTCATGCACGAGATACTGTGCACCTAAACGTGTCTCGACTATCTGTAAACATGTGTGCTATTGATCCACGGATTTGATTTAGGGATGCAGGAAGTGTCCTTGAAAGGACTAAGGTTGTGCAGAGCACATGACAATGAAAGCAGCAAGAATAATTCCCAGAAATTCCGGGTTGAAAGCCCATTCTGCTTCGCTCTGTAAGCTAGAATTAGGAGGCCACCTTGGAGACTTTTCCATCAGTAGATGAGAAATCCACTGGATAAAATTTAAAGCATTTGGCATCTGCATTGATTATAATCTTCTAGCATGTAACCTGTCATCAGGCCCCAGTCTGCAGTGCATGGCAGAACTCGACGAGATCTCGCACGTGCAAGGTATAAAATGGGGGTGCATGGCGTGCACATCTGATTCTATCGGGCACACCAAGCTGCTTTAGGTACTTATGTTGAGCCTAAATGCATACAATACGCACATGCAAGGCCCAGTTTTTGGAGTGCACCTCGATCTGTTGTAAATTTTCTTGTGCATGCAGTTGCCACGCTCGGCAGACTGGACCAGGCCTGAGGTTACATGCCTATAAACTAACCAAGCTGCCTTGGATGAATAATACTCGTATTCTAACTGCATATGACTGAAGACCATGAAAAATCTATTCATTTTTGTTGAAAATCTCAACAATTTCATATTAATTGCAAATACATAATATAAGTTGCTTTTCACTTCACATTATAGGTTTTATAATTATGATTTTCTCTTTCAGTTACAGAAGCTACCAAAAGTGGAATTTCTGAACTCTTTGAAAAAAAGTGAGTTAGCTTAGTAGATTTCTTGTTGAAATTTTTGTCCAGAAGATTGATCATTCTAAGGAAAATAGATTTGATGCTACTGAAGATTTTTTGTTTTACCTTGTTTGACTATGTGGTCCTCATCCCTTTATCTTAATTTTTTTTGCTTAAAATTATATTGCTTAAGCATAATGTTAATATACTTAGTTAGGAGACTTACATTGACATATTTCTATTACCATTTGTTGACCATTGACATTTCTATAATGCTTGTTCCCTCATGGAGTGTAATCAAACCTACAGTTTAGGGTTCACTGCCAGATTTGTACAAAAGTTTTAATAATCTTGCTGCTGTATCTCTATATCTATATCTACATCTAACAGATACTGTCTGCCTTCTATAGAAAAGATTCTGACAGAGTCTGCCTTCTGTAGAGAAGAACTCATTAAGTTCCAAATGTGAAAGTTCCATGCTAGCATAAAAGAGACTCAGCCTAAATATTATAAGCTATGACCAAATGAATATTAGAAGCTAATATGTTGCCATGTGAATTGATTGTTACAGAAGAAGTTTAACTGACCAACTAGCAGCATATTGATCATTTATGTTATTGGGCTAAGAATTTAAAGAATCATGTTTAACTGTAGCCATTCAGCTAATTATAATGCACAGTTGACACACAACAAAATATATACTGCAATATCATGAAAACTGAAAACTTTATGGATTTTTAGAGCCTCTCATGATTGATTGTTCAACTCCTGTCATTTATCATTAATCAAGAATCACTGGCCCTTAATCTTTTTCAAAACAATTGCCGTAACTAATCATAATTGAACATATGTATTTTTTAGACTAAATGAGGTGAATGCTTTGGCATCAGATGTAAAACCCAGTGAAAAATCAAAAGATGGGAATGCTGAGGTAAGCCTTTAGGATTTCTTTTCATTTAAATTGATTCTTACATACCACTGCAGTTTTTCTGTAGGGACAGGTCTATTAACAATTCTTCCATCTTGTAGACATTTTTATAATAGGTATGAAGAGAATGGGCTTGATAAGAAGGGCTATTGAGAGAGAATGAAAAGAGGTAGAGCAAAAACAAGATAAAATTCAAGGAGTTTTCAAACTAGGATCAATCATCCCCTTAGCAATGCATCATTCTGGTAAGGTGCACAATTATATGATATCAATTCTGTTTACTGTGCTTTTCTATAGGATAGGGGTGGTACCTTACTGTGAATTCCTTTCAATTATCCCATTTTGTTGCCTTATTCAACCATCAAGGATTTAAGATGGATACACTGCAATATGGACAATCAATTGCATGTTTGAAATGATGCACATAAGAGCCAATCAGCTGTAAATTTCTCTCTTTAAACAATGCTGCCTTTCAAACTGATATATTTTTATAAAACAATTCCATTAATAAATAGCACCAAGTGTAAAGGTGCATGGTTTTTTTGCGGTTGGTTAGAACTATTCCTTTCTTTACTTTTTTCAAAAAACACATAAAAGTTTGCTGCAGATGAGAGGCTTAATATGTGATGCTTATAACTTAAGAATTAAATTTACAAGGCATAAAGGCATCAGATATTCAGAAGACTGGTTTCTAATGATTTTCTCAGTTGATTAATTGATTATATGATTGGTTATTTGATGGTAAGATTGATTGATAAATTGGGCTATTTATTAATTTATTAACTTATTCATTATTTCATTAATTACTGAATTTAGTCATGTGTTGGTTTAATATTGATTGCACTTTTGATGATCAGGATAATGAAGATGAAGAATCTTATGAAGAAGAAGATGATGATGATGATGATGATGATGATGTTCAAGTGACTATTGATGAAATCAGCACAGCAGGATCATATGGGTACGTTTAATCCACATTAGGGTGCAATTGTGTAAGGTCCAGTTACAGGACTATATTTGCATCATATTCCCTTTATATTTTTGGTCAAAAAGAAGTTTCATCATTGTCTATGATTGTATAAAAATTTGCAACATAGTTGCTTTCTAGCCCAAAGATTCTCTTCATTGTTGAGAAAATGTCAGCACTTCATTGTTTATTAATAGACCTTCAGCAAAGCAAGGTTATATAGTTCTTGCATATGTAGTGTGCCACATTATAGACCCATTAATCAATTCAATAAGATCTTGCTAGCTACTGTTATGTTCCCATCATAATGTTCAACACTAGGAAGAATGTTGTAAATTTGTTCTTACTGCCCCTCAAAATTATTGCAATTATTGCCAAGTTACATCAACCCCCTCTAATTTTATAACTACCGCATCAACAGTGTAATACTTATTTGTTGGCTTGATCCAAAAAGCTTATTTCATTTTTATTTCATTTTCAAGTGCTCCGTTTGGGGCTGGTGTTAATTGGGCACCAAAGGGTGCTGCTGGTACATCAAAACCAACTTCAGGTATTTTATTATCAAGTTTATACTGTTTGATTGCTTATTAACAATGAAACTAGATGCTGCAAAGTTGTTAATTGTCTTCTTTCACCTTTGTATATTATTATTTCAAATCGAAGTTGAAGGACTTGACAACGATGTAGCCATAGGCCCGAAAATCTTGTTAACTGTTTATATCAGGTCTCTTAGAAAGGTTAAATGGGAAATAAATGTAAAAAAGCAAGGAAGGGGAAACGGCATACGGGAGAAAGAGAAAAAAGGGGATAACAAGTATAGGAGTGAAAAATCGGAAAAATTTAGTATGAAAAGAAAGGATGGAAAGAAAATGTAGCGCATGAAATTGGAGCTGAATAGGAAATAAGGGGAGGAAAAAGAAGAGAAAGATGACAGGATCGAAACCACAAAGAAACGGAAAAGTGGACTACAATGGAATTGGAAGTATCCTGCCCCGGAGATGACCTTTTAGAGGATGTTCATAGAAAACTGCTGTAAGATATGAAGGGTACTTAGATGTAGTCTTCAACTTCTGATATACCTTTAAAATTTGAACTTGTTTGTCAGTATCTGCAATGTAGATAACCAAAGACGATTGAGAGAAGGCGAGAAGCACGATCCTAATTTGCAAATGAGTATGAACTTCCCGCACAGCTTACGTTTTTCACAAAATCCTCTCACCAGATGCTTTATCACATGAAATGAGATCTCGTAGAAGGCCAGGGCATGGCTGCGTTACTCTACTGCTCGATGAGCCTTAAAATACGTTGCCTGTCGATAGAAAGGCTACAGTGCCGATGAAAAAGCTACCCATAACAGTCGGAATTAGAAGCATTAAAATGGAGTTCTCAATATTAGGTGCTGTGCATCTAGAACAATCAGCAGACTCGGTGTATTCATAGTTCTTCTTTTATTATTTTCTTTCCAGGTACATCTGGAGATGCAAAACGACTTGATTTAGACGCTGTTGGAACCGTGAATAACGTTTCTATTTATGAATATGATATTGACCTAGGAACAGATGAAAAGCCGTGGAGAAATCCAGGTAAGTTTACGTTAATGACGTTATTGTTTATCTTTAATATCATTAATGTAAGTTAAAGATCTCTTAATGAAATGCAACGAAAAGTAATAAGATGCTCTTCGAAAGAGAGGTTATTTTCTGATAAGAATCTCATTAAGTTTATCGGAACAAGTATAGGAACGATTAGCACTGTTGGAGTATTCCCAGGTTACATTCGAATTCCCAAGGTGTATTTTAATTGCAGGCCTTTATATGCACAACATCTCATCACTAACCACTTATAGTATGCACTATATAATAACGATACACCAACACTTCCAGATTTGGATAGAAATTCTTGATCCTTTCTGCTGAGTTTAATTGGTAACGAATCCGTCCGTGTTGTTAGACCTGGCTAGACCGTGTTGCTAGACAAAAAAGGTGATTGATAACAGTACAAATTTCAATGTCCATTTGTTCTCTGCATTAAGGGAGGTTTTAACTTTAAGGCCAGAGTGAGTTTTCTTAAAGGAGTGTTTGATTGTATTCTCTACTTGTTGAAAATTGCATGGAAAGCGGAATTATAATTCAGGATACTGAAGGGACTTTTTTCTCGAGAGGGTAGTAATTAATTGAAAGGGGTAGATAACTTGACAATAGTTTAGACGTTTTAAGAGATAAAATGAAGACAATTTCCCGATTATTCGGCAAGTAAGGTCGTATTTTCATTTAATCGTTTGAGAGTCTGTCAATATGAAGACGCAAAACCCTGATTGGTATGGACAGAAGGAGTTCATTTTCTCACGAAACTATTTGATTATGATCAGGGTGCGTGAGTGTTAGCCAATCGTACCCGCTAATTTTTCTTCTCCCATGGTTCTCGATCTGCAACTGTTGTTCTATTCCCGTTTAGCTTTCTAGGCATTGTCTGACGTCTTTACTTGCTGACGAAATTGCTTCTTAGTATGCATAGTTATGTATCCTCTTATCTTACCAGTTTTGCAGCCCAAAACATTTCTTCAGTTAGGGACCATTTTGTAATCCATTTATTATTGGTGCTCTTCAGGGGCAGATATAACTGATTATTTCAATTATGGCTTCACTGAAGACACCTGGAAGCAATACTGTGAAAGGCAGCGGAGACTTCGAATGGAAATCAGTGGTCAGAAAAAAATATATGTGAGTGATATTGCACTTGCATGAGGGTAAAGCTTTGAATCTAACCACGGGAATGTTAAACATAAGAGGAGTCTGAACTTGAAAATATATTTATCAAAAGTCAAGTGAAAAAGGTAAAATTATATGTAAACTAAAGAGAAGAAAAGTGAGGCCGTTCGATTATGATATTTCTCTACTCCTATAACAGGCGGGCAGTAACTTGTATTAAGTAACATATGATTGTAACGAGAAAATGGACCCTAAACGTGAATGGAAATGAATTATCCTGCAAAGCTAGGAGAAGATGAGTGACCCCGCAGATTCCAGCTCAATATTGCCGAATTGTTCAGTTATGTTTTAGAGTTTGAATGAGTGTGATTTTTTAAATACGTTTTTTGTGCCTTGAACCAATACAATGGAAAACCTTTACAAATATGATTATGATTCCAGAAAAAAGTATTTGATTTACTTTGACTCTTTCTTATTCATTTTTTACCATTTGCAGTCTTTATCTTCTGGTACGAATTCACAAATTCCGGACGCTCTAGGTAAGAAAACTGTATCAATGATTTAAGCAAACTAGACCTTGACTGTAGGTATTTAGCTTTTATTGATATACCTTATTGTGGCTGGAGCTAACAAGCACAGCTGCTTATGGAATTTTTTCTCAGATTCGTTTATAAATTCTGATAGAAGTACAATTTATTTGTTTTACAGCAAATGCCAAAGCAGGGCCTCCGCCCGACAGAAAAAATGAAGGAACTATTGATGTGATTGGTGGAACAAACTCGTTAAGTAAGCTATACTTATTAAGATCTCAAATACACGTTTTTTATTCAATCAGAAACTGGCTTATAAGAAACTAGTATTACGGTGGTCAAACATTTAAGAAACTCTTGTATTAAGTTTAAGTAAACCTAAGAAATTAGAAAATTTCAATTTTGCAAACTTTTCAATATTTCTGGTTCCATTGACCTTGGTTCCATTAAATCGATAGTTCTGTAGATTACGTAATACTCGATGATATTTAAGGGTGTAGACATAATGTTATTGTAGATGGTTTTTTTGTAGCAATTTGCGCAGTTATTAGCACATCTTCAAAACAATATGTCAATATTTGGTCCTAAAAATAAGAAACCAGCCAAGAATCAATTAGTACTAAAACGCTAAAACTTAGATGGCAAATTAAGAAACTTTAAGAAGTAAAGGCTGATTCAAGTTTCTTATAAAATAAAAAACGTGTAATTCGATTAAGTTGGTATTTCAACAATATCTAATGATAGTTTAATTTTGCACACATTATATTTGTTTTGTATTACAAATTCTGAAAGACTTAGCTTACTTTGCATCTATCTCAAGGTGAGCAAATGGTGTTTGACATGCGTCGATTGTACCGATAACGTTTGAGCTCTTACGAGATATTTTAAGACAAGAACCATGGTAATTAAAACACAGCCATAATAATAACATAATTTTTGTGGAATATGACTAAGCTGTATCTTATGATCATTATATGAACGTGCTGTGATTAAGCTACGTAAGTACTGATAACACAGTTGATCGATCTGAAAGATATTCTCTTGCGGAACATAGCCAATTCTTCTTTTAAAGATTTTTTTATATATTTGTGCAGATTGTGTTAAGGAATAGCAAGAGCCTAGATTAGGAAATCTAAAGCATGTCCATCCGAGATAAAGTTTGCCGCATAAGTTTGCTGCAGCCTGCATAGTGATTCCTTGTCTATATTTTTTAAATTAAAGCTAACTCTACTCTGATATATGCAACAAGGAAAGTTATGAACAAAATAGCAGGCTGCCTACCGGATTCTCCAGGACTACTTGCGAGGATGTATAAAATAACAAAAAAAAGGAACAACGCTAAGCGGCAGAGGTACACAGCAAATACGACCAAATGATAATTATATATTCATATATTATATAACTAATATCAATTATGTATCCATAAATTTTATATTTACTTCACCCAAAATGCCATGATATTTTTTAGCGAGCAGTCGACGACCGCAGGATGAACCTTTGGCTGGTTTCCAACCCCCTGATATGGCCTTTGCTGGCAGACCAGGATTCCCAAGAACGTTTCCAGGTAGGGCACTTACGTTCCTCTTATCTACATAATTTGTTTCTGATGCGTAAAATATAATAAACAAAAGTTTAAAAGCCTAGAAAATCGACCTGTAACTAAATGGGTATTTTATGATCACATGAATAATGGGAACGAAATGTTTTCATTGCTTGTGCAATATTTTGCTCTCTCAACCAGATCAATTAACAAAAAATACATATATACACATATATTTACACTGTTATCCTAGAAGTCCTGTTGAAAAAAAAAAAATTTAGTTAAATCTTAAAACAGTCATGATTATAGTTTGTTATATTCAACTTTGCATTGTGTTTCTCTTCATAAATTGAAAAGATTTTTGTTGGTGAAAATTGTTTTGGTTTTTGGACTTGTATGCCTTGAAACCTGCTGTTGATTCTTTATTGCTGATTGAATCGCCGCTTATACAAAGTTGTATTTTTACATTTTCGTTCAAGTTTCGCGAGTTTACCAAGATCTAGGGCTCGCCAAAGTTATTTTATAGACTTACAGAATTGATGATTTCTAAGACTCCCAAATGCGTATTTGAATTCTTATAGTTTCACACGTTAACGTTAGCTTGCATATTACTGTACCGCAGAATCTGAATGCTAACACAGTGTTTGTCGTGCCGATAGGTTATTTTGTATACAAATTTTTTTGTTTTTATTACTAATATTAAACTATCAATAAAAACTAAAATGATATGTCGTGTCTTCATAAAATTACTGTCATAAATGCCGTTTCATTACAGTTGTGTTTTAATTTATCTTCGTTTCTGTGTACAGGGTAGAATTTCATACCAAGGTATTGATTTCCAAATTGCAAAACGAACAGGCTAAATTATGATTAATTGATTGGAGTAACTTATAACGCTTTGTATCAAAGGGCAATTAATACTAGTTGATATCTATATCTCTTTTACTATTTCAGTGTTTTCTCTTTTCAGGACCGATGCAAGTGGCCCAACCCAGGTTATTTCCGCGTCACCCTGGTATGCCTCCTGGCATGCGCCCTCCGTTTATGCCACCTCCTGGCTTTCAAATCCCTGTTGCACCCCAAAACGAGCCAAACGTCAGCATGGCAAACCAAGCTGTTTCTGGAGCTCCTTCCAGTTCTACATCAACTCAGATTCCTGGATCGGCACCCGATGGAGCAGTGTCAAGCATGGCACCACACCACGCAATGATGCCACCAATGGGTGCTCCTGCAGGGGCAATGCCTCCGCATATGTTTGGAGCTGACGGTGGGTTGTTTGCCCAATGCAAATTTTATTGATATACTTTGTTATATCATATTGTATTATATCATATCATATTTTCTCATGTTATATTGTATTATACCATATTCTACTTTCTTATGTTATATTTTCTTATATTATATCTTCTAATTTTTGTTATCTTTGATATTCAAGGACTACCTCCAGGGATGCAATTACCTCCAGGGATGCCTGGTGCTGCCGATATGTATGCAAGAGGTTAGGTCCTTATTTGCTCAGTAGTTTACACATTGGAAGGCTATTTAACTTTAATTTTCCTTGCTAATTGATGCGCATTAAGAATTTTTGAAAGCTTTCTTTTATATGCACGATTCTCCAAACCCTCATGATTATTAATGTTCTCTTAGGACCAATGGATGCATTCATGCCTCCGAATTCTGCCATGGCTGGAATGTTTCCACCTTCATGGGATGTCAATGCAATGCAAGGCGATTATTCAAGAAGTCCTGAACGAACAGAACGTGAACGAGGTGACCGTGGAAGCGATGGGGATAGTGATTCAGAAAGTAGACGACATAGGAGAAAAGACAAAGAAAGACACAGGGAACATAGAGATCGGTATATATTATAGTATACTATAATTGCAGTTTCTTCCACCTAACACATACTGACCTTTTGTGTACCAAAATCTGCAAGAAAAAATAAAGGCACCTTGGTTGAAAGCTCATTAGGTGACCAAAAGTTGCAAGCTCGATCACTTTGTAGTTAATTAATCAACGGATGGGTGATCTGAATGCGACTGTATTTTCAGTCGTTTCAATCCAATTTTTCTCGCCGCTGCTCACCGTGGGACAATATGGTTGTTCAGGCTCAGTCCAGTTCAATTTCCCACTCAGTATTTTCTAGACACAATTCAACAATCTAATGATAAGCAACAACTGCAAGAATAAATTATACAAAAGTGAAATCGTTACATTTAAATAGTAAAATTACTATAGTTTTGGAACATGTATTACATGCAGGGAATAACTTTCAAACAAATACCAAAAGCAAACAAACAGGAATCGTGGACTTCTCTTTTATTTGCCGATGTTTCTTCCCGGCACATATAATATGTTTAGAAAACCTGCCTTTGAAAAGTCATAATAATTACTCTTAGGTCAAACAGACCTCAATAGTATTCTTGATGTTCTCCTCGATCGTTAAGTTTAGAATAAGCGCCTTGCGTTCATAGGTCTATTTTCTTGCCTAATGGTCCTCTGTAATCCATCTAGAAACTGAGTCACACGGTATATTCTGTAAATAAATAACTATGTAACTGAATAATCTACAATCATCAAAAAGCATATTATGAATACACTAAAACAGGATTTATTATACGGATCTTCAATCCATTCAAGACGCCAGCTTTTCTATTCAGTACGGGACAATTTAGAAATATGTACTGCATTGTATTCAGTCATTCAGTATCTGCTTTTTTTGCATTTTGCTCGATAATCCGCCACGGCCTGTTTTTCCTTACTGGGGTTCTTCCAATGCTACGCTGGCTTTATTTTGTACTAAATTCAAATCCAATCCCAAACACCAGGATTAGAAAAGCAGCTGCAAATAAATCTGCATACTTTCAGTTCCTGTCTTGTTCAGGTTTTTCTGATGTATGAACTTGAACTGTTATTTTCTTTGCATCGCTGCGTGCTAGTACGTTGTATTTAGTAAATTTGTTGTTGTTCTTTTCTTGTTAATTCTTAGTGGTTAACCTCTCTTTAAAGGGACAGGGAAAGCACACGTGATAAAGATCGAGATCGAGACAGAGAGAGACGACATAGAGACAGAGAAAGTCGACGCGACAGAGACAGGGATAGAGATAAGGATAGATCGCGAACTAGGGATAAGGTAACTATCTTTTAGTAATTACAGTATATAACCATATTGCTATCGTGTTTTTCTATTTACTGAAAATTGCAATAGATGGCGAAACTTGTAGCGAAGTCTGAAGTTTTTTTGTTAAGGTCTGTCATAATGAATTTGCGTACACTCTCTCGTGTTGCTTGTATTTGACTCTCTCCGCTAAGCTGTTAACAGCATCTTTGAACTGTAATAACTTGATTAAACTGGAATTCTTTTTGCAGGAGAGGTCGTCACGTCGTTCGGAGAGATCGAGGGAACATAGGAGTGATAGGTAATTTGTTTTCTTAGTTTAAATGCCCAATTAACGTTACGTATTTTTCAGGAAGATTTGATCAGTCACAAAGGGTCTGAAAGTATGTCTTTACCTCTGAAGAAGTTTTTAGAAACTTTTCGTATCTGACAAAAGCATTTCATCTAAATTGAAAAGCAAGTTCTTGATTGGAAGCCTAAAGTACTTTGAAGTCATAAACTGCTTTTTCTGTATCAATTCATATCTTTTTGTTCAATAAAAACAAACGGACAAAGCTGACTAACTACGTACCATACTAAGTGGGAACAGACTAATTGCCAGCAATTTCGCATCATTTATGGCATAATTAAATATAAACGGTCCTAGTCAGCTCTAAGAGAGGGACAGCCGAGAGCACGTAATTCGCCATTTGTGTTTGGCGACTACAGGAGTAAGGAGCACTTACACAGAAGCTTTATCATATCTTCTCTTCTATGAACATTCATTTCCATGACTGTACCTGTCTTGTCACTTCAATTCAATTAAAGTTTAATATGCCATAAGATATCAGCTGTTAATTATGTATTTTGAATTTGATCGCAGGAAAAAACATAGATCAACAAGCAGGCAAAGAGATGATAGTGAAGACATTGAAACGCCACGTAAAAAGTCTCGAAAATCGCGCACATCAGTTGACGAAAGTAGTTTCCATGATGATGGAACGAAAGAAGAAGGCGAAGCTTCAGATGAATAAATGGCCTTTTAAAACCATCTTTAACTGATCCACAGATCATCGTGACTTATTGCACATGGATGATATAATATGTGGAGCATGCTCATTTGCCAAGAATATGGCACGGAGAGTCAGTGTACAGATAAACAAACTTAAGTAATTGCTGCTGAAGAAAGCAAAGTTTTTACAATGGAATCCTTAGCAAAGGAATTCTGATTAGCAAAGTGTTGATATCAAAATAGTAATGGAACGTTGTACATTTATGTGGCTTCGTTCGTGATAAAAGATTCTTACCTCAATTTGATTTATTTTCTAATTATCGTTCCTTATTTGGGTTACAATTTGACTTTGTTTCTAGGCCTAATTGTCGTAGCACTTGGTCTGACCAAGGGACGTCAGAACCGGTTGGTACTGCGGGCACGTGCCCCTCCTAAGGTTTAGAATAATGTCCCTTTTCTTAGAGGTGACGCTGGAGCTTATGAAAAGTTATTGTACCCTTTTCTCCCCGTTGCCCGCTAAATTCGACGCACCTGATTTAAAATTATTTTTCGTGGCGTAGAAAATTCTATGTCTAGGCTAGGTTTCGAGTTGATTAAAGGAATGATATACCTTGCTGTTCATTGCAACCGTTCATAAATAGAGCAATTGCAAAGTCCTGCCGACCAAAGTTAGATTTTAAAAATTGCTCTACTTTCCCAGGCATGAAGGTTAAAAAAGCACCAATACAATAATACTTAGATTTGTGGTTGGTTTTTATTATAAATGATTTAAATAGCCTTTCTGATCGTTGAAATTCCTTGGCTGTTAAAGTGTACTATTTTCTGAGTTCTAAAAACGTACGCATCTGACGTCAATTGCTGGCAGATTTTATATTAAGATGGACGCAAAAAAGTTTGCTCCTTAGCCATAAAGATTCCATGTTTGAAATGGCCAATGGTCATTTGAAATTCGTTTTGAATACAATTGGATCTTATTTTTCTGATTTTTCTGATGAGACCAAATCGAATTCAGGCTGTTGGGAGAAGCTTCATTTTTGACCACTGCGAAGACGCTTGCCTTTAGCGCTTGTTTCCACGACAACAGTTGATTGTAAAATGGCGGACTAACTTGCGATCAACAGATCATAAACATGACCTCAAAACTTGCAATTAAAGCATCCAAAAAAGACAGACCTAGATCATCAGGTTTGTTTATTTACTTATTTGAAATATTTCAACGAAAATAATGTAAATTTTCAGTCTGTTGTTGCAAGATACTTCCATGCCGACATTTTGCTTGGGCCTAATAGCATTCGATCACTAAATGCCTGGACATATCAATTTAATTCCAATTTAAGGCTCTTTAAATGCAGTTTTCTTTATATATTCCTTGTCTTATATCCAAGCTCACAATTTAAAAAGCGTGCTGCACATTGCGCTGCAATTTCTTTGTGTTAATTAAGTATCATTTATTGTTTATAACTATTACTTTCGCTGATGAATAAACATATCTTTATCATCAGACACTAGCAAGTTGAATCATTTTACATGTATCAATTCTATAAAAAATACCTGTAGCAGGAAAAGTAAAGTTTTGAACCTTTTTCTATAATCTTGTATTAAATTCGAAACTAGACTTGATGTTTTTACCCTATGTCAATTGTACATTATTTTTTTTATATATATGTATAGAGAAGGTGATTGCTAGCAAGTCTGCAAGAAAATCGAAAGATGCTGGAACTCCTGAAAATAAAGTGCAGTCACCATTGGTTCCCAATGGTCAAAGTGAAAATGCTTCAAATACAGAATCTCCTGTTCAGGCTTTTTGTAAGCTAGATAGAGAAATTAATTTGTTGAGAATTAATCCAGAGACTCTGAAAAGTGTAAGTGATGCATAAGTTATTTCCATCAATGATACAAAGTTTCCCATTCCAAAGGCACCTGCTTCAACCCATAGGAAGGGGTACGGTCATGAAAACTTGGGGAGAATGGCAAAATCAAATTACTAAGCTCTTTTCTAAGGTGGCAGATGGCACCTTGCCTCCTGCTATAGGAGCTTCCTGATATTCTTCCTGTTTCAAATGATTTTTAATTTCCAAAAGCTTAAAATAATTTGCATATACTACTATATCAGTGACAGGAATTTAGGAATGGGCTTTGTCACTCAAATATTTCAAAACTTAAGACAAGGTTAATTTATCATTTATTCCTGATATGTTTGAGGGTATAGGAAAGATTCACATGTTTTCAAATTTGCCCTATTTTCATAGCTCATGGCAAAACTAAATCTATCTACATGCAAGTTTTTATAGCATTCTATTCTGCAAAATGTCGCAATTAAGCAAACTATACAATATAATTTAAGTTGCAGAATACATGGTGCAAGTAGACATAATGAGGAAGTAACATTTTGATATTATCTAAAAAAGGTGCTTAAGAATCGAAATAAAGAGATGTCTAACAGCTTTCTTAATTTGTTATACATTACATTATCATAATCACCACAAATTAACAAAATTCCATGCCACATGTAAGTTTAACCCTGACTCTAAAAGGCTCTTTGACATATTGCTGACCATATTAATAACTAAGATTTTTAAGAAGTAGATGTCCCAACAAATGTTATTGAAAATTCACAAATTTTCCAACAATCCATAGATTTTTAGAAAGGTTCAAATTCTTCCCTTCTAGCAGTAGCACTTTGAAGCATATCCAAATATCCTCGTACTAGAAGATTTTCTCCTCTTATAAATTGTCGCAGTTTGATGGTCATATATTTATCAAAAATTTCAGTCTTCAGCTCCATCACCAACAAAAAATGGATATCAGTCAACACAAGTGTTGGTTAAGAAAAAGGTTGCAGTTTCTGAAATGCCAAAGCAAAGCAAGAGGTATCTGATAGTTCTGAAATTTCTCTTGAGCATAAGAAGAATTCAAGAGCAAAACTTCAAATGTAAAGCTTTTTATTTGGTTAAAACAGGGAACAAACATGTGACATTACCATTGGAAACAATTTCATGGTTTCTGCTGGTCAAATGATTGTGAAAATATAATGGAGCAGTTTCTTGCTCATTGGGACTTTTAACTGTTAATACCTATATTTATGTCCTCCCAGACACAGTTCTTGTGCAATTTAATAAGGCAAAAGGGCGAGCTGCACTTCTTCACAAACATAAACTAACTTTTAAAAGTTGAAAATCTGTAATGTTCTTTTCCTATTTAATTTGCATCTTACACACAAATATACTCTCTTATAGAGAATATTCTTGTATACTGCTTATTGAGAAGCAAAACTGGTATATGCATGACTTTTAACATTTTAGGGTAACTGTTGCTCGCAGAGCTCCATCTGATGCTGAGATCAAGCTCCCAAATCCTGAAGGTAAGATCAGAGCAAAATTTGTTTTTTTTACCTGTCTCAATTTAGCAAATTATTATTATACCTTGATAATTTTTTAACAATAGATTTTATTCTGTTGAAGCCACCTTCATGCTGATGCTAAGCTTTATAATGTGAAATTTTAATTATTCCTATATGCTCCCTCTATAAGCCACATTTGAACTAGCTGCCTTGCAAATAATTTAAATATTTGATAACTTCCCAGAGGGGATTCCAGAATACTGAAGCAAATCCAGAGAAAGTTAGTCCTGCTCATTCACAGAAGTGTCACATTTGGTGCTGTTGCCCAGATGTTAAACAACTTGTAGTTATGTATTTTGGAGCTTATCAACAGGGTTTCCTGCTGCATGCAAGTGCCTGGGGAGAGGGGCAATCTTGTGAAATATTGGTGCCAAACAATAAGAAGTCACAATAATTCAGCCATTTCTTTAAGGGCAGAAAGGCCAATTGCCCCCTGCTATTGGTGTCCCTGCTTACAAATTTTATGTTTTTTACTCTTAGACTATCCAGGATTAAGAGTTGATGATGCTGGTAGGATCATTCCACACAGTATACTTGGCTCTGTTGTGGACTTTGTTGAGCAAGCTGTTAAAATTGGGGATGAAGCTGTAAGTCACATTTATGGCCATTTAGCTCTTATCAGTTTTGCATGGTTGTATCGTATTATTTTTCAATTCACTTTATCACAGGCTGCAGAAGTTTCCTCATGCCTTTCTATGATTTAGCTAATAAAGTTTTTGGAAAGTTGCAGATAGAGGCATAAAATGCATATCGAATTCAGGGACATATGCTTTCAAAGGACGGACCTAGTTTTTCCCACAAGAGGTTTAATTTTGCGAAATAGCAGTTGTTGCCAATTAAAGAAAAGTAAAGTTTTTTCAAATTATTGGAGCAGGACTCACAGTTATAGCATGATATTGCAACTCGGTTTAGGATTTTATAAACAGAGATAATTCAAGTTCAGTGCCAGATCGGCACCGATGGTATCAGCTTAAAATGGCAGCATGGACCTTATGGTGAAATTATTTTGGGTCTAATTCCCCCAAAACCCCCTATAGTGTATTTTAGCTGTATTTTGTATTCCAATAACTACTTTCCACTTCTAAGCTTTGTAAATATCCATGTAGAAACTAAAGCATGAAGTAGCATTGTGTAATGTACTTTTTCTGACCCTCAGAGTATGAAAACGTCGGACAATTTCTAAATGGCAAACTGGAGTAAATCACCAGTTTCTACCAGATAATTATGCGAAAATAGGAAAACGCATGCGTGGTTTGCTGCTTGTTTTTCGCCAATCATCCTTTTCCTTGTAATTTATTCCCATCCTCAATTTGCTAAATTACTTTTCCGTTTTTCTCTGCAGTTTTTAGTTTTTTTACCATATTGTGAAATGTTATTAACGCTCCTATAGCCTTGTTTAACTTTGAAATTTTCTTTGATGCAGAATGCTTCTATAAAGATTGGCCCAAAGGTCAGTATTTCAAGAACCTTTGCATCATGTAATGAATCTTTATATCGAATCATTGACAGACAGCCGATTGCCATAAACATCCGAAGTTAACTAAGAATGCTCTGGCAATGGGGCAGCTCGGCATTACTGTGGCTCTTCTCTTCTAAGAGTTTCTTCTTAAACCATTGTCAACGCCTGAGATGGGTTTGCAACACAGTGAACGAGGAGGGGGGGGGCTCTAGAGGATACAAGAGCCTAGAAGTAAATGTAATTTTATGCTATGTGTATTGGATATATTGAAGACCCAGACTCTGTATATTCACCATTTTTAGATCCCATGGCAGATTTGCACATGATTCTTTCAAAATTATTTTCCTTATAATTTCATGCAAAATCGAAAAATCGAACATATATGAAATATTTAATGGAAAAGAATGAATATTTATTCGCCACGTTATATCAAAATTTTAAGTTTTTTTTAGTGAAGGAATCATTCAAGATAATCATTTTAAGCTATCTTATTTGTGAATGCTTTTACCCAGTCAAATGAGCATAAGATGTAACGTATTTGTAGCAATTTGGCTGGAATGATATCCTTTGATTTTTTAAGAATTATAGCCTACATTTCCAAAGTTTTGGAAATCTTAAATTCATACTAAATTTCTTCTGCAGCCACAGTTTAATACTGTGTTTTTGCCATTTCCATAAATGCGTTCTTCATGCAATAATTCTCGTGTGTGCATGGTTTAAACAATAGCATGCTCATTCACTTTGACAATAGCCGTTAAACCCAAAGTTTTTGTTTAATGTTTTTATTTTTATCCTGTATTGTAGTTGACACCAAGCCCATGGCCTGAAGATGATGATTTTGAAAGTCCAAAAGAGTTTCTCAAGGAATCGAGACAAATTAGGGTATGCTAATGCTTGTTCGATCGATTCTTTCAACTACAATATATAGTCATTCTTTATGCCTTATGGAGAGTTGGACAAAATTTGCATGATCGAAGCAAAACTTTCTTCTCATTTAAGAGGGAGGGGGGCTATAAAATCTCCTAGAAAAACGGGCAGATTGTATATTTAGTCCATCATGTCAACCAAATCATTTTCTATTTACACTATACATGTATTTGCTTTGTTTGTTTGTTGAGTTTCAAGTATTAATCTACGACTCTTATCAGGCTATGGTTAAGGCAAGAAGATAGTTAAACTCGTTGCATTTCTCCATCCATACCCTGCACAAATAAGGATCTGTCCGAAAGGTTTATGGTGTATCTATCTATTCCTGCTTAGTCTGCAATGAGGCTCTTAATCTAGGTCAGAAATTCATGACTCTTCAGCTGTAAATCATATCCAAATGCAGCCTATTCTCCTCCTTTATGGTCCTTTCCAATCCAAAACAGATTGTTGTTAATCTAAACTTATTTCGTTTGCTCTCTTTTGTTTCGTAAGGTTAACGAAACTCGGGCGTTGGAAAACTGGGAACGGCAGATGAATATCAGGAAGAATGAACAAAGACACCTTTCAGGTATGAAATTGATTAATCATGAGGGATGCAGAAGAAACTACACTAGTCTGGTGATACACAACCACTAGTTTTTTTTAAGGATTTCGTTATTGTTTATTTATATTTGAGATAAAGCACAAGACCTATTAATTTACGAAATGGAAAATATAATATGCTGTTTGTGAATTTTGTGAATTAATTTTAACAGTTTCGTTTACAGACAACCCTTGTAAATGAACGTGACCAAGCTGATTTAGCTACCATATTGAAATAGAACTCATTCATTATTTAGATTAATCTAAACTATATGCCATCAAATCATGTTTACATTCTTGATAAGAACAGCCTTGAAACCAGGGACGCCAGGAAAAAGGTGGCAGTAGAGTAAAATGCCCATCTTGTGTTTCCCTGGCTGGAATTAAGGAGCATGAATTCTAGTTTAATCAAGAAAGATAATCTATTCAACAATATAAAAAACAGTCAAACACGAATAACGATCCATTTCCAAAGACATTAATCATTTCCATTTGTATAAGTTAATGCACTCATGTCTATTAGAGGCAAGGCTGCAAAAGTCATTGCTACATGTCGCATTGCAAGCGGCGTCCATCTTTTTCACTTGCAATCTCAACTGCCATGCCTTTTTGTTCGTTCTCTGTAAATTTTTCTCCAATATCTCTGTATGAAACTTAATGTTAGTGCAAACTTAACCGAAATAGTATCATTGTATATTAAGCTAAAACTGCCGAGTCTGCTTACTACAATGTTTCTTTTATTAATCTGCCTGCGTTATATGTTGAGAATCTTTTAATTCGTCCCTGAGTGCCCGTCAACATGTCTTTTCTGATAAGCTTTTTCTGGTCATCATGGTCATCATCAATCCTACCATTCGTGAAATGCATATGATTCTCTGGATTAACTATGTATACCTCATTGATATGATTACGTTGTACCGTCGACTCTTGCAATAGGCCTGCCAGATAAATTTGTCGTCAGCGAGGTTTGTAATTGTATTTTTCCAGTTCAAATGGAAATTAATCGTCAGTCTGGCAAGGAAATTAACACACGTTGAAGAACTCATCCTCTTTCTTTTTAATAGATGCAATGAATATGCCAGCAGATATGCTGTTAATGAACCAGGATGACGACTTCAGACTCAAACAAGAAGAAAGGTTTGTGCCACCCCTTTTGTTAATAGCATGGAATCTTGGTAGAAATGTGTCTACTGCTGAAGTCAGCCAATGTTTATCTTTTTATACAATGTTCATACGAACAGCCAGCAAACAGTCTTTGATATTAGCCATTCTAGATTAGAAGGCGGCTGCACAATGGATTCAAGGCAATCTTCATGTGATCACTGTAAGCGCTACCAATTGTATTTTAGCTAGTCATGAATACGGGGTAATATACATGTGATCAGTGTTAGCTCTACGAATTGCACTGTAGCTGGTTATGAATATGAGGCAATCTTCATATGATCAGCGTAGGCTCTACCAAATACACTTCAGTCAGAAATATAAACCCCATACGCCTTACGATACGGCTTGGAGGTATGTTTAACTAAACAATAATTACCTTTTTGTTCATTTCAGATCCTTAATTGACAGAGCTATGCCTGCTGTGGATTATGGAAAGGGCTGTAAGTCTGTTGTCTCAAAATTCAAGCTAAGCTTTCCTTCTCATTATCCTCCTAATTATCATTTGCAGTACTTTCTCCATCAAGATTTTGCAGGAAATTTATGAGCGTTTTTACAAATGTACTTTGGTTGTGAAGCATCTCTGTCTCACCGTTTATTGTTTTCTCCTACATGCTCATTTATTTCACCATTTGTTTTATTGTCTTATTTAAATATTTTTGTTTAGGCCTTAATATTTCTGCTGCTATGATGTAATCAAGCTATAATCACAGGATATATACTGTATATATCAGTAGGAATTGGCAATACAGGAAAGATACTATTAGGGATTAAGCATATAGAGAAAGAGCAACGAATCACTTCTCTTGCGTCAATCCTGATTGCTCCACAATATTGACGGATGATAGCGTAGTGGATTTTCATTTTGACATAATTAATATTCCTTCGTTTACAAGGTCTCAGCTAAGAACTATTAAGTTATATCAATTGTGTATAAACATTGACAAGATTGACAAGCGCAATTTTCAGCCAAATCTTCACTGAGTATGGAACGCAGGATAATGTATATTGCGTGAAAAGAAGAGTATTGGATGAAAAAAGCACTTTCAATATACTAAGTTGCGTTACTGCTTTCTTGTATTCTCCTTGTTGTAGGGTTTTGTGTGCCTCAGTGGTCCCAAAGGCTAATGAAGTGGGGGCGGGTGCCACCCTATACACCAATGGATATAGGTAAATGGTCCGGTAAATGGCTAAACTCGCTGTGCAATGCGTACAGAAGATGAATTATACGTGACTTAGGGATCAGGCGATTCTTCGGCGAAGCTTCATTCCGGGCACGTTGGATCACATTTTCCCAAAAGGCTAGGCTATGAATTGAGAATAGCACATTCTTCAGAATGCTTTTAATCCCCAGACTGAATGATCACATTGTGATAATACCATACGTTGCTAGTAATGCTTTACGACATTTTGACCTTATATATTATTCTCTATTTACAATTTATTTTTCTAGCAATATAAGCAACCAAATAAGCTACAGAAATAAAAATGTGGCAGAAATTTAATACAATAATTCAGAGAATTAAACGCAATTAAACCAAATAAGCTACAGAAATAAAAATGTGGCAGAAATTTAATACAATAATTCAGAGAATTAAATACAAAGATGCAAAAAATATACTTTAATTATTATCATACTTGATGTTATATATTTATGTTCATTGATATTCGACATTATTTACTTATATTACTTTTCTTTCAGATCGAGTCGGTAGTGAGTTTTGGAAACAAGTTGAAACCGTTGGTGGGGAAGAAGGAATCAAGTAAGTAGTTACTTTTTATTAAGGTTTATCATTATTTGCGCGGCTGTTTGTTGCAATTGTAATGTAATTCTTGAATTGAAAACATAAATATCATCTATGATTGGTTGATTAAAAATTTGAAGGGCTTATTGATTGATAGTGGAGCTCAGAAAGCTTAAACAGCATTTTCTATCAGCAGTGACTAAATATGGTGAAAGAATATATAACATTTCCATCTTAAACCTCTTTCTAAGCTCGGTTTGTTTGCTTTTCTGTTATGGGTGCAAACAGGCTGCTTTATATCGTTTTTAGTGAACCATCCTTAACTTTTAGCTGTCTACTTTGGCTTAAAGCATCACTTAGACATTTTGTTATTCTGACCCTATGTAATGAAAAACGTATTGCGTTTCAGGATGACCTTAACCCAAACTGAAAGAGGGTACGCTCCACCTGTTGAGCACATCGGACGCCCTGATACCGTCAGGAAATCAATGGGTACCGATTGGAAGGAAACAAGACGTATGGCTAACATTCATTATCCTTGGTTGAAGTCGCAATATCTTCAAGAAAGAAAGCAGAAGTTGGTGAATGTTATTGAGGAGATATGCCCTCATCATCCCGTAAGTGTTGTTTTGAATTTGAGTTAGTTACTGCGAATCTCATTTAGTCTATCTAGGTCAGGTCACCTCTCCCATCCTGCGTCATAGATAATTAAAGTATGAAATCAGAGTCTGAGATGGACTTAATACTGCTCAACTAATTTCCCGTAATGGGCAGGAATTGGTTTTTTTATATAAAGGTGTATGTCTAAAACAACAAATTTTTCCTGATTTGCTCTCTGAACCTATTCAAAAATCATAGTTCGTCAAGAAGACACCAAGTGTTTTGTTACTTAAAAAATTGTAGATGCTTGAAATATGTTATTTGCTTTGACCTTTATTATCGCTTATTAGGTATTACTAGGCTTCTATCAGTAAGGCTTTTGTATTTGATATAGCTTTCATATAGATTTTTATTTCATTTAGATTTATTCATGCAATAGATAGAGTCGTTAAAAGCCGGGAAATACACTGCAGGGTGTGGCTTCGGGTAACTGTAGACAAACGCACACATGTTGCGCTTTACATCGTTTGATTTATCTGTTTTCTCAGTATTTGGATGGGCTGGAGGTTATTGGGCAATCACTGGAAAAGGAACAAGAACCAAACAATAATATCATTGAACAAATTGATTCATCTGAGTCGAGTGACCTTGATGATCTTGAAGAAGAGTTCCCGTAAGTAGCTACAATAGATCTTCAAAAGGATTACATCATCGTAGAATTTCAAAGTTTTCTAAGTTTGATCATATAATCAGCAATTTGGCAATTAGCATTTGTAAGGATATGATATGTAAGAAAATATAGGGGTTAGTTCATGTCATTGTCAATGTCATTTGAAATTTAAGGAGGCAAGACAGTATGCTTGAGTTTGATTGGCTGATAATGTATATTGTATAGGCTGATTGTTGAGAAATGATACTTGCTATGGGTGTTATTTTCTAATCGATTATGCATTTTGCACAAGTATTTGCCATTGGTAGATAGAATGTTTAAATGACGTCTTCTCTGTTATGTTTTTGTCTTGTATTTGGATGCGAATGAAACTAGTGAAAAATATCAATATGATTATAACTTTTTTGATTTTTAGTTTGATATTTACAGTAACTAATATCAAGCTAATCTTCGCCGAATATTTACCAAATAAATGTTATCTTTAAAAGAAAGAAGAAACGATAATTATAAAAACCCTAACTCATTTATGAAATTTTTGCAAATCCTTCAGTCTGCTTGCATTTTGTTCAAAAATCTTAAGGAGCTTCAAGTCAACTAAGATATATTCATTTGTGTTTTAGTGATCCTTTGGCAGATTACGAGGATGTGGTACCGTTGCCTATATTTGGACCATCACTGACTATAAATGGTCATGCCGCACAATGGAAAGATGCAGCTGAGGATGGCAGCAATGGATTAACGATAAGACTTAATTTCCAAGCAGATTCTTGTTCAAAAGCATTTAACACAATTAATATCACAAATGATGGAACAGCAGCTATGTATTTCTCTTGGAAGGTAGCTAATTTTTTTTCAGTTTCGTCAGCATGTGATTTAATATTGGAAGGTTAAGTAGTCGATGTTTCTTCAGTTTCGTCAGCGTTCTATTATACCTTTGTAAAATGACCAGGCATATTCTGCCGGAAATTTTGATTTAATGCAACCCTTTGCTTGCCAGCCTTCTTACCATGTTGTTTTGAGTCCTTCTTGTTTTGATCGAATTTATTAAGAAACTTTCATCTGATATATGCAATGATTTTAATTACATTCTTTGGTGCTTTGCGTGCTATTCTGACACTGTCAAAAGCTATTCTCTAGAAAGTCATTATGTTGTAAGACTGCGCAGTATTTGCTGCAGCTCAAAAGATTAACCAACACCTATGGCGCTTTTTTTAATCCCTGCTAACCTCATGCCTTTTTTTACACGCATTTGTAACATAACTTTTCGTTAATTATCAACAGTCATGTAGAAATGATGTTTTGAACAGTTCATTAATTCTATATGACTTAACGAAGTTGCTCTTTATTGTAGAAAGTTCCTATGAAAGATCCTTTTGGCATCAAAAATACACGTCCGCTGCAAAGATTCTACTTTGATATCCGGAATGGTATGACTTTGTAAAACGGATTCTATAAAAAAATCCTTGTTCTTGTAATTTACAATACCCCTTGCCTTCAAGGATCCGCTGGAAATACGTAAGGAAAATTGCGGTTTCTATGTATATCATTCATTCATATTACGGATGTTCTCAGACATTTGTCACTCTGTTGTATTTTTACAAGCTGTGTACTTCAAAACTTCGTGAATAATTTTTTCCTCTTTTCTAGGCGTCATTTTGCCAAGCAATAGCCTCAAAATTCCACTCACGTTTGTTTCGCCGAATGCTGGAATATTTAATGAGACTTGGGAGCTTGACACCCAACCAGTTTTATGCGGAGGAGATCCCATTTACGTCATTCTTAGGGGCGTCGCAACAGAGGAAGACAAGCTTGCAGAGCAGCGAAAAGAGTTAGAGGTGATAAACATTCTTCGCGTACAGCAGTCGCAACTTCATTCAGTACTTTTTTCTATTGCTTGTGTATCCTAGTTTTATGTTTTAAGCTCTTATTCCAAATTAGATGTCCCTACCTTTGCAACTATTCCAATAATCAGAGCAAAGCAGAAATCGTCCTAAATTGGCCAAAAGTTGTCGCAAACTTTTTCCATTATACATTAGGATAAAAGATATTGTCCTCTGTTACATCCTAGTGTAGCCTTTTTATAAACAATTGCATCGTTATTCCTTCATTTACAATTGCAATTGCACCCTTCAGTGGGCCATGCCTTGCGTGAGGCCCTCCATTTAATTTGAAATATAACAGTTGCAGTAACAAAAGAGTCTTGAATTGTCCTGACCAAAATACCCCAATAAATGAATACCATAGATTTTTAATCATTTTTATTGAAAGCAGCTAAATAATGCACGCTTGTTGCTATAACTGGTTATGTCTATTTTCAACAGAACGAACTTCAGAGAAGGCAGCTGAACACTTTCATTAAGGAGATTGTCGATGACATCTTTAACGGAGTGCGCACCCCACCTCGTCCGTCAACACCAATTGACTCGTATCTCACGGTATGTTATTCACAATGTTTAATAACTTTTAACTATACAAGACTTTGAAATTGCACCAACACCTTGGTGTTGGTAATGTATTTTCAGGTATTTGCTTTTTATGAAATTTGATTTAATCGTTTACTAGGAAGAAGAATTATTCTCAAGGCAAAACAATAAGGTTAGTGATCATTTGGACAGATTTCTTGTTCTGAAGAGAAGTTAAATTTGAATTGCTTCTGGTGATAAATTTGATTAGGGAGATTCCTAGCCACCAAACAGATTATCTGCTTTAAGATCTCTTTCCCAACCATTTGGCTTGTAAAAATTTAATTTCATCAATTTAATCGATTGGTTTCACAAATTTAGGTAATTTAGTCTAATTCAATTCATATGTTGTCCTTTCATTCATAACTTAATTTGCAATTCTTTGTTGGTTGTAATGAAAACTCTTATGTCTTAATCTCATGTCTTTTTTCTTGTGTCTTAGAATTTTTATGTTGGATTGGTTTCATTCTAGTTATACAGTATTTTCAAGTTAATAATACTTGAAGGTTTGTGGCAAACAGCTGGGTTATAAGAAGTCTTCAAGACGACTCCCAATCACCATGGTTTATCCACATTTTTCTATATTTCTTCTTGATTTTATAGATGAACTTCAACACAGAAGCGGTTACTGATCTCAAAGCTTTCCACAAACAATTGAAACCAGAAGAAGAATGGGACATGAGTGTTGCGACTTTGCTAATGGTAGCTCACATTTTAAGTTTAATTTTGCTTTGGAATTTGTTCAGATCTCTGGCTCTTAGAATGCTATTTAACCGTCTTACTTTTCATGGTTTTAATCCTTTGGCATTGGCCTAGAACTCAACGATCTTAGAATATTTTTGGGCTGCATGCTATCTAGTCCTAAGGTTGTCAATCTTTTGCAAGGGTTATTGCAGGCTACTCAACAGAGTTCAAAAAAGTAAGTACTTAGCTTGGCTGTGGCCCAGAATATCAGCTTTCGACAATAACAAAGAAAAAAAGGACGAGTTCTTCGTATAGAATGAGTACCTTGTTGTCATTGTAACCTTCCAAACGGTTGCCAGATATGGAACCATAATGTTTTCTGGTCTCTGGTTGTCACAGACGTTTTTCAATTATTTCATGCTGGTAAAAATCAGCAAGCTTCAGTGCTCAGTGAAGAAAGTCGAAAAAGGAGGCTATTCTACTTTGGTCGTCTTAAAGAACTATGAAATGTTACAAAATGTTGAAGAAAAGGATGATCCTCTGCATCGATTGTGTTACCCATAATCATAAGCCACCACCTTAAACCACCATCGTCTGTCAAAAAGTTTGACAAAGTTATGTATTAATACAGCAAAAAAATGTTTTTAAAACATGTTACCAACTTTTTTCAAATAGGAGGCTCGCGAAGCAGAAGACGATGATGCTAAAGAAACATTTATTCAGCAATTGAATGAAGGCGTCCAAATTTTTGCTGCATCACTTGATCGTCCTGTTGAAAAATCAGCGCACAATTTGTGGTTAGTCTTTCTAATTCATCATTTGTGAAATGTCTTCATGCCATGCATTTGTATCATGGTTTTTATATTCCTTTTGTACACAAGAGTGCTATTAGAGTTAAGCATGGCTTTCTAAATTTTTTTTCAAAGGCTTTAAATGCATAAATGTATTAATAAATCTCTATTTATCAATGCATATCCAAAAATCTTTCTCGCTATTACATGGATTGATATAAAAAAACTATAAAAGTTTTTCAAATATCAGATTTTAGATAGTATCTCGTCTTAATTGCATTTCGAACCTTTGCCAATTTGCAATTCACATATTTTACTTGTTTCCATTAAGCTATCAATTATTATGCGAGGCAATGGACAACTTTTATACAAAAGCCGGGAAACTGAGGAAATCCATGGGTTTACCTGAGAAAGAATTTGTTGTTGAAGTTCTGCAGGAGGAAGGTTAGTTCAAACTTATTCTTCTTATGGATTAGTGCTCCCTTTATCGATGTAATGACGTCATCTTTAATATAACAATGTATTCAGTTGATGACATCATCAACATACATACTTTAGAACTTTTCATTCTTGTTGCATGATATAATAGGAGATCATTAAAAACGTATCTAGTGACCAAGCCAAATTAGCAATGCTATGCATTAATTCCCAAAATTTCGGACAATTATTTTCGGACTTTTAATTTTCTGACAATAGCTTTACGACTAATCATGTAGATAGCTTTTGCCATACTTCTGCTCAGCTTTTGCCTTGTATCAATTTGGTTTTTTTTCTCTTATCAATAAAATTCTAATTAGGTAAGGCCCTATTAAACTCTCGCCAGAATACTGTATTCAGCAAAGCGCTCTAATAAAATTATAATGTGGCCTGCGGTCAAAAAAAAATAGCTAGAGCCAATATGACCGCGTTTTTCAGTGGGCACATTTTAGGGATGCAGAAACATCGAACCAATTGCCCTTTCGAAGCTAAACAAACGCATTTGCTTTGAAAGTGGGCCTAAAAGGAATTTGTTTTTCCCAGTCTAAGTCTATTTACTTTTATGTTAAAAGCACTAGCAGCGATTTTTAATCAATTGATTTTTAACATTTTAAAGTTTAGCATAGTCAGTCTTATGTGGGTATCGTGTATAAGTATTGAATAATTGGATGCAGGTGGAATCTAAAGATACAAGCTACACAATTTTAAAGAAGAAATAGCTTTTGAGATTTTCAATCTTTTAAGAAATTTATACCCGTGCCCATGATGTATGATGTGTGTGTTACTAATATGTAACTCGATCTTTCTGAGATTGGAATTAATTTTAATGTGATACTTTAATGCGTTTTAAAAGATAAGTTTGTTCAAACACTCATGTTTCAATTTGCGGCTTATGATGATGTTTTTTAAAAATATTTGTCCATTAATGTTTGATTTAATTTAGTTTCAAAAAAGGCGAAGAAAGGCCAATCTCAAGATATTCAAAAAGGAACTCCTGATAAAAAGTTAGATCCAAAAAAGAAGGTAAATAAGAAGCATTTATCAATTAATGTTGTTTAGCCAGAGCAAACTCTAAAGTTTCAAAATTCAAGAAACTTTAACTTTCATTGAACCTCGATATTATGAAAAATCAGTATTTTTGATCCAATACGTAATTCTGAGGTATTGTATGTAGTGGAACGACTAATTCAGAAATATTAGTAAATTTCAGGTAGCGTAATGTAATGAAAATAAACTCTTTGCAGGCTATTTACCGTAGGTAATATAAAGCAAATCTGTTTCCACTACTTACAGTTTCAGTGCTATATATATAAACAGGAATATATGATAATTATGAGGGCAGTTGTCCATAAATAGAGTTTCGGTAAATCCTACAGTGGCAATTATTACATTTTATTGTCTTTAAATGATTTTTGGAAACTCTTCAGAAGCTTGAAGTTTTTTCTTTCTGTTAGTAATTTTGATTATGCTCTTTGACCCACAAAATTCACCACACCCGTTCCATAGTTTGTAATTCTCATTTTTGGTAGATTTAAATTGCTCAAGCATGTTAGCTGATATGGAAGTGCCTTTTCTTAAAAAATTTCCATCATTAAAGGATTTCCACCATACCTAAACAGTGAATTAGATAAGAAAAAGAAATTTTGCCTCCAAAGTTATGTATTCGTTGAAAATATCTTATCAAGTTAGTTGGTTAGAAGAATGGGCTTGTTTGGAAAGGGACCAGATAGATATGTGATGTAGAGACCCAGAGAGCTGGTCTACATGAAGCAGGCCAGCTTTTCACCATGTAACTGCTGTGTGATTTTAAGTTTTGGCAGGTATATTGGTTTTATTAAGCGTATCTATGTGTTTTGAAAGCAAAAATTCTTCTCTGGTCTTTCAAGGATACGAGACCAACCTCGTCCCGTGGGAAAACTTCCGGAAGTCAGAAGACAAGAGCTAAAGGTAAGAGAATTGTGTTGTTGCTACAGGGCCTTCGGAAATATTGGCCAATTTGGTGCTCTTTTTTTTCCATGGAAACTTACAAGGAACTAACCAAAGTTGGAATTAATCCAATCATATTAGAGTTATTGACAGATAGAAGATACTAAGCAATTTACCAGGCTGCACCTTCATACAAGCACTGACAGGCAGTCAAAGTCAGCGACACGGAGAGAGATAGTGGTGACTTAAGAACTAGTAAGAGCCCCGTATAGGAATGTCACATCCGTCTGTCCGGGAGAAATTTTATCTCTGCTTTATGATGTATATTGCTAAAAAGAATCAAATTTTATTTTTTTAGAAGTTGCTTCATCGGTCATCACAACAAACAAGCAATTAAGCACAGACACAGGGTCAAGCAAACCATTTGTAAGTGCCTATTTGTAGAATATTGCTTTATAATGTTCCTACAAGTTTCTCTCTATATAGTTATGGTTTCCCTATTTGTAAAGTCATCCTTGAAATCTGTCTTTTAATATCTAAGGATTGCTGTACCGTGGCCAAAATGTGTATTGAAGATTCTTATGGCCAATGCTGAGATAGGAAATAACCCCATCTACAAGAATTAGAACATTTAAGTCACTCATTTTCTCTGCCCCACCCAAGATTAAGATACATAACATCGTATATCCTTTAATTTTTAATCTACGCTATTTTGTACGTGGCTCATGGCCTATTTGTGTAAACTTCAAACGGAGCGCAGAATTATGGATTCACCCTAACTGTTTTGAATCTCTTCATAATGTAAAAGCGCAAGTTACACTGCTGAAATTGGCTTCACCCGAAGTTGTTCTGAGCAGTAAACTTCGGATACATTAACATTTATTGTAGTAGATTCGTACATAAACACATGTGCGAGAATTATGCTCTGGGATTGGTAATTCGAATTGCAAATGACATTGTATGGGCATGTTTGTATCACAGTTATTTTGAATAATTTTCATCGCGTTACTTTCATCTCATTCATGATTACCCAACATAAAGGCCCCCGCTTTGGTTCCACTTGACCATCACTTAGGCCTGCTGAAGGTCATGTTTTGCAATTACAGCGAGATATCATTGTCAGTGCTGTGAGCAGGAAATTTCACCACATGGGCGTTAGTAAGGTTAAGTCATTAATGGATACAGTGAAACTGTTTTTAACATACTATGATAAGAGGTAAAGTTGATAGAAATAGTGGAAAAACTTGCATTATTCTGGGTGAGCCAGAGATTGCAAGTGGGTCCCAATTTGAGTCCTTGCCCTGCAGAAATCATTTCTCGGCGTGTTTCCTCCCTCGATTAAAAATTATAGGGACTCAACTAGTCCCTTATCGAGAGTGTATTAACAGTGACATAAATTCGAAGAAGAATTCCATTTTTCCAATCTAAGAACAACTAAAAGAAGGATGATATTTCCCCCCAGCTGTAAAATAGAGGATGTGGTTAAGTGAAAACTATAGGATTTGACTCATATGATAGTTTCCTTCCTGACACTAAGGAAATTTTTGGACGACTAAGGAATTTTAATAACAATTAAAAGTCTGTTCAAATTAACTATGAAATAACTATATCTCTGGTTAGCATAGTTTTAACCAGCCGTCTGGACTTGCTACCAGTTTTTAGGTGCCAGAAAAATTCGTCGCAATTACAGTGCTATAGCGAGGACACACGCAAAAGAGAAGGGAAGAAGATTTGAAAAGAGCTTTACTCTATCGTTCATTTAACTACTACTTACTACTTTCGTCTTCAGCCTTCTCGATGAATCTCAAGGCAGCACAGAAATATGACCAGAAAAACGTGTTATTTTGATTTGCTCACTCCTTATTGGCTGAAATGTAACAAGCATTTCTCTTAACGTTAATAATTCTTTCCTGGCTTTATTCCTCGTTATCTCTTTTCAATATTTTGCAATTTTGGTTTGTCTTTCTTTTTGCTTTTTCCTGTTTCCTTTCCAATTCCATTGTTTCCACTTCGTTCTTCTCTCCCTCATTTATTATTATTCTTGCTCTTTCTGATTCTTTCCTAGTTGTCATTGACTTTCCAATACTCAAAAGGCAATTTTTTTGTTGTTGTGTCCTACCCTATCAATCGAATTTCGTCTTATATACCAGCTATTAATTTGTATATGTGCATTGCTATTATGGTCATCTGGATTCGCCTGCAAGGCAGGTCGTTGAGGACCTTTAGCTATTTATATCTGGGCATCTGTAACTGCCATTAAAACTGCTGAGCGAATGGTGGCTTATTACTTCTATCCTACTCAGAAGAAATTAACAAAGTTTTTACAAGAGAGATTTCTCCGCAATATGATATGGTACCTAACTGTGTCATAGTTGTATTTCCAATATTAAATAAGTTGTTAAGATTCAATCTTTTATCTCTGTTTCGCAATTGCAGCCAAAATTCAAGACCGAAAAGAAAGAAGCCAAGAGTCCGTTAGAAATGTGGTATAGCAATAACCTTTATATTCAAGTAAGTACTTTTTTATTCAAATCAGTACAAATTACAAAAAATTGCAAAAGCCTCTTTTCCAATCACTTTTTATGAGAACATCCAGCAGTTTATTCAATTTAATAAAACTCAACCACGTTCTAAAATTCAGAATACGAGTTCATTCCATTCTGGATAGGCATCTAGGAAATGAGACTTTTTCAGAGTTCCTACTTTGCACATGCAATGTTGTGATGCACAAGGGAGAAATGAAAACTGAAACAGTACGTTCAGCCATATCACAGTCAAGGCTCTTAGCGATGGAGGAGCTATGCGGCCTTCGTCTGGGGCCCGAGCGTGTTAAGCTAAATTCAGGCAAATAGGGCTAAGGAGGGCATCAATTAAGTTAACATTCGTTTGCCATAGTATTGGCAATACCCTTCGTTGGACCTTTGGACACCTGGGACAACCATTTGGCGTTGATGAAATCCATGACAAATTCTAGAAGAAGCATATTAAACATCGACTTTGGAGACTGACTCATTCGCATCCAAATCGCAGCCTGATTTGATTTGATTTGCCGTGAACAATTAGCATTTCTACAGATAGAAAACAAGTTACCGACTGCAAATTGAAAAAAGACAAGCCTTAGGGACATTCTTAAACTGGTTCCTCCTTCTCTCAAGAACTCTTTGGCAGATACCAGGCAAAACTTCAGGACCCTATGCCATATAGCGACCAGATCCCCAATCATGCATTTCATTTTGGGCCTTGATGTCAGACAGCAATTGTTCCTTTACATACATCAGGGCACTCTTTCAAACAGATTTGTTGACATGGAAAGAGAGAAATATCATTAACATACACTGTAAAGTGTTGCTCGCTTTTTAAGTGTTCGATCGATTAAACTTCTGTAAAAGTGTTTTACATCTATCGGATTTCATTTAGTCAACTGGCTTGAGTAAATTTCAAGACAAGCTAATTAATCCGTCTAATTTTAACAAATAGCAATATAGGCAGAAACTTGATTCTCCGTAGACACCTTATCTCATGATTTCGTTGGTATGTTAAAAGCATAATGTTAATCTCAGAGGTGTTTTAATATCACAAATGCATTTTTGAGGACGCTAACCATCCCCCCGGATTAACCCTCGGAGAGTGTTGGAAGAGAGGTGTTCTCCGGTTCGGTTCTTGTTTGTCGAAAAAAGTGCTTAATAATTCCTACATTGTATTGTATGCCTTGATACTTGCTACACATTCTTCTCACATTCTGTCCCTGTATTTTGACTATCTTTCCTCTTGTAAATCCCTCGACCAGGGTAGATAGCTCCTTCCTCCCACTCCCCCCCCCCCCTGGCCAAAAGGTGTGTGTTGTGAAGAGTTTCAATCTAGCCTAATATTTTGAATATTGGCTTTTGCAATATAACTTTGGTAATATAATAAAACTTGCTTGTTTCTTTGCAGCTGTATGACATTCTTGGCGACGTAGCAAACAGAATAGAAGACTCGTTATAAAAGCAAAACTAGCTTTGCAAAATTGAGTTTTCCTTGTATATATGATTCATTTTCTTCAGAAATTGTCCTTTAAATACAGATTAATGCTTCTCTGTTGCAATCCTTGACATCTTCGCATCTGAATCCCTACTTCAGTTCCTCGTTGGGCCATTAAATGAAATTTCATAAGCTGAGAGGTACTGGGAAGTGACCCTTTCACTGGCGAAGGAGCTATTTCTTAGAAAGGGGAGAACAACCCCTTCAATCTCTGACCTAACATGTTTCTAAATATTCGTGATGTATCTTCGCCCCAATATTATCTGTTCTCGTACCACCTTGTAATTTGAGCAGAATTATTTGATGTTACTGCTGTTCAACGGAGGTGAAAGGAATGAGTTTTTTTATGATGTTTTTACTACTTTGGGCAGCTATGGAACAAGTGAAATCACAAAATTCACATTCTGAGGTGCAAGCATGCAATTTCACTGCACTGCCAGAATTCGCAACAAATATTTTTGAACTTTGACAATCAAAAGGAAGAGGCAGTCACAAAAATTGAAATTTTGAACGAACATCCTTCTTAAAACGAGAGAGATGTTTCCTACCATTGACCTGAATCAGTATATGCAATATTTAGACAATGCAAAATAAGGCAGATAATGCTTTTTTAACGTTAATGGGTTTTACCCTATAATTTAATTTATGTTACGATGCAAATCCATTTACATAAAAGGTTGTTTTTTTGGATAAGGAAGTTATTTACTGACAAGAGTCTTTTAGCGTTAAGATAAGAGCAGATACGGACGTGTCTTGTATACCTATACGGATACGTAAAGATGAATGAGGTATTCTTTATATGGGCATTCTGAAATCTGCTATTGCAGAGCCTATTATTTCAGCTTCATATAGTTCAGTTAAGGTTCGTGTATTTCAAATTTACTGGACGATTTATATACGATTAACTATACTAACAAATAACTTAACTACAATAAAATAATAAATTGTATGGAGCGAATTACCTAAAGGAGGAGCTCTCTCAATAGGTAAACTAACCGAGGAGAGAGCCCCCCAAGACAAAGATAAATATGGGTTTGAATTTTATCTCATAGAATCAAAATTGTGCAGGTATCATAGTTAATGTAGATTTATTGGTCGACCTTGTTCAGTAAAAAAATTTCAGTTGTTTTTTAAAGGACATTTTCGATGGAGCATTTCGCAGTTCCACTGGTAATGAATTCAAAAAATTAACATCTACATATGGAATTGATTTTAAACCATATTGAAGACTGTTTCTTCGCGATGTGTATACATCACCTTTAGGTATTAGAACTTTGGTTATAGATAGTAATAAAATGGGGAGTGTATCAGGCACTATCGAAAACAAATAGAGAATATCCCAAACTTGAAGCTGTGGTTCCTGAAAATTTTGCAAATTGACTGAAAGATTAACATTTTTGGAAATTTTCCCTCGGCAGCCACACCCCTATAGCCAATTGTATGTACAAACAGTGTTGTGTTGTGCTCCTTTCCTTACTCCTGCCAAAAGTAGGTGGAACACCTATGAAAAATGTGTTTAACTCATTGCTCTGTGGTTTCCGGCATAAAACGCCCCCTTCCCCCCAATAAAACAATGTTGGTTGCAAAGGGCAAACTTGTCTTTTGTCAAAAATTGTTTTCGCTCAAAGGGTGATTGATTCGGTTGCTTTTCGCATAAGTTGGTTGCTGTGGGAATCATAAAGGACATAAAGTACATTATGAATTAATATACAAGTGGTGTGTACTAAAATGTGTTTTCCTGATTTGACAATAAATATTTCCATTATACGCATGCGTGAGTCAGAGGATTCTGTGTCAAGCAGCGAGAAGGATAATTTCACCTTTGAGCTGACAGTGATCATATTATCAACAAATATTTGAAAGGAATGCTTTAGAAACAAGAATCATACCACAGACAAAGGAGAAAATGCTCTTTAGTTCTGCTTTGTAGGCCATGTGAGGAGAAGGGCTTAAACCGATTAGATTTCTTAGGCCCTTAACTTGAATACACTCGGCGGTGAACTGGCGCAGTCTTTCAACAAAATCATCCACAGAATTCTTCTATTTAGATTCCAATTTAGAGAAATAGGATAAAGTTTCAAGTATTAAGACAGCAGAGTGGTGTTCGTAATAAATAACACACGGGATTCAATCGTTTTTGAATTGCATTTTATTGGGCATCGTCAGAAGGATACTCGCACACGTACGATATTTTGACCGTATCGCTGCGTTCCTGTTTCAATGCCTTTGATCACAGTTTGAGAATATATGTTGAAGTTAAAGCTTGGAAATAGTTCACGTAAAATTAAAAGCCATTAAGTTTGTTTGTTCCTCTTGGAGTTGGGAAGAGTTCATGTTATAATTGGCATAATAACATCGGGAAATTACGGTGTTTGTAGCATAAGTGGTGTTGCTCGGATCAAAATACCACTGCTGACCCTTGTGGCATATTATTCCGAATAATCCACAAAGAAAGTCGATCAACAAGTCAAAAATGGGGAAGAATAAATCATTGAAGTGAAGTGTGTATTATTCATTAATTTGTGTTTGATGAAGGAGCGGAAATGGCCACTCTGCAGGCAACACATTAACGCTAAATTGATTGTGCACGGGTGGTGTCAATAACAATTCACAAATATTGAGAAAAGTTGGTCAACAAAACTTTATAAACATTAGGGAAATAACAATGGATTCAACAGAAAATAGCGAAGATACAAGTAACTGTGAAGCAAGAAACACGGGACCTATCGAATCGCCATTTAAACTGATCAAAGTGAAGGGGACAGTGCCGGTTTTGGGGAAGAATCCAGGCCTAGGTCCCACATCACCGACACTGAAAAGCCCTGGCATTGAAAACATTACTTCTCAGCTATCTCCGACATCACCAACCATTCCTTCCTTAAATACGATTTCATTAAACCCGTTCTCTTTAAGCAAACTAAAGAAAACAACGCCCGTGAATGGAACGACCGTCCCAAGAATTTCTCCTTTGCCTGGGATGGGTAAGGAGGCACCCCTGGAAGAGCAAGTCGCCGAGCTTCAAAACGAAGTTGCTTGTTTAAGAAAGGAAATCGAATCGAAGGATGCAAAACTGAGCTCAAGTATGAGGAGTATAAAAATGTTTTGGAGTCCAGAACTCAAAAAGGAAAGGGCAGCTCACAAAGATGATGTTGAACGGATGTTATTGTTAAAGAAGCAGTGTGACTCGTTGCAAGCTGAAATCAAGGTATGGGAATTGCTCAGAAATTTTTATTTGTTTTCAGTGAAAACAATATCTGATCTATAATTTGAAATCATAATAGATTGTTTTTTCAATTCTTTGAAGTATAAAGTAATGACCGAATGCCTGTTAATTTATTTCAAGTGACACGCACTCAGAAATTGGTAGCAGGTACTTTAAGTAATTTAAAGCCAGAGATTTTTTGTTTTTGTCAACATTTAGAAATTGAAAAAATTTATTCAGTTCTAAGTACTCGAGTTCATGTGAAAAATTTTGCCATAGGCCAAAAGTGGAAATAGTATTTCGGTGTTACGTTTAGCATAGTTTGCTTTCCATGCTTAGCCTGAAAGATAAAGTGATGACATCATTGAAGGAAAATAACAATGATTGTTTAAGCTATTCTCTTCTAATTTAAAAAAAAGAGCCTAATAAAGTTACTTAAATTCCAATGAGCAAGAAACATAATATTTTCCTAGAATAGCTAGAATCACATGTTAAAATTGCTCCTTCAGTTTAAGTCACAAAAATAGCTGACAGGTGATGAAACAGTTGATTTTTAAGCAGTTCCACATAATTGCAAGATTACTGCAATAAGCTGAATATTGCATTTCTGATACTGTTTGTTTCCATATGATAATACATTATGACTCTCCAGTTTGCAGAGTATGGTCGATCTTGTCAAGATCTTGGGTGCGCCCAACAGTATTGGTACAACAATCGTAAGGTGCACCACAACACTATGGTACCACTGCACAAACACAAAAACTTAGGGGCGCCCAAAGAATTATTTTGGGTGCGCCATTGCCATACTCTGCATTCTGGATGACTATGAAGAAACTTGAAAGAGCTTGCAAATTTTCCATCAATTCAGATAGAAATAGAAGACCTTTGAAGGGTCAATGAAACATAATTTGTAACTGTTTAAATTGGTGCAAAAAGCTGTCTTGAAAAATCAATACAATCTAGTCTGCAGAGCATGGCAAAACTCCATGAGATCTTGTGCATGCAAGGAAAAATTTGGGGGGGTGCACCGCAGGGGCGCAGTGGGAGCTGGATTTTTGGGGGGGGCTAAAGACTTAATTTTTCCAATGAGTTGTAGTTTTTCCAAAAATTTACGACAGTGTAGCATAATGTTGAGAATTTCCAACAGACTTGGTGCTAGGGGGGCTGTAGCCCCCCCTGTCCCCCCCAGCCACTGTGCCCCTGGTACTCCGCATGCACACCTGATTCTCTTGGGTGCACCACACAGTTTTTCTCATGATTCTTCATGTTGATTTGTAGATGAAAGATCATAGGTAGTATGACACAGCAGGTAAACCTATTTTGAGCCTATACTGGTACCATGCTGGTGTGCAAGAGCTATAAGATCAAAATTTATCATCTTCCTGTCATATTTTGGTGTAAATAATGCCTCTTTTTTGTTTGTTGATACCATCAGTAACTTTTTCTTCATACTAATGTGAGTTAAAGACAAAAGTGGTAGTCAAAATTTTGATTTTATACCTCTATAGCTTTCAAACAATTCCATAAAAGGTGCATATCCACTTGAAATGATTAAACCATTTTGCCAACCCAAAAATAGCTAAAGAAAGTATTTCCTTGTCAATGATCTTTTATGCTAGGCAATTGTCATGACATGGTAAAGTTAAAAATTTTCCAAATCTAGTTACTTGCAAAAAAATTCCTTTTAAGCATCCTAACTTAAGACCTCTGTTTTGATTAGTAAAGGTTTCTTGTCTGGCTCTGTTACTCGCGAGAGCTCTCTGCTTTAAAAAGATCTTTGAAATTATGTACATGAAAAATATATAACTGAGGATTGATTTTACCCCAGCTTGAACAGTAGACATGATAATGTCAGATTGACATGGACCCTTACAGCCATTCACTTGACCCTTGTATGAACAGTTATTATGTCTACATACCATTAATTTCAATGTGGTTTGAAGTTAGAGATCAATGTAGTGACACTGAGATGAGATGAGATGAGATGAGATTGTCATCTGTTTTGTCATTTCTGTTGTAAATACTTTGATAGCATTGACTATGTCCTGAAATTGCTTATCAGTCACAGTGATCAGTAATTTTATACTGGCACTGACATTTTGTCTTCAACACTTTTTTTCTGTTGATTGATCATGTGGAATAACATTATTGCTATTCCCGTGATTTTATCACAATAGAGAGAGATAGAGTCTATTCACAGGCTATTTTTGCACCTGTGCTTGTTCTATCTTGGATGCTAGATTTTCCTATGATTAAGAATTGTCAACAATCCCATATTGCTTTAGATGGTTCCCAATAATTGATTATTTCTTGATTTATTGTGTTCATAGTTAAGCATCAGAATGGACTACCTTGAACAACTTTAGCTCTTTTATTTACTGTCGTGAATATCAAAGCACTATTGTGTTACAACATTTCATTTTCAGATGCCTTTCAGTAAGGTTATTTTCTCCAGTTAGTTAAAAATCCTTGGGATCAAGGATTCACAAGCATACAGAATTATGGAAAGCCTTGTGAACCATGACTAGGGGTGATATGGCCCCCACATGCAAAAAAAATACATTTTTGCTAAACAACACCTAAATAACCAAGAATCCATAGCTGTAACACCCAGCATTTAAAAACTTTAATCTATCATGATTTCTTGTAAATGTAAGATATCTATTTTTTGTTAAGCCTGCCATTGATAGGAGATTGATGTATCTCTTTTCAGCAGCTGAAATCAGGTGATGACTTATCAGATAATACGCAAGCAAAGGACCTGTCAAATCTAAGTGACTCACAAGGACTTGAATCATCTGCTGCTGAAAAAACTAAAGAACTTTCTAATTTGAATGAAAAGTTAGAGGAAGAGCTCCGCATAATGAAGGGAAAATATGATGACTTGCAGCTTGATATTAAATTGAAAGTTGAACATTTGTCACAGAAAGAAATGGAAGTAAAAACGTTGACTTGTCAGGTGGACAGTTTGAAAGTGCAGGACGTTGAAAATTCTTCTATTCAAGCTGAAATGGTTGCAGTTGAAGAGAAACTCGTCAAAGTACAAAATGAATTGACATTGAAGGAGCAAGAAATTAGGAAATTATTAGAGGTATGAATTCATCATAATGGCACTGCAATTATGGCTGAGGGCAGAAGAGAGCCATTGCCCTCCTTCTGGATTACCCCTAGGTTCATAAAAGTGTATATCTGAAAAACAAGATTAGTTGAAAACTTTAGATGCCAAAATTGTACCACTTTTTTAGTCCAATATGCTTTGGTTCAGCAAAGCTGATGCATTTGATTAAATTTTAGAAATTGAGGTATAGAATTAGAAAATCAAAGCAGCACACAAACCAAATGTGAAATGAAATAGATATAATAAATGATGCATAAGATATGATATATTGAATGTAATAAATATATAAGTTTAGAAAATTATTATTTTTAGCATTCTGGTTAAAAATTATCTTTATCAATAAATAGTATATGATATTCAGTATATAACAAATGTGTAGGGTTAATTCAGGAGAATATCTCTTTCAAATCTTAAGATTTTATTGGATGAATTTTATGATTTCTTGTCATATAATGAGTTTGATTTAATGCGATATACACAATTGCTAATCAAATGTGCTACAATTCTAAAGTCTGTGTTTGATATTAAAATATTGAACCAAGAATTTTTCTATTGTAGGAGGTAAAAACCTTAGAAGACGAGAAAGATGTGACATCGAGGGCTATGAATGCTAAGGTATAGTCCTAGGGTACTGTTAATATGCTCCTATATGAAAGAAATTTATACACAGCTTTGATGTCTAATTAATTACTGTTATGTATCATTGTTTTAATTTAGCATTTATAAACCATATTAATGTCTGTTTGTATGTAAAGTTTTCCATCAAAGTAAATACAATTATTTGAAAGGGAGCATCAGTAAATCCTGCTACATGCATTCATAGGAAAAAGCTAAAAGATATCAATACAACCTTATTTCTATAATAGTCTCTTCCTGAGGTACAAAAGATTGGAGAGAAGGTCAAAAATATCAAGAATAAATGACAAATTACCATGGAATCTCTTGATTTCAAGGACAAGAGATTTGTTCTGTTGAATGTTTTTTCATGTTGATTTTGGATGTTTCTTTTTGCATTGTTGCAATTCTAATGACTACATGAATCATTTAAATGTAAAGAACATACTTGATAATGTGTATTTTTATTGCATAGAGTATTTATACCTCCTTTCCAAATAGCATTCTATGTGCCATACAATGTTGTTTTGAATGTTTTTCTTGTGTGTGATGCAGCTTTCTGTAAAAAAGTATAAATATCGCAAGCTCAGCTTCCTCAGGTTCTTGCAATGAAATTCATCTAAAAGACCTTATATCATTTTCAAGGAATCTGAAAATCAAAATATGCAGCTTGAAATGAAACAATTGAAAAATGAGGTATGTAAAATATCATTTATGTCTTGCAAATATAATTCTTAAAAAATTGCTAAATAAATATAGGTATAGTGTACAGTATGCCACATTCAATGCTGTAAATTCTAGCATGTTGTTTTTGAGTTTGTTCATTACAAAATTTTTTATAATTTGATGCAAAGTCTAGTTTACCATTTTTCTGACCCTATTTGAACTTATTCATCTTTAATTGAAAGGAGTAAAAATTGTTGCTTGATTACAATAATTCATTAAAATGCAAGAGACGTAGATTGAAATAGATTTTTAACAATATTTGCAGGCACTTGAATGTGTATTATTCATTGTTTTATTTTTACAGCTAATTTTATTTCTGTACTGCTAAATATTCTTGATATTATCAGATTTTTTTATATGAATTCAGACTTTTATTCTGATCTTTGTGAGCAGTGGTGTAACACATGGTGTGCACCTTTAATCACAAAACTAAAGGCCCCTGCACAATTATGTTCCCAGGGGGCCCCCAAGAAATTTTGTGAAATTGTATTTAGATACAAGCGTTTCTTAATAATTCTTATGTTGATGGTAGTTGATATTAATTTATGGCTTAGCCAGTTAACTTGATTTGCAAAAAAATTGGGGCCCCAAACCCCGACTTTGACTAAGGGCCCCATACTGCTCCGTTACGCCTATTAACCAAGTAGAAAATCTCTATTTCTCCAAACTCTACTTTTTGCGAAATTCTTTTTTTCATACATTCCTGTCTGAGAGACTTATTTAAGTATAATTGAAGGGAAGGCACAAGCGATGTTACAATAAGCTAGTGTAAGGTAGTTTCCATCCTCTGTTCTTATCATTCATGTCTTATATCATAGATTAATTCGCTTGCCAAATGTAATCAAGAAACTGAGAAAAAATGCAAGTCATTGCAAGATGATGTCAAAGAAAAGAATGAGGAAATTGAAAGATTCCAAGAATCGGTAATGCTTCACTTAATTTGCATTCAAAGCTATGATATGTTATTTTTAAGGTGCTGGAAGGGAAGCTTCAAACGAAGCCTTTAGGGGTACAACATCCATGGTTATGCTATAGACTAGCAGGTAGTCATTCAGTGCTCTTTGGCAACTTTTGATGCATGCAGAGAGACAGAAGCTATAATCTTTTCTCTCATGGTCGCTGTAGCAAATGATGGAGTGCCAGGTTTTGCTAAGTTGATATAGGCACTCCGTATGCAAGATATCAATTTTTTCCCCATTGGTTCTTCCGCAGTATTAGCAAGCCCCGTTGCAGTTTCTTTAAATATTTCCTATCAGGTTTAGTTATCTTTTTTGCATTGCTTGTATCCGTAATTCTTCTGGATTTCCACTAGATCTGGTTACAACAAAAACAGAAAAATATATCCGTTTATGCGCCAGTTTCCGCAAATTCACTGTTTATAAAACGGATAAGTTTGAAAATAGGATTTCCGAATAGATCCGTTTTAACCTGGGTTTTTGAAAGTAACACACCTGAGTGCCAAGGACCTGTTCCGTTTTTTTTATATATCAATATAAAAAGTTACAGTATAATGCTACATTCTACTGTACCCTAATGCTATACAATACTACAAGGACTATTCCATGAGGAGCAAAAGACAATGTCTACCCCATGGCAACACATAAAGACATACAATTCAACTAGATAAACACCCACAAAACGGTACACACACGATACGATACTGACAGGTCCTGGAGTCTGTTCAGTTTTTACCTGGTATCAACATCTTTTTGGCATTTTGGGGCTAGTTTAAAGTGCAATACAACCGACAAATCTGCCAACAAACAGTTGGTACAGTGAAATAATTAAAGTTGCAGGATTATTTTTGCAAATCTTATTTTTTCTTTCAATTCCACCTGCTTTGAATATCATTAACAATACACCTGATTGGATGTACGTGAAAGGAAGGCAAGTTGCAGTGCGGAAACTAACGTTGTCATAGATGCAATTTTTGAATGGATCAACTTCTACCTGCTTCTGTTTTAGCCCGCGCAAGAGAAGCAAGAGCCTAAATTTAGGTAGCAATTCGTCTAAAAAGGAAGATATGATCAAAATTCATGGGGTTTAAAATTTTTTGTGGTCTTGTTTACGTCATTTTTCCATTGTTTTTATTGTTTACCCTATCCTAACCAATGTATCCCCGCGAATTTATTCCATGTGACATAGTATTCTGATGAAGGTGAGAGATGGTATATAATCATACATCTTTTATGTGAACCAATGGTCAGGGGATGTTACTCGATTTGCAGTGCTTTCCAGAAAATACTAAACGCCTTGGCTGTGAACTAAGCTGATTGCACGGCTCTATTAAAAGAGCCTTTTTTCCTCAATTTGTTGGTTTAGGTTGTCATGTAATGGTGCTGTTAATATTTCATGTGGCAGCCTTGCTCCTCGGTAAATTTCACTAATAATTCGATGCTTCTCACAGACTAAATCCTATGATTATATTCCAAACTGTGTTGAAGGACTCACCTTTGTGATGTAAAATTGTTAATTTAATTGACCTTGGCATTCAACTGCACTTGATATCGACATTTCGTTATTCAGAACTCGAATTCCTCGAATTATAAGTTAGGTGAGGATGGCACGATGTCTGTTTTTCAATCATTTTCTTTAACTTTGTCATTATGGCTTCATAACTGTGGTCAAATCTTATTCATGTCCTATTGAGTGTACTTTATTTCCACTTATCTTCGTCATTGTTCTTTTTCAATACACATTCTTCATTCACTATTTATGGCTTCTAAAATATGTCCAGATTAACCTGATGGATGGCGTTGTTTATATCTGATCGTATAGTTACTTCCATGTCATACATTTCTGGCTGGCTGCCTGCCTGCCAATTTATCTGCTCTTGTTGCTTCAGCTGGGACCCTTCTAAAAGATGATGTCGTTATGGGTAGTGCCAAGGTGCCAAGTTGCCGTAATGGATCAGGGGAACCTTATACTTAGAATCTATTGGCGTTGCTTACGTTCAGCTATATTTTCACTTTATCGCATGTACCTGAATCTTTCTTGGACACATAGCCCAAAACCAGACTTTAGAGTTTATTATATTAATGCAAGAGACCTAATACTCTATCAAAAGTGTGCACACCCATCTCATGGTTATGTATTCACATTAATGCCTGACGTGAAGCCTGGTGTGAAAATATCAGTACGAGGATTGCTTGTTTGTCTTCTTCTTTTATTTCGATATCCTTGGCTGCCTTCAATAGAAATAAATCTAAATCGAATAGATACATAAAAGTTTCATTTCGATTCTTAAATCGCTTTATTGTTTTATAAGACTCTTAAACGTTTGAGTGAGGAAGTGTGACACTAATTTGAGGTAACTATGCTCATTTTTACCTCCAAGTTCCAATGTCACATTCTTAAAGTTACTCTGACCAGCAGCCTGCAGAATCAACTTGCCAACCTAAAATTGAGTAGATTTGATTATTGTTCAATATATTCAAATATATTAAACAATATATCCTCATTTTTTTGGAACAGTTGATTCCAACTGAAAATAAAAGTTTTTGATGCTTTAAAATTTCAAAACATTTCATGGAAAGTTGAAACAGAGCTGACCAGCTGTTCTAGTAAAGAAGTTAGTCAGATATTGTAATATAATATATTGTTAGGATTGGGTGCACGAAAACAATGTCTCTCAATCCTGGTTTCCTTGCGCCAAATCTGATGGCAAAATTACAGTTAACCTTCATCATCTACGTCATACCATGCCAGATAAGATGATAAGATTATACCACCTCGTAACATGAAAAGAAGGATGTCTTCAATTTATTGAATTTCTTTTTATTTTATTCTCATCTTGTTTTATTTAATTTGAGTATATCTGTGGTACTTGTGGTTTCAGTCGCACGAATATTGTATTCATCGTGTAGTAACATAATTACACTGAATTATGATAACTAACCATGAATTATGTATACTTATTGTGCGAACATCTGCAGTCTTCATGTATTTATCGCACTTTTTCTAAAGCTACTTCTCATAGCCGTTTGCAATAAACCGTCAACCAAAAGATCTCACCAATATCTTCAGGTAGAACAAACTACAGAAGCGTAAACTTTAATAATTACTAAAGCCATCATCATTATTCTTTATTGATGCAAAACTTTAATTCCACGTTTTCGTTTGACTGGTTGGGGAGACTGATATAAATTTATAGGGGCCTATCGTACGTTCTGGAATGTTGTTCATTTGGAGAGAAAGCGAATATCAGCGCGCAAAATATATTAATGCATGTTTTATGCTCTACCTGGAACAGCAAAGCTTCTTTGTTTGTTTAAAGCATTGCCTCATTCTGTAATGAATCTTTTTAAAACCAGACGTCATGTTCTCAAGATTGGGACTGACTTTAAGAAAAAAATTATGAATTTTATCATCTGATCAGGCTAACTAGAGATATATGATAGATGAATATATGCGTAAATCGTTTGTGAGTGTTTCTAAAATCACCACTAGGCTATTGGGAAAAAGTTGGTAAGAACCACTGATGGTCCCGTGCCTTAGCTGACAGAGGTTTATATTTTCAAAATATATGAAAAGCCTTGCTAAGTATCTTAGTTACTCATGCAATGTATTTTACTGCATCATCTGCCATTAAGGTTGAGATTATATCAAGCATCTTAGAAAATTGAAATGTTTGATTGTCTTGGTAGAATCATGTAGTTTATTCCTTCTGTATTGGGGTAAGCAGTTTGTAGATCAGTGGTTGCAAATGGAATTGATAGATAGATATCACACCATCAACGTCTAAAATTCAACTTATGACGATTTTACATACCATGATATGATCCTATATATTCCACAATAAAATCCTGAGAAAGAGCTTATACTGTCTTTCTTAAAGTGTTGGGAACTGCGTTAGATATTTTAACTGAATGTTGGCCGATGGAGAAACAGAAACTGCTTGAAAATTTGTTTGCCCCATTCGTTTTGCTGGCCATTTGCTTTACTCTACAATATATGCATGGGTTGATTGCAACGTAGTGTTGCTTCAAGTTAAGAATAAGAAATAAGAATGTGCAGTATTGGCAAATATGGCTATATAAGAATATTTGTATTATTTTAACTTGCTGAGATAGACAGCTGTTGAATTTGGAGAAAGAGAATAAGGCCATTGTGAGAACATTTAATAACGAACATCTTTGTTTTGTATGCACGGTATGGAACCCATTGAAACAAGAGAAACAGTTTTGTTGACTGCCTTAAAAATCTTAAATCAGCAGATTGCACTGCACCTGTAACATGTCCAAAACATTTTCAAATACTTAAAGTTATTTGTAACTATTGTGTTTTTTTTTATGTTGTATATTCACTTTTTGTAAATATCTAGCCTCAATTAGCTTCATATAGTAGCCAAATATTCAATTCATAACTCAATGCATTATTAGTAATGAGAAAACATGTTTTCGTTACATTTTTAAAAGGATGATATTTTGTTGTGATAATATCTAAGTAAAGCTTATGTCGCTAACGATTTGAAGCATCTGCCCTCAACCATCTTAAAATCGTCAATTTTTGGCTTATTCCGACTAATCCTGTTATATAGAATCATTCTTGACAATTATCTTGCTAGAAACCCACAGTTAATTCTTTTGATCTGTATTAATTTTCGCAGAAACGTTGCTTCTAATTTCTGTTACTAACATGTTTTTAATGATAAGCCTCTTATTAAACTGCCATTGATTTGACAAGATCTCATTTATATTGATTGTGAATAGATATTAGAGTATTGCAGATGACTTCTAATCAAACATACCAATATAAAGAAGAAACGTGAGGTTTTTCTTTAGATGCAATACTGTAGCTCTAGTAGCAAGCAAATATCCTCTGCAGACAACAAACGCTTGCAATTTCTACAAGCACAGGACAAACTTTCAAAAGATTCTCTTGCAAATCACGAAGAACATACTGTGAAAGTTTTTGATAAAATAATGGTCAGTTTCTATCATAGATTATATCGATAAAAGGATCAGCATTTCACAGCAAAGCAGACAGACATGAGAGTTGGGAATTCATGAGTGACTACACTTTCGTGAAAGCGAACAAGATTTATTGTTGTAGAGGGCAACTCACAGTTGCAGCTTGTTGAGATTTATAAATGAAATCTAGCAAGTTTTTCAAATGTCGCAGAGGTTTTTCTCCTACTATTGTGTAGGTAGCTCTTGGCCTAGTGAATACTTATTGAACATGTAGTTCACTTAAATTTTTTTAAGAACAGGGTGGATTAATACACGTTAATATCATCATCTCTTTTTTCCTTCTTTAGACCAGTAAATTGAAAAATGAATTGGATTCGAGTATAGATGAATGCAAGTCTTTACAAAAAACATTGGAAGATACGCGAAATAGGATTTTGGATCTTGTGGAAGATCTTGAAAAAGCAAAGCGACAAGTTGGTGGTAAAGAAGAGGAACTGAATACACTGCGAGATGAGGCAAGAATAGTTCTTAAACTTTTTCTCGTACTGTGACCAGAATAAAGCGCTCTTGTTCTTATAAGCACCAGCCTCACCCCTTTCAATGGAATTCTTTGAGTTCTGCTTAGGCAGTGCCTGTGATTGGGGAGAGGACATAGAATTGGGCTGGCATCTGACTAAAGAATTTGCCGCTCACACTAATTTCCTTGTATTTTAGCGTACCCAAGTACGGAAATGCAATGTTCATTTTTTCTCTTTTTGAGTCCACGTGATCTTGAGACTTATAGATAGAGTATTGTTATAGATTTATAGGGATTACAGCCCCGCTGCCTCAAATACGTTCATGGGTTTTATCACAGAAGTTAGTTGAGGGTGCAGGCTCTGTCTTTAATTCAAATTACCGTCGTGTTTTTGACATTGAACTTGCCTGACTTTTTTTTCTAAAAACACGGAATTGTTTTCTGAGATTTAAGATCCTTGGATCATATAATTTTGCAACTCATATAACATAATAACGAATGGCCCCGATTCCCTCACAATAACAGCTTAATACGTTATCTTCTTTTTAAAAGGTCCAGCTTGACAAACATTTATTATTTGAAAATTGTTTTCAACATGTTTTACTAATTTGTAACTTTGTTTATACCCCAGGCCAAATACAGCCCTGATTCACATCTCTGTTTTTGGTTTCCTGAACATTGTTTAACTTCCTCTTGGGACTGCTATTTTACTTCTGTTATTCCGCTGAGTTGATTCTCATATAAAAGAAAAACTTTCTCACAATCTGCGATTTCAACAGGATTATACCCTCCGGGAGTCCCAGCTAAGAATAAGATATTTCTACGTAGATGTAGATTTTCTCCGGAGGGTAACAGGATAAATATGCCATTTCGCTTGCCTGTTAGGTGCTCAAAATGAAGTTGATTGTTGAAGAAAAAGATAAAATCATTCAAGAAAGGAAAGAAGTTGCGGACAAAATGGAAGTTTCAAGGCGAAGAGAATCTGTTGAAGCCCAAGATTTACGAAGTGTTGTTGAGAGCAAAAACAAAGAAATAGAAAGTCTTAATAAAAAGGTTGGTTTGATATGAGCCATCTATTATTCATTTTATGCCCTTGTTTGATGCTATATCTCGTTATCTACATTTAACAATTATATTTTTTTCATACCTAATAGAGGAAGTATTATTTCTCATTATATTAAGAGTATATTTATCAAGGTAAAGGTATTATAAGGTATGGGTAGATGTTAAATGGGTAACTATATTTTATGATTGGTATCTTTTCTTTCAAGAGTTCGTAATATGCTATGAAAGTGTAAGTTTTTGCATTTTCTGAACCTTCGCTGAAATTTATAATTCCATGGAGAAGGGAAGATTTGACCGTTGGAATCTGTCTGTATAAAAGATAAAAAGCCTTGGTTCTTTAGAAAATCCGTTCTCTAAGTTTGATTTTCAAACATGTTAGTGGCTTTTGATTTGTTAAAGCAAGTGTCCAAGAAGATGCACCATTTTTGTTCTCAAAATGTTTCTAGACCTGGGTGTAGCTTTCTTTTTTTCGGTGTTCATTCGACCTTTCCATACTTTGAAGAGTTGCAAGCTTTTAGGTCATCCTTCGATACTTTGATGCATCGGTATTTTCTGCAGCAACATGTTAACGTTTGATTTACTGAGTCTTCGCATAGGTAAGGTTTCTGTATTTTATATTCTATTTTTAGTACGAGACTCTAGATACCTATTTATCGCATCGTGAAACTGCGCTGTCGCATGCACGTGATGAGCTGAACGAGATAAAATCCAAACATACAAGCTGTGGCACAACCATCACTTTCATGGAAAATCAAATCGCTGATAAGGATCAATTGATAGCGAGGCTAGAAAAACAGCGCAACCGACTTGAAAAGGAAAAGGAAGAGGAAGCGCAAAATGCCATGAAAAATAAAGACGATAATGAGAATAAAAGTGCATCTTTGAATAAACTTGTTGAGGAGAAAGAGGTAATTTTTGGTGTATCTCTATATCCCGTACCCTCAGGTTTATTGGAAACTGTTCTTTCCAATGTCCATTTCCCTGTTCCATTCTAGCCTTCATCTAATGTTTTTGTCTCCTTGTCTCCATTGTTTTCAGCCCTTCCTTACCTTAAACTTAATTTTGCTGTCTTATTATATCCTTTTTAGTTTTCTTTCCTTTTAAATTGCTCAGTTTAGCTTTTCGTTTTCCTTTTTTATGTTTTTATTTCCCTTTCTTTTCAAACTTATCGGATGTTTTTCCCGTTCATGTTACTTTTCCTCTCCAATTTACTCGTTTCCATACTATACCTTGACTTTTTTCTTTAATATTTGCTATTTGTACAACGCGTGTATTGCTAAGTCAAGAGTAGGCGAAATGGGGATTGCTCATGTTGTTTTCCAATAGTTAGAAGGTCTTGGCTGGATCGTATCTTAAATAGATATCCATTATAATTACCTTATCGGAAGGGCTAGGACATCCACATTTTGCTTTACATTCTTTCAAATAATTTGATTGCAAAACCACTATCAATTATCCACTTATAATCCAAGTTTTTATTCAATTTAGTGTCGTCTATTGAAATTCCTTTGGCTCCATCTAAGCCAACCGAAACGTGAATGAAATTGTTTTGGAGTGCAAACGTGTCGCCGTTATATGCTTTGTCGTAAAAGGCTACCATTTAAGCTTGAAAACAATAAAACAGGAAGTTATATGATTTACCAGTTCCTGGAATTAATCCCGATATAACTTAGCTTTTCCTGGAATTGATCTTTTCTTACTTTTGTATTCAGGTCCTGATTAAAGAAATGGAAGAAAAGGTTGAAAAGTTTCGAAAGGAGTTGGATGAGAGCAAAAATGATTTATTATCTAATACCAATACTTTGAAGCAAAAAGACGATGAAATCGAGTCATTGAAAGCCGATTTGGATACGGTATATATCTTCATCATCGTCTTCTCGTTCATGTTTTGATATGACGAAAGTTTTGTTAAGTCTAGATCATGCATTGCATGTCTGCTGTTGCGAGTAAAGTTAGTAAAAATATTGTTCAAACCATAGGAACGGTTTTCTTTACTAACTGAAAGCAATATATTTAAAACAACACAACAAGCATATAAATTATGTGCCGTATGTAATGGGAAGACTTATTGTCAGCAAGCTCCCGTTATACATGGCAATTACGATTCACTTCAGATTATTCTTCTAATAGTTGCAATAGAGAGACAAGCCATAACAAACAACTCATCCCCATTGTGTTCGGCATTGAGGCTAACGAGTAATATCGAGAACTCAAAGGTGCCCTCGGAGGCCAAGGCTCAAGGAAAAATGTATACCCGTTTATGTATTTCTGTATAATTAAGGCATTGCTTTTGTGCATGCATGACTATATGCAAAAGTCAAGTTACCATTGCACTCTCATATAGTCCGAATCAGTTGCAGATGCATCAAAACAAACTCCGTTTGAATTGCAGTAGAATAGAGAACACGTTTTCACAAGAAAGTGGTAAATACAAAAGTAGTTGACAGCATCACAAAAATCTAGAAAGTTTTGTAATGAGGTTTTTTGACAAACCTAGGAAAAGTTAATTCAGTTCGGTTGAAAATGTCTATCTTCAAAGAACTGATTAGTTTGCTAAAGGTTGTTAAGGTAAAAAAGAGTTCTGGAAACCTAGAATTCTTAAGCAAGGCTTAGAACCGGAAACTTTTTCCATGTAGAAATGGAAGCAGATAAATATAGAGCAGAGAACTCTTTAAGTATAGTATCATGGGCTTGCTGATGATAGAAACCCAATGTGGGACGGGTAAGTTCTTGATTAAACTCAAAAAACGGCCATTTCTGTTTCTTCCTGTCTTGCTCTCGAAGTTCAGGTTAGCCCAAGTAACAAGGGTTCTATACAAGGAACATTGAAGATGCCTTGGTGAGTATGTCCAATGGAAAGCTCGAATATCTAGCTTATATAAGACGCAGCCATAAATTGAAAAGCTTTGGAATGAAGGGTGTTTGGAAGTGTCAGTTGATATATGCTGCAATCCTGTTTGAATATAAAAGCGCAATAATGATTTAGAAGGTGATTAATAGCCGCTGCCTGGATAGTGAGAGAAGAAGTTTTATATTGATGAGAACAACATTTATGTCTATGATTGTGGTCTTGATTCTAATCCAGGCCCAATAGTCTGTGAACCATGACATTAGATAAGGGATACAATTGCGGTATTAATATGACTATCAATGTGGGTATAGCAGCCCGGTTTCGTAGCTTCTGCAAGCGGCATTTCTACGGATCCATATCAAAGCTACCAATGTATATGGGTTCTTTTGTTGAAAATTTAAACTCATGTTTCGAGATTTCTAGGACCATAAATCCACCAATATTTGTCGAACATGACAATTCAGCTTATTTGTGTACTGAAGTTGCAAAATATAGAAAAGCATTCAATCTTCATAAATTACTTTCCATTCTAAAACTGTAAATTGATTTTCGCTGTGTCAAAATTCATTAGGTGTCTGTGGATAATTTGTCTCCCTTATTATAATTTTTCTTTCTGTGGATAATTTTATCGCGAAGTTGTACATGACTGTCCTCGGAATATTTTTTATTATCAAGGCTAAACTTTGTGAGAACATTACGTGGCAACATGGCTAAATTTGAAATTTTTCTTTTAGGCCAAACAGGGTATCGAAAAGCTTGAAAAATCACTAAATGAAAAGAAAAACAATGGCGAAAATGACAGGAATTCGTTGCGAGTTCCAGATGAGTCTCAAAAGCGATTTTCTGGCAACACTCCAGTTAAAGACAGCAAAATGATAAAACAGTTGTGGGATGAAATTGCCAAAAAGGATAGTAAATTACAAGACCTTGAAAAGTGAGCTACTGAACTATTTTTGCCTTGCTTAAATGTCTTCAAAAGATATTCCAAATATGGCAGGGATGTCTTCTAGTCCGTGCCCCAGTTGCTTGTTTTGAGACTTTTAAGACTTGAAGTCGTCTTAGCCCTTGTATTTACACAGTATTCGTGGGCCTTATCATTAATCTCATTGAATCTATTTAACACAGGTTACTTTTTATAGCCAATCCTATAATAACTCTCATTTAGCTAATTAACCCTTTCATTCCTGATGATAATACCAGTGTAAAAAAACAGCTAAAACGTTTCCTCAGACTGTAAAAGGCTAGTTTAATTTATAATGTTGCAAAGCATCTTTACATGTAGTCAAGATTAGATTTACCCGGATATTGACAGAACCCCCTACCCCTGAGAAGTTGGCAAATTTTAATGAAGGTTTATGGGCCATATTGTCCTTCCAGGGGTGAAAGATTTAAGACCTATTAAATTAACAACTATTTTAAGTTTAGATATAATTAAAATAAGTTTAGATATAAGAAATAACAATATACAATTGAGCTGAATTGGATAAAGTTATGCAATTTATACATCTAAAAATCAGTGCTACTGAACAACTCAGCCTGCAGTATAAACATATTATGCAGTTCCATTCTTCATTTTTCCATTGCTTTACAATTTGCTTGAAAGTAAAATTGGTTCTTAATCATTTTATTTTATTTTCTACTCTTTCTCGTAATCTGCAACCCATATTACCAAAGTCTGCTATTCCAACGAACGTTTTAAATGTCAGTAATAGTTATGTCTGATATATTAGAAGATTCAATCAAACTTCCAATCTCTAGAAAGCCTGCCCTTATTTAGCCTTCCTTTTGTAAACAATCCTTTCTATTGAGTACACCAACAAATTGTGTCTGAGAATAGTCCATCCTAGGCCATAATGCAAGATTTACGGAAGTGATAAATCATCTTTCTCCCAACGAAATGGGACACTGTAAATAAGCTGGTAAACAAAGATATTTTTTGGATATTTCTCATATTTTGTTGTGTTTATTTCTTTAACAGACAATTGAAAGATCGAGGAAAGCAGCTAAATTCTTTGAGGAAAACTCAAAACCTTGAGAAGCAGACTCAGTTCCTAACAGACAAGAACAAACCGGAAAGTAACCAGCAAGTATCTGAGTTAAAGGTACGACCTTATGGTTGAATCATTAGGGTGAACGTTACCACACCATGGCATGCTTTTCCAGCACAACCTGACTTTTCTACGTTTTTGACTGAGTAAAAAGGTACTTATGCAGGTGCACGGGGTTTATCTCTTCCCAGCACAGAGCATAAAGTGACGTCATCTTCGACTGAGAATACAAATTTTTCTGTGCTGCTTTTGAGCACCGTGCTAATGATGACGACGCTTATCTTGTTCAACGACTCAGAATTGCTGAGATGCTAATTAATTTTTGTTAAGAATAGCTTAGCACCTGCAGATATTGAAAAGATATTGATTCACTAAATATCAAACTTCTATACTAACAAGGTAATGTCGCCATATGCATTGCAGACTTTCATATTCGCGACCTAAATAAAATATATATTTATACTGTCCTAAAATTTGCATGTCACATATTTTGTCCAAAGCCTTGGGTTTCCATTGTTTAGGGCTTCTTAAAAATATTCCAATTTTTTGTTAGGATTTTTTAAGTTTTAATGAGGCCTTGTTGTAATGTACGACTCGAAGATTTTATCTTTGCTTCGCAGGATGACGTAGTGAAACGTGATGAGCGAATATCCATGCTGGAAGATGCCTTACGTGAAAGCGTTAGCATTGCTGCAGAGAGGGAGGAGCTTTTAGCCCAACACGTTGAGTTTTCTGAAGAAGCTGCAAATTCAATTCGTGAATTAGAAACAGATGCGGATCGCCTGACGATGGAGAAAGGAATTACAAACATAAAGAACTCGTTCCTTATTTTGAGTCTGGCAGAAAGAGATACTTTGTTAGCATCACTGAAATCAATGAAAAAACGTAACATGGAAGAATTGATGAATACTAAGTATGTATTGTTTTTCTATTCAATTAAAAAGATATAACAGCAAATTACCTACTGATGGGAATCTGTATTACACAAAAAGAATGAGCAAGAAGAGCACTATATCATGACTAACCCTTGGCGTCAGACATGAACCTATACTACAGTAAATGTTTTTGAATACTATTACATATGAAGCCTGGGTTTGATGGGAGAGTTGAACGAAAATTGTGGTGCAATCCTGCCAGCTTTACAATTATCTTTATTGAATCGATCAGTGATGTGAATATATCGCAGAGTTACGTCAAAGTTTTGTTGTGTATATCTTATTTAATCTCAAATAGAACAAACCGTTCAAGCTGTTGTAAATATTTCGATGTATTGGATGTAGCTAGATGCGTCCATTCTGAATGTAGGTTGCACCAAAAAGCCAATCCATTAGTTCATAGCCGGGTGTTAGCAGAACAGCTAATGAGGCGCATACATCCATACATACAATTTAGACCACTCTATTTGTGTTGCTAGCTTTTTGCGAATTGAAATCTTCTAAAAATAAAATAAAGAGTTTTTCCATTTTATAGGCAAACAGCCCTTCTGGCTACAATATCAGAGAAAGATTCAAGTATTGCATTGCTTGAGATGCAGCCTTCTTCAAAAAGTCGAAAACAAGAAATAAAACAATGCAAAGTGGAAAAAGATAAACTCGTCAATGAACTGAAATTGCAGGCAAGTGGTACTCTTCATCTTTTGGCAGTAATTGTTACTTTCAAAAAATATAATTGACTATTTCGGAATATTTTAATTACTAGTTGTTCGGGTTCCATTCACGCTTGATATTCTTTTTTCTCAACTTTCTTATTTTAGCTCATTAAAGGCTTGGCCATTTTTTAACTGACAACAACTCATGTGCATTTCTATAATCTCTTTTTCTAATTTTTCGTTTACTAGTGAATTTATGAGTCACATCTAAGCATTGTTTTGTTTTGGTACCTTTACCTTTATTCTTAACATTCAATCGTTTTTTTATTCTTTTCTTCATTCGTCCATTTTTCTTTTTTGATAGGTCCCTCATTAATTAATTGATTAATTAATTAATTCATTAGTTGATTTATTAATTGATCCATCCATTCTTTCATCCATTCGTTCGTTCGTTCGTTCTTGCATTGTTTTTTCGTTCCTTTATTTTGTATTTCTTTCTTTCGCGCACCATGTTATTAAATCTTTTGTTCATAAATTAATTTATTTATTTATATCTTCATTCAGTGATTCATTCATTCATTCATTTACGTATGTTTGTCTTTTCCCCTTTATACATGCATACATTGTCAATTTTTGTTAGACATAAAACTCTTGAATATGTACTGTTCTTTATATCTTCCTTTTTATTTATGTGCCCATCACATACTTTCCCCTTTTGCACTCTGCAAGCATCGTCAGATTGTTAATTATGTGTATTTTGTCATTAGATGCAGCAAAGAACAACAAATACAGATAATGAGGAAAATAAAGAAGGATTTTTATATAAGGAGTTAGAGGATGCTCCTAATGAACTGGTAATTACAACTGACGTTTACCTACCTTGCCTGTAACTTCCATCATTCAACGGCTTCTTGACTGCTGACGTTACAAAGGAGAAAAACAAAACTTTGTTGAATGTATTAAGTTCTAACATAATCTTGATAGGGATTAGAACCCGTTTGTATAATACACTTGAATATCCTTGTAAGTCCCTCTTTCCTCTATATGCAGAATGTGCTAAAAAGAAATTTAAGTCAAGAGTACTCTCCTAATAATAAATAGACAACTCAGGTTGTATTGTGTTTTGATTTATTGCTAACAAATGGACTATAATCTGTTTTATCCGTATCTAAAAATTTTTTTGGCAACCAGGTGAGAATCAAAAAAAGTTTCAGCGGAAGACATCGAGAATCTCTTGTTATGACGTTAAGTAACAAGCTAAACAGGGTATGGTGGGAATTTTGCGTTAAAACCACATCGGAATCTCATGTCCATTTCATTAGACGAGTAGTCTTGAATGTGGCGGTACGCGGTTCCAGCCACGGTTGAGGCTAAAAAGATATTTACAATTTGGTATCACTCTTATGGATGTTGCAATGAAATATGTTGTTAATATCGTGTTTAATGTTTCATTAATGTCAATTTAACTCGCTCGCCATCTTGCCGTAGATCTTACAAGCCTTGAGAAGCCTGTCTGACAGCGGAGACAAACTGGAGTATTACATCGATGCTCTTTTGTCGTTTGTTAAAGAGAAAAATCTTGAAATATTAAAAGAGATGCCAACTTTACAGAAGAGAAGCCAAAAGTCGATAGACAAATTACGAAATGCTAGTAAAAGTCAGGTTGGTATTAAATAGCTTTAGTTTACACAGGATAATGAACTGACCACTTTAGTCCCTGTTATCTTAAGTTAATGAATCACAAAATGCAAGAAGTTGCTTCTGAGCATGGAAACCATGAAAGCGAACTTTCGACCAAGCAAAAATACCGTGTATTCTTCCGTTTATTAGCTTGCTCTCAAATATGCAACGGAACCATTGTTTTGTGTGTTGTCGCTAGTGCGATTTCATACCAATTATTGAAGATGTAAACTTATTCCCAAAGCTTTCCATTAATTTTTTACCACCAAAACATGGCGTTCTTTGTTATTTATATTTGATAAAGCATAACTTAGCAAAGAGAGAGTACTTTTTTTTCTGACACTTAGCAGAGAAAAAGACGTCTGATGAGGACTAAAGTTGAACCAAAATAAATGGCTAAGTAAATTGAAGATCTCGCGTAAAGTTAAATGGTGGTTCTGCTCTGCTACGTTTTATGACTAATGGTCGATTTCTCACACCTCTATTCATATTTCGAGTAATATTTGCGGAAAATGTCATTAGTGTTTTGATGTATCTTGTCTTGTTTTAAACCTTAGCCATGCTGACCAGTTTATTCAAAGATTAATTACTCTTTACTTACATTATATTACTCTTTACTTATAATTGAAATACGCTGATTTGCTCTTCGTATCTTGTAGCTTTGTCTAATTTTCTTCCAGCTTTTGCGAGAGTTTCAAAGATGCGAAGAGGACTGCTCCCAACTGAAGAGTTTTGTTGAAATTCTTTTAGAAAAGTTAGAAGGTTAGCTTTGTAAAATTTTTAATCATAGGGTTTAATCGTCCATATATGAATATCTAAATATCTAAATATATATACATATATACTACCAAATTTTTACTATTTCCAATTCTTAATTTAGTAATTGAGTTCTTTTACCAGCAAATTAAAGGGTTTGTGTAATGGTAAAAGTTTGCATCTGCAATAAGCAAGAACAGGTAAAAAATATCTAGATAGTATTAAGATGATTTCGCAGCTTTCCCACTTACTATCACTGTTTTATTTATTTAATCGCAGTTTTTATTGATCACGTTGTACGCCACAGAGTTCAACTGTTTCATTTTAAAAATGCTATTTCATACAGCATTTAGTCTACATGTACACCTATCTATTTAACAATGGTAAATTGATCATTTATCATCAGCATGTCAGACGACTAATCTTGGTATTTTGAGTTAAATTCAGGCAGGCTTGATGAGTTATTATAAAGGCCTGTAACGAGATTATGGGAATTTCTGACAGGCGGGGTACCCTTAATACCATGCTAATCGAAGAGAGTACACTCCGAACTAAAAAGAAAATTGACTGGTTTAGATGTTATTTGAACCTAGTTCAGAGGACACATCAAAGCACAGTATGTTTGCATAGAATAAATTAGGAATCAATGGAGTTAATCATGCCACGTAAATTAGATCATTAATTTAGGGCTGGATAAAACTTTCGAGTGACAGTTTCGTTACTCAACAAGGATTTCATTCAAAAGCTTAGATGCACGTTGACTCAAGCAAAAGAGCATTGCTTTCGATCATCTAGTTACACTTGCACAGACCCTTTAGCACTAGAAGTTTGCTTAACCAGTAGTATCTGATATTGCTCTTAGATGACCACTGTTTGTGCGAGACATTGTCAACATTTTCAAATCCAAACCATTGGTGCTCGTTGGATTTAGTAGCATAATCATAAGATATCAAAAATGCTGCATCTCCCTTTCCAAAGGGCTATAAAAATGATTCCTCGTCGTTTTGATATGATCCCAATCTCATTTCTTATTGATGACAGAGTGTTTGGTGAGATTACATGATTGCCAAAAAATTGATAGCAATTATTTTTGGTTTAAAAGTTGTATCTGAACTATTGCTGCCTCCCCACTTTCCAAGGACTATGCATAATGATTCCGCATCATTTTGGTACGAATTCTAGTTTCAGGTGCGCGTTATTTTTGCAGTGTCTTTGCTTTTTTCCACTGAACCAGGAGTAATGAAAAACAGACCAAAAGGCTTGTTTTTACAAGTTTGAAAATATCATATGATTTATTGTCACAGTTTCCGATTCATAGCAAAATGATCGGGGTGGTACCGCAAGGTGCTCTTTCTTTCAAGCGTAATGAAGTTACATTTTAAAAGAATAGGTACTCCCCGCAATACCCTCCCACAAAACCCAGTTTAAGGTCGAATGAAAGCTTAATAACATTCGGCTGCTGTGTTTTTAAAGAAGTTGTTAACTTCTCTGCTAATGCGTCCAAGTAGAGTCCTGATCTACAGTAACAGTGTTGCAGTTTACAATATAGTGTCGCGAGAACATCTTCGAAGATAAAGTGATCGTAAGAAAAGTTTTAACTTCATATCTTCAGATTTCGTTCAAGAAGTTCAACAGATGTGAAAATTTTCTTAGAGCTCAAATTCCACTTCATTAGTATTTTTCGCTGCTAAATGTTTATTCTAAAAGTTAAAGAACAATGTAACCAAGAAAACATTTTATCCAAGTCTTTTTTTGTTAGGGTTAGGTTATCTTTGACAATTCCATTTTGTTCTGGTGCACATTTTTGTGTTTATTCACACTATTTGTTAAATCTTAAATTTTAATTCATTAATTCAACTGTATACGTTTTCTTTTAATAGTCGTAGTTTCGCTCAGTGTAGAAATGATCGGTCAGAACATTATATTCATAAATTCTTATGAGCCATCGATCAAGTTGTTTTGTATGTAATACATATAAATTATTGGGTTTATATAACCAACGTTGCAGTGCTTCGCAGGACTTCAAACTTTGAAAGGGTTGTTACATAGCGACCTCCTCACCAAGATGTTTTGTGCTTCGTGACTTAAGGAACTGACAGTCATATTTTTTTGAAACTGCCACTGCATAGATATTTTTCTTTCAGGGTAAGAAATGGTCCTTCGGTTTTTTACATTTTTGTGCAAATGCTCGGGCTCTGTCTGGGGCTCTGTCTGTAAATTATGGCACTGATTGGTAACCACTTTAATCTCAATCAGGTTTTATACCATAATTACCCAATTATAGACAGTCAGACAGCCAGTTCTTTTATTCCTTGCATTTCACAGCCTTTTGACTCATAACATTACAGATAGATGCTGCAAAACAAGACCATTTCCGAATTCTCCTTTTGAGGGAAATGCAATAAGGCTATCAGTCCTAGAGTACTGTTTCAAAACCTTTGCCTGTTCCCCATTTTTTTCTATAAATTGCAGCTGCGGGTCATAATTGTAACTTCCACAAATAGATTTGAGTTCGCAAAAACCCTCAAATGCTATGATTTGTTTAGAAACAACCTAACAAGGTTTGTTAGTATGTCTAGCGATCATTCAAGATTATCAGCAAATTCTAGGTTTATTGTTGCTTTAGAAGTGGCCAGTTTTAGTACTAGAAACCCCCAAAGTATATTTCTTATTTTAGGACACAGTGCATTATTTTTTAGGCTTAGAGACTCAAATGCAGAAACGGATCAAAGTCAAAACGTCATAGTTTACGTAATCAGCAAAAGATCAAACTTGTTGGTTGATGAAGTCAATCTAAACGAATAATATAGCACATTTCAATTCAGTTTACTTATTCACGGAATAAATGGACGTTTAGCTAATTTTTTGAGGTGTCGCGATGCCGAACCCCTGCTATATTTGCAGCTGCTTCAACTATAATACTGGGGTTTCTCTGTATTACAACCTTTTCATAGAAGGTTTTAACGTATTTTTTATAGATTTTAGTATCGCTATTTGTAGAACCGTTAGCGCATGTTAACTTGATAAATTGAGGCAATTACAAGTAGCTTTCCAGTTGTTTTCAACAATTTATAATGATTTGTACCCATCCTACAGTTTATATGTATATGAATTGAATTTATATTAAAAGCGTCAAAACTTTATCCAAGAAATTACTTTTTTGTTTTAAATTCTGCCCGCTATTTCACAAATAGTTTTGAACTCCACAACTGTTTCGTTTTGTTATAGAATTATAAGTATGAGTATAAGTAGGAGAGCATGGTTTTGCAACGTGATAAACATTTTTCGACGCTTTTTTGAGTAAAACAACCTTAAATATGTTGAGGATCGAAAACCACGCGACAAGAGAAAATATCGCGAAATCTCTATGGCGCCCATAGAGTCCAGGTGAAAAAGAACTTTTGTGTACAGCAGTCTTGTTTTGCCTTTCTTAATAGACAGATCCCCAAATTTCTTCATTTGAAAGTAAGTGGGTCTTGCTTACCAAATGAATAACATTAATCAAAACATGGTGATTTCTTGAGAAAAACTTTTATCATCTAGGGCACAGAGCCCCCCCCCCCCTGTTTTATAGTTTCTGTGTATGGTAAAATACATTTTAGACGAATTTCTCGAGAAGGACTTTTATCATCTAGGGTAAAGAGGTGCCCTTGTTTTATAGTTACTGTGCATGGCAAAAATTATCTTAGGCATAGTTTAGATGATGAAACTACTCTATCTACTAACAGAGCTCCACCTCCATGGAAATTTCTGTTGCTTTATGTAATTTTCCATCATATCTAATGTATTGTTATGCAATTTTTTGTAATTTCTTTGATTAAGAGAGTTTTGCATGCGGTTGATTTTATAAGCTGAAAGAAACTGAAACTGAAAAAAACATGGTGATATGAACAACGACAACAACATCATTTTAACAGCAATAACAACTCATTCGTATTCGTTTCTATAATTACAATCATAACATGAAACACTGCAACGCTGGAGATCGTCACGTGAATGCATTTACTATTTGAAATGACACCACATAACAATCCTGTTCTGCACAAGGTAACAGGATAGCACTAGTGGTCACACAATTCTGTGACGAAGTCCATTCGCTGCAACAGATAAAGCAATGGACGAGAAAGAAGCGCTGTTAGGCCATGAGGCTAAAGAATGCCAGGAATTAAGGTAGGTAAAATCGGAATGCTTTCTACTGGGAAATCGATAAAAATTTTAAGGAATAACAGAGATGTTTGTTATGAGATTCTGATATCTTTCCAAATAAACCATGCGATGGGTGTTGCGTAATGCACCTTTTGCTGCTACCCCTTTGCAACTGAAAAGCAATGTTCTGTATTTGATTGCGGACTTTGCAAACTGAGAAAGCTAGCCTTCTGAAGGAAATTTTAAGGTTGGGGATGATCTAAGAATTTTTGGTGTAGAGTACAGTATCGTTATGCCAAAGTCCAAATGTGCAAGAAACATGACACATTGATCAAAGAAATCAGGCTAGGGGTCGAAAAGCCACTAAGAAATTTGCGATCGATGAAGGGATAATCGGTCACTTCTTGGGGATAATTGATGACTGAGTTTATGAGAAATCTCATTGAAATAATGCAGATTTTGCAATTTTTTCTATTGGGCAAAAAATTACAGAATGAATGGTGGACAGGAGATACGACATTGGTTTCTAACCCTAGATCTAAGTTTTCAGTTTCTACTTGGGGGTGTGCTTGGTATACTTTTGGATCAGAATCTGGGGGGGGGGGTACTTAATATATTTTGCTGACGGGATGTGCACTCCTTTCCGGGAATTGATTTCATCTCTTTTTTCTAGCACCGGGTATCGAAGTAGAGCACTTTTTCTAAAGTGGGTTGCCAAAAGGGAAACTTTGCAAGACTTGGGGTGTTTTTTATGCTTTGGAGTATACTTTTCGCCGATTTTTTCTAAAGCCGTGCACCATTGGTAGGGGGAAATTCTAGAGCTGGGTCAAAAAAAATTTTCTAGGAATGCACACCCCTGTACAATTTTAGGTCAAGTACCCCCCCCCCCCGGGATCACAATATTTGATTCAAGGCAAGTTTTTTTGAGATGCTAGATGATGGTATAAATCATTTGCAAGGAAAAAGATACATATTTGAAATTTTACATACCACCTAATTTTGGAATATATGAGATTGAAATATTAGAAATTAATTAGCTTCTCTCGATGCTATTTAGAATGCCATAGATTATACTGGATCATTCTTACTTTAAAGTGTTGAAAACAGCTTTTCCAAGCATCTATCAGGACCGCAGCCTTGCATCTAGTACTCCAGCATTCCAATGTTACAACAACAAAATTTTAATCAATGTTAATCAAATTATCATTAAATTATCCTCTGACCTGCATTTGTTAGGGTTCAGTTCTAGTTCATAATTTGCATAAGTGGTAGTTATCATACAAGTTTTTCCTCAACTTCTGGCCTTTTTCCTTCCGATTCAATAGCCTTAGATCCTTAGGTCCTCAATATCCCATCATTAAAAAGGCTATCTTCAAAGGCAGAAATGCAAGGGAAGGGAGGAATATATCATTTTTGTTGCAACAGCTCCATTGAAGACTCATATCTGCTTATCATGGAAGGCAAAATAATTGTCATCAGAAATGGCTTAAATTGATCAATTTCGCAAATAATGATTAATATCAGTAATAAATTATATTCAAAATGATTTAAATCATTTCCACAATAATTTATACCAAGTGCAAAGACTAACTTATTCTGATTATACACAGTTGCAAACACTTAGCCAAATATTGGGGGGCAAGCCTTTTATTTTGGTAAGATGATGTCACAGTTGACCATTGTTTCAGAGCAAAAGACTATTGTCTTCAAAAAAATTGGGAGGGGGCAATGATTCAGATAATATCTTATTGTTAGATGTATTTCTTTCATAATTTGTTTGAGCTTGTACTGTTACCCAGCAAGGGGCAATAGGAATCCTAGCTCAGGATAAAATAGTAAATTCTGCTGTGATATTACATTTCATAATTTTAGTTGCTTGAAATCTGCCATGAAATTCCCCACTATCCCTGCACCTTTTGACCTTGAGTGTAAGATAAGATAATGTTATGTTGTCATATAACTATTTTTTTCATTTTGAAGGCCAGATTATGGATGTGTTAATGGTGTTGAAAGAAAATCAGGGTTTGAAAGTGACGTGGAACATCAAGCAAGATGGAGGTCAATTTGGGTGCTTTACATGACAATGTTTTTTAGCTCAATTGGTAAGATGTTTTTTGCAGTTTAGTTGCACTGGATTTTGAACTCATGATGATGGGAGCTATGTCATTGTACCAGTGTACCATACATATATGTCACCAGAGGGCGGCAGGGGGCTATAGCCCTGTCAGGAAAAATTTGATGCCTGTCAGGGAAACATAGAAATGTGCTTTTTAGCTCAGAAAGATACCCTTGGTTCTGTTATATAGCCTCCCTGTTGAGGAACCTAGCCCCCTTGTTAGGCAAATCCTGGCATCACTCCTGGTGCCATATTAATCGCAGGTATACTTTTTTCTGTGCATGCATACTTATTTTCAATAATTGGATTCCTTTGTATTCTACCAGATGGAATTTTAACTAACTTCTTGTACAGTGTGCTCTATACTGGTGACAGCTATAATCATTGTAAGAGTGCACCATATTATTTGCAGGCATACCGGTTTCTGTGCATGCATATGTATTTTCATACAAGATTGCATTTGTATAACACTGAATGGACTTTTAACTTGTTTCTTGTACCTTGTTCTCTGTGATTGTGCCCTGGTTACCCCCTTCCAAATCCCTATAGCAAGTGGAAATCCTCTCCAGCTCATCATGAATTGTTAACAATTAAGAATATAAATGGAAAGTGCAAAGCAGAAAAAAACAAAACAAAGGCAACAAATTTATTGTGTTTACTTAGCATTTCATAGGTAGCTTGTTTTGTTTCATAGGTAATTCGTGATCTGACAACTTATCTTTTATCAAGTTGATATATATTCAAGTTGCTGTCCACATCAGCACTATGTGTGCTGCCACTTCAACTGACCTGCATTAACAAATAACAACTTCAAATTCCATTGCCATTAGCAATAGCAGTCTGCAAATAGAATGAGAGGTATGGTCACACAAGGCAGCCCCGTAAAGACAAAATTAATAGCAAAATTTTAGTCTTATGGCACAATCCAAGGCACTCTCTAGAAATTTCTGTTCACATGTTTATTTGTTGACTTTATCTTTTATCAATGGCAGGATTCATTTGTGGTATCTCCATAATAGAGCGTCTATAATATAATGTTGATACATAAAAAGACATGGTCTTGCTGCTCTGTTTAAGCAGAAAATGCTTACTGAATGCAATAAAATTTTGGTCAGCCCTAATCTGTTACTTCAATCTGTCATGGATTCAATTAAAATTATTATTGCTGCAAAAACTCATAACGGAACAGAGAATTTACACAGTGTCACGTCACTGTCGCCTTTTTATGGCTGTAGAAATGTTTAAATCCTTCATGTGGAACCCGTTATTTTTTCCTAATCTAGTCCATTTCACTTGCTACTTCAGCATTTAGCCCATCCATTTAGTAGATTCAGCATGTATTAGCTAATAATAGTATTTATCCGTATGCCTTGTTTTTTCTTTTCCATAGAATTCGCTATTGTTATGTCTTCATTATGGCCGTATTTACAAAAGGTAAAGCTTTACTCATTACGCATTGATAAAACTTTACTGTAAGGTTTTACGATGTATGTAAGCTGTAAGGGTGAGCAGTGAGCCACAGTGAGCCACAGTGAGCAGGCTCGTGGCCAAAAAGGGGCTAGGGGGCTTAAAGCTCCCCAAACAAAATGGCAGAATTATTGATATAAAAAAGCACATTTTGTAGTAATTTTGGAATTTAGCCTCCCCCCTAAAAAAATTGATCTCGCTTTGGACTTGGTAGTAAGAGCGATTACATCGGGAAGAAACAGGCCCTTTCTGCTTTAATGTTAGTTGTTATAGGGTTCGTTGCATGTTCACAAATGCTGAGGAGTATTACTAAGAGAGCATAAAGCACGCGGTTGTAGGACAAAATCATGTACTAGCGAAGAATGAGTATGTAAGCTGTAAGGTGTTTGGTCATTTTATATGTTGTTTTCACATCAACTGTTTTAGCTTGGACAGAACCGACAGCAACAGTGATATTCAGGGTGGCGGACGTCATCAATTTTTCCGACCATCGTCATCGTTATCAGCCCGCGGTCAATCTTTGCTTCGTAGTAAATGCTAAAAAATTTTACGAAAAGCATTCAGGTTTTTCTACAAACAGTCTTATTGTGGGAAAGTCCGCCCCCCCCCCCCCCGCAGTTGGCATCGGTCCTGAACTTGGCCAATATTTGGCAAGATACTTTTGGAATCCTTAACCTTTTGGATGCTATCTGTATTTTCAAAGATATTTTCAGACCTCCCGGAGTCTCGTTCCCATCCAGGTAGATGCCAAGCATTGTCTTCAAAACATCGTTGTCACTGCAACCCCAGCTCATTTGCATTCTGATGCTTTCTTAAGGTTCTTTTTTCGTTCTTTGTTGGTGATAAGCTATTTTCAGAAGGTGTTGAGGATGAGTCGAAGGAGACGAGTGTATGTTCCAATGCATTTCTTTGGTCATTTCTACAGTGGGGGTCATGTTTCAGAATCATACATGTTAATGTTTTCAGTGATGGCTCTAAAGAATCATTATCATTACCTTTGTAGGTCGATCCAAAAGTTAACACAACATTTCTTGGTTGGACCAATTCAGGATTTAGTTTGGGTCAAATGCTTGGTTCCTTTTTGTTAGGCATTTGGTGCCAATACTTTCCAGCAATTCAACCAATGTTGCTCTCACTGTTGCTGCAGGCAAGCGGTAGTTTGCTATACGCTTATGGTCTTTCATTTGGTACCGATGGTCTCAATGTGATTCTTATAGCAAGAGTGCTGCTAGGTCTTAGTGCAGGTAAGAATATGTGCATTTGCTATCTCATAGTGAATTACAAGTGCTCAAAACCCATAATATTTTCCTCTTCCATCTATAGCTTGAGATTTAAGCCAACATGTGAAACCATAAAGCTCTTGATGGAGTTTATATGGAGTTTAGACACTCAAGAAAAAAGGTTTGGAAGAGGAAACATTCTAAGAATTTGGACGAAATCTAATATTGTAATGATACTCAGAAAACTTTTAAGTGCACTTTTTGGAAGAGAAATGGAATTAAAGTAAACAGAAGTGTGGTGTGTTGATAACATCACAATATTACAATAATCTGCCAGAAGAAGCGCGATTAAACTAGGAATTAATTGTAGTGTATGTTTTGATGTAGATGTAAAATATTCATTACTTTCCAAAAGACATCAACTGGTGTTAGTGTTTCGTTGAATTCTTCCACTGAAAGTGAGCAGACGGACAAGGCCAACAAGCAATACTCTGTATATAAAATGATTTGCTTTGATTGCAATGATGATTCAGCAACAGAACACAATTAGGATTTATTCTATACGTAAATTTAAAACTTTTGATCAACACATAAATGCAATGCATTACAACGGGTTGACAACAACAGTTTTGCTTTCTGAAGGAAGTTAAACAAAGGACAAACGTTTGGTTTGAGCCCGGAATTAATTATTATTATTATTATTATAAACGAATCTTTATACAGGATTTTTCTACAGTCCTATCACAATTGCACTAGGTATATGCTGTTATCACAGAAGTCCTGTTAAATAAATAAAAGAATGGAAAACAAATCTATGTGTAAAAGTTTAAGTAATGAGTAGAAAGTTAAAATACTAATTTGAGTGTTTTTTAAAAGTTCTACAGTGAGTTTTATTCCTCGTGTTAAGTATTATTAACAAAATATTACCCAACGGCCCACAGACTAATTAATTTGGGAATATTTACCATGTCTGCTATCTTTACTAATTATTCACTGTGTATTATTGGCTCAGCAGATGTATTTTTAGATTAAGAACCAAGTGTGACATTCTGCCTCGTGTTTTTAACCATCAGGAAATGTTGCAGTTTGCCGTGCAGTCCTTTCGCAATCAACTACCCTCAAAGAGAGGACGAAAGCTTTTGCGAATTTGGCAATGTGGCAGGCATCTGGCTTTGCATTTGGCCCAGGTATCGTTAGATTTGTTTCAAATCCTTTACCCTTCACCGTCATTCTCGAATTCTTTTGTATCTTGGTCAACGGATTTTGCAAGGAAGATTAATGCGCAGCAGAAAAATAAGAAAAAAAGGACTCAAAATTTTTTTAAATCATTCTCTGCCGTGGATCGAAATGATGAGAAATTAAACAAAATAAACGTAGAAACAATAGTTGTTTTATTAACAGATCCTGCATGCAATTGTAAATAAAATGAAATTCAACCGTTTGATTTTGTTATTGTAGATATATATTTAAGTTTTAGTTGACATGAATCAGTACATTAAAGCTAATAATAATGCTAATGGTTACGAAATCAAGAGTAGTTTCTTTCCACCGAACCTCTCTTGTACGGCACCGAATAAGATCTTAAGTCCCTACAATTTTCTCTCATCGGTATTTAAACGTATTTTGGCTTTGATTATCATAAATATATTGATCAGAAAGGTTCAGCAGATGCCAATCTTTCGGCTCTTTCATCGACAGCCAACCAAGTGCACCAGTGTCTTTCTCCCTGGCATAGCAGCCCAAAAAAGCTTAAATAAAAAAGTTGTATGCTTATTGCCAATATTTTCCCTTTTTTGCCACATTTGTTGTTCAATTCGCTTTTCTTATGCTTTTGATTGAGTTTTCTTTTTTAGCCATGCAAATTGCTGCCATTCCAATTGGCAACAAAGGATTCCATATCAAATCTTTAAAGTTGACCCTTGATGTTTACACTGCTCCTGGTATTCTTGGCTTCTTCATGGCTCTGTTCAATTTTGTTGCGATTATTATTTGGTTCAGAGAAACCAATGTCGATATTTACGAAGGCCAAAAGCCAAGCGCAGTGGATAAAGGTACATTTGAATCCTATTTCGTGTTTATAGTTCTTGGGCTAGACGTATGCGTGCGATATCCTGAAATCTATAGATGAAATGCTTTGAAATAGTATCGTTTTCAAAGGGAATGTGTATTGGTATGATGGGCCATCTAGAATTGGCATTTAAATCAGCGCTTAGCTTTTAGCACAACAGTGTCTTATACAGTAAAAACCCGCACATAAGAACCTAAGATTTTCAACTGAGCCTGTTTAGGTCTTATACACTGGTGTACTTCCAGTAATCAAGGTGTAGGTTCTTAATAAAGGGTTCTTAACAAATACATTAACAAAAGGATAGTTGAAAGGTTAGCAATAAGGGTCAGTTCAGACCCTATCTACCAAAACCTATGTAATGTATTTGGCGCTTACATAAAATTTGTGAATTGGCAATTATGCTGAATCAATTTCCCAGTGGATACTATTATTAATATTATTAATAACCTGTGTAAGAAATCAGGCTGAATTGGTTCATACTTAGTGTGGTAGGAAATATCTGATATCAGACTGTAGGTTCTTAATACATGAAGGTTCTTATGTGCGAGTTTTAACTGTAGCGTTATTTTTTTAAAAGAGTTTTCTAATTCTTTTTTCCAGGCCATGTTAAAAAGGCAGACCAATGTGCTGTCGCAGTGACAAGTGTTCTCTTCTTTGTTACGCTAACAATATTTGCTCTCAACGAAACGTATGTATATCTACCCTTTACTCCCGGTAATAATACAGTTGTACAATATAAACTAATAGGTTTAGTCAGATTACTAGGGGGTGATGTTGAAGCAAAGAAACCTTACAAACGTTGAACTTCAAACGAATCAAGCTATTGAAGCATAGACCCTCCTCCCAAGAAGTAACAAATTCTTACTGCCGAGCAAAGGGCCATATGGTAGTACAGAGATAAAACGGTTAAAAGATTATTTGTGCCATTCATCAAGGAATGATTTTCCCATCTCAGAGAATTCTTTGCCCATCTGTAAATTTTTACACTCTTTCAACAGCATTGTATATTACTTGCTTTGAAGTGAGGCCCTGCCTCAATCTGAGACAGTATTTATGATTCAGATTTTACGATATATTTTGTTTCAAATTGTTTCAAAACGGCACATTATAGATCTAAGGTAGTCACTATCTATAAAGTTTCTTTTTACATTTACAATAGCTTTTTCGGTAGCATGGAAATGTTTGTTCTACTTTTCATAGATTGTTACCGATGCATTCCTCTCTGAAAAGGCCCCAGGAATACTTTTTAGTTTAATATATACCATTATTTGCAAAAGATAAAGAATTCTTTAATTTGGTTTTCAGAATAATATCTCCTTTATTAATGGACGAGTTTGCATGGACAGACATTCAAACCGTGTTTTATGGGGGAATCATTTTGGCAGTTGCCGGAGTTATAGCAATTTTTTGTTTTCACATCGTCAAGTGGCTTCATGCGATGTAAGTGGTCATTATGTTGCTTTTTCAAGGACCATCACTGAAGGATTTTATATGCTGTAAAGCACCTCCTTAAAGTATGAGCAATGTTTTCTGAATGCTTTCATGTAAAGAATCACGAACACAGACTTCCAGACTCTTGTACCACAATGGGAGAAAGCTTGTTGATCGTTATAAGTTCCAAAATATACGGATGTTTAAAGATAAGCTGCAATGTTCCTTAAATTATCAAAACAATTAAGGCATTGGCAGAGAAACAATACATAGTCATAATTCCAGCGGCCAATTTCGACATTTCTGCAGCTCGACATCAAACGACTGTAACGGAGGTGAATATCTGACAATACGTATAAAGAGCATCTTTGAAAACAGAAACTTGTTATGTTCCAAATGAGCATTCAAACTAATACCATTATTGAGCTTCGAATCTTCCCTATGATAATCTTATTATTAGCTTTATATACAGTAAATAGGCGTATTAGTTTAAGCGAAAGTTGGGAATGTTCCTAACTAATATGCAGATTTTTCCAAATCTGATTTACACAAGATTGACACCAGTATGATAAATGATTTTTTACCACATTAAATGATTTTTTGTCAGGTATAAGGATCGTGCTATAATTGGCGGAGGATTACTCGGAATTCTTATAGGATTCATTATTTATCTCCCATGGGGGAACGAACACCCCATCCTTCAAACATCAGGTGAGCCGTTAAATTATTTTTTTGAGCTTAGTTGTATATATATGAACTTAGCATTCTTTTTGAGTATCGACTTATACTTAGATAAAGGCTTTTCCTTTACTGCATTTTGTTAACACTTATTCTCTGAAATCTGGTGCTCATTATTATTGGTTTCTTAAATTTATCAGCCTTGTAGTACTGACCTTGTGAATCTGCGATATCTGATTGGATAATATGTGCAAAACTTGATAAAGTGGCCCTTAATGACGACTTCTCATCAAATCTATCGAGAAACGAAGCGGTTGCATTTTCATTGTTGTTAAAATTTTGCGTGCCAAGCTCAAAATGTCTAGGGCTACTTCCATTTCTTCAAAGATGAGCAATAAGAGCCCTGTTTAATTATAACGTAAAATACACCAAAACATTAAGTTACAAGAAAATTAAAAGTTAGCTACTGTAAAAGAGAAAATTCGATGTTACTAACGATGAAAGTTTTCTTTTAATTTGAATTTGAAGAACAGAATTGATATTAGAGGTGACATGAATTGACATTGGAAATGCGCCGAAAGCAAAACAAAAAATTGTCGCAAAATTTCATCATTTGCCGGTGAAACCTTTGTTTCCGACCATTACAAGATTTGAAGGGGTACAGCGCTCCCCTATCCCCCCTCTGTCGACGTTCCTGTGTATTTTTGTTTTCTATCATTTTGATATTAATCGTTGCAGAAATTGTCAAACATGGAAATACGACCGTGACCAAATTAACAACTGGCTGCCCACTGAAGTTCAATTGGTGCAAGACGCAACCGAAGCTTTATTTCCCGCAGTACTTAACCGCAGCCACAGTAGTTGGTATTGCCTACCCAATCGCATTCTTGGCACTAAATACACTTTATTCAAAGCTTTTGGGACCAAGACAACAGGTACATTAATGCATTTTCATATAATGTACCAATATCACCCTTCGAATTGAGTATAAATGCTGTTGATGATTATAAGGAACAATGCAAATGGGTAGCAACTTTTAACAGAACGACGACAAAACCAATCCAATAAAACTACAATCATTTGCAAAATAGTCGAACCTCAAGATGCAAAAAACTAGAAAAGTGGCAAAACCTTAATTACTGTTGATCGTACATATACTCGTTTTTGCTAGGGGATTCAACAGTCCTCCAATAAATGATATACGATTTCTTTAACGTTATATTTTCTCATCCTTGAACATTCTAGCCATTCATTTCTTGCCCTTTTTAAGCCTTTTGGCTGCACTGTATCCGAACATAAAGGGGTGAAGATAATTGTTTATATCTCCAACTTTTGGAAACAATTAACAGACTCGAAGGGGCCTGTTCCGACTAATTAGTCTAAGGGGCCAATATGAGTGGTACTTCTTAGAAGCATGAGACATAAGGCATGAGATGTAATAATGATATAATTTAATGGGTCTCAAGGCATGCATCCGGAATCAGGCATAATCTTTTTTATTAGATAAAGCCAGGGGCGGAATCATTTGAGGTTCAGCCAATTGCTGTTGAGTCGGCCAAAATTTTCAGTTAATCGGTCAAATTATGATTGGCTAGTCGGCCAAATTTCCCTCCCAGAACTGTGTGCCCTCCAATCCTCTGACCCTAGCTCCGCCCCGGGATAAAGCTTCTTGTAGAATTGAAATCCAAACTTATTTCTAATTGTAGGGAGGTTACATGGCTTGGATTTCTGCAGTTGGTTCACTTGCAAGAGTTATTGGCCCGCTGCTTGTCACTCACGCATACATGAGTCTTGGACCAAGATGGATGTTTTTTATGGTCGATGTCATTTTAACGTTCAGTATTCTACTTCTTGGTTGTTATTATGATCGACTGGTGCCGTTCCATGTTTACCTTAGACGGCTGGAATCGTTTAGCGTCTAACACACGACACAATCTGTAAGCAATTTGCAGTAAGTCCTCGTTTTATGCCGTAGGCCTTTGTAGGTTTCTTCCAAGAAGGCAACGGGGGCGTTAAAAAACCAGCGGCGTTTGAAGATGGTGTACGATGTTTGAAGAGAACGATAATGGCTTTCATTTACCGGGATAGGGTTACATTCTTATATCAAACTAAAAGCGTCCTGCATGCTTCATGTAACGCCCTTCAGTCTTTGATTGTGGAGAGGCAGTATGAATCGAAGGCTTTTATTCGACGCAGCTAAAATTATAGGAAAAGTTTACGCCGAGAGGGAGGGGCAGGGGAGGCAGTTTGCCCCAGGGCCTCAGGGTCCAGGGGGCCTCATCAAGTAATATCAAAATTTTCTTGTATAGCCTCTTTCGATATATTCAAGGAACCTCTCAATAGGAGCAGCCTACAAGGTTCTAAGAGTGCCTCCAAATTCAGTTCCACCAGATTCATTTGCTTTCTGTCCCTTCTGCTCGCTACAATCACAGACACAAGGGGCCGCATTTTGCATTTTTGCCCCATGGGCTTTGAAAACCTCTCGGCGGCCCAGGCTAGGCTCATGTTCTGTACCTAATCTACACTCCGCGCATAGGACAATTTAAATGGGCACACCCAGAATTTTATGAAGCGCTGTAATTTAGGGTGGATTGTCCCAACGACCAACAATTGTTAGGTCTTAGCACACAGCATTTCTAAAGAACTGAGTACATTGGTAATAAAGCAGTTTGTTGAGGATGAAAGGAGCTAAAATAAAGCAAATTCTCTGCTTGCACGAGACTGTGCAGGTTCTAACACGCTGCAGATACCCTGTTTACAGGCAAATCGCTTTGAATTTTTTCATGATTGCAGTACCCTCGTCAGCCCGCTTCGTCTGAATACGCCTTATTTAGGTCAGGATAGACTCATTGTGGCTTCCTTTGTCGGAAATGTTCTCATGTAATTGAGGGATAATGCAGCCCAGGGCAGGGTAAACACATTCAAATAGCGAGTTCGGGCCCTTCAGATTTTTTTGCACCTACACATCGCCATTATGCGCCAACACCTTCAGCCGGCATACAACTCTCATATCAAGAACTTGCTACATGAGACCGGGGCTGTGGAGAGACGCTCCCAGTATCCCATTACTCAACAGACATGGGGCCCCCGGCGTTGAAGGCAATGAAAGCCATATTAAAACATACATTATTTTTGCTGGGCCCTAAAGGCCCTGGGCCCCATGATAATTACCGTGGCTATCCCCTCCCCCATCTTTGCAACAGTTCTGCATGAAACAAGCTTTTGTTTCTCGATCTTTCATCAATTAAATTGCGTTATAAACTATCACACTCATCACAATTAGTTATTCATATAGTTCTATGATTGAAAGGTACGGGGGTATCTTTGTTATCCTGGCTTGTTACTTAAAGAATAGGATGTTTTTCGTTTTTAATACTGTTTTATGTAATTATTAATTTTGGATTGAAATGTTTCGGATACATTTGGCTGTATAAATTTACGCTGTAATTTATGATATTTAATTGCCTATTGCAAATAATTTCAGCTTTGAGTGCAAATGCGAAATAATTACTGTTTATGTTAAATGAGATTTTTTTATGTTTTTGTAAGATTTTTATGTTTTACTATGTCATTTTGCCGTGGATAGATTTAGATACATGTTACCATTTGCAGTATCTTCGTAATGAATAAAATTGCCAATAATCATTTGGCTTGGCCTTTCAGTCATAATCATTTTGCAGATAGGAATACTATTGCATGGCACTATAAGGGGCGTATGCCACTTTAATTTTCTAAGATGCTTTCTACATCCCAAGGGCACTATGCCAAGCAGAGAGCTATCCCTGGAGCAAAAAATCCGCTTGAAATATCTTAAATGACCTGAATATTTAGAGTTTTTACTCAGCATAGAAAGAATAACTCAACGAAACTTACGATCTTGCAAACTTTCGTTACTTTTGCCCGCGATGATTATAGTTAAAAGAACCCTCAGTTCTTGAAAGTGCCGCAAAGAGGCAATTCCCATGGTCTTGGGTGGACGTAATCTCAGTTAGGGATTTCGTCGACTCTGTCTTAATCACCGAATAGATATATAAGCAAAATAAAGAATAATGTACCATTTATGGAGGGTAAACAATTGTTTGCCTAAACTCGAGCTCTTGCAATTATAATCATGATTGATAGGTTCGTGTTGCGAAACAGAAGGTGCAGTGTATAGGTGCAATGGACTCGTTTGCTTTCAAATTAAGGGTGCTATTAGGTCATGTCCGTTAAGACCCGGGTTGTAAACTTAACCAGAATGTATCCATTTTTATGTGCGCAGCCAAAAGTTTGCCTGATTATCACTTGAAGTAAAATCTAAGCATCTGTGTACTGTGTTGCAAGACGTGGGAAGGAGATTTGAAATGTTCATTTTACACAATTAAAAAATAAGAAAAAGAATAAGAAGAACGAAATAAAAAACAATGTACCAAAGGCCCTTAATTTATAGAAAGCAACCGAGGCCTTTATTTAGCTTATCCAATGATTTTATAATGTTATTGCAATTGTGCTTAATTTATTCAATTTTATTATAATTGGTATTTGAAGGATTCTATTATTGAATAGACAGATATGTTTATTCTGCAATGAAGTTTAAATTATGCAGTTTTATTATATTTCGTATTTTAAGGATTCTATTTTCAACCGACAGTTACGCATATTCACAAATGAATTTGATTGTAATGAATTTAATTGTATCCAGGATCATTTTCTTGTACCCTTCTTGTTTATGACGTATGTGCCTTATGCTGTCTACTTTTGTGGTACAAACGTTACAAGCTTGTTTAGAGGCACAAATGTGGACCTAATTTAGGGGATGTGCGTTCAAAGGACCGACCTTTGCCCAAAGGGGCCTAATTTGCGAAACAGCACCTGTTAGAAATAAAGAAAAATAACGTTTTCGCAATAAGTTGGGAGCAGTATCGACTCTGCCCATTTTAGACGATGTTGCTAGTTCTCTATCTAGGACTGATCCAGCAGAACTATTTCAAGTTCAGAGGCTGATTGGCACTGATTTTATCGCAGTCGAATAGAAGCTTGGACCAAACGGTGAAATTATTATATTAGGGGAGATGGAGAAAAGAGATTTAAGATTAGCTAATAAGAGAATTTGAATTACCAATAGTTTGTGGCTGATACCTCATTTATTTCCCTTCATTTTCAAAGTGTGCATTAAACATGGCCCCCAACGAGACGTACAGCCGGTACTCTTGCCCTTTTCCAACGGGGGCAGGGGGGTGCTAAAGGGGGCAAAACGCGCCCTGCTCAATTCCATTTCGAATGTTTCAGATTAGTTCACTTTACCAACTCAAGCCCGGGTGAAAATCAATAGCATGTCTAGTTACTTCAATAAGACACAGATTTAGCTGACAAAAGATTACAGATATACGTATAAGCTAAACTCGCAGATTTTACGAGTGCCTCAGTCCCAGCTTGTTCTTAACCTTTTCTTAATCTAATCTTCAATTTATTTTGAGGCTTGTGTTTTTAAAAAATTATTCTTCTGGGAAAAAGTGGTCTTGAAAGCTCCTTTCCTCTGCCTAGAAAAATTCTCTGCGGAGGACAGAGCACTTTTTGTTTTTCTCATTTCCTGGTCCTTGTGTCAGCAAAGTGTCAGTCATTACTTTGTGTTTGACAACAAGATGGCGTGATTTTCGTTAATATTAGCCGACTTCTTTCAACACCAAAGTAAATAGGGTATTCACACCCAAATGCATCGAGCAGACCCTCGCCTCGGCCCAGCAGCAAATTTGAGATTCTGCAGAGTTCTAACGGAAGCAACCAAAAAGGCAGAAGTAAAACAGGCGAAATCACAACAAAATGCTTCTCAAAGGAATTCTGCTCTTGGGTAAGATTTAAACTTCATGTTGGACCATAACTAAATGTCACTATTCTATGTGTCACATATACAATGCATGCCCTATTTGCCGACGAAATACTCCTTCATGGCCAAAATACTTTGCTTTTGAAACACAATTTTTCCCTGGGGGTGTCACAGCCCCCAACTTCCCCACTGTTGCACGGCCTTGGCTAAGTAGGTCCTTATTAATCCGTTATTAATCGTAGCATTTCAAGGCAAAGAGAGCAGCACCTTCCAAGTAAGGGCAAAGAAAGCAAATTAAAGAGTTAAATCTATTTTCCTGAGAGATTCTGTGCAATGGCCCCTTTGCTCTGCCCTCTTACTGTAGGCAACCCATAGACATATCATATTATAAAATGTTGATTTAATATCATTAAGTACAGAAGAGTACAGAGTTTGATTTTGTTATTTTCCTTTTTAGCCGTTTTTGTGGCGATTTGTTCTCATCGGGCAATTACAGGCAGCCCCGTGTCCGACTGCATAAAGGTATGTGAAAACATTTATCAGGGAACCAGGACAGGGGGTTCCTGTCTTTGCTTGGAAAGGGTAGGTAAAACAACGGAATGGATGACATAACCACAAGAGCCATCGGAGGCTTTCAATCAAGAGACCCTCTGCCTTCCATTGTATAGTATCGAGAAAACTATTAAGATACTTTTTTCTTTCGCCCTTAAAATAAAATTTTACATTATTGTTTATAGATTTTCAATACTGCAAATAGGGCTATATAATTTAATTTAATTGATAGCTCTTATTTCGTACTTTTTGAAATCAATGTTTTTATTGGAGGGCCCCTTAAAAATCAACTTTTTGAAGTTTTATAAAAATTTTTCTTCAGTTTTAAGAGCTGAATATTTACTCAATATTTACCCTTATATTAGCCTCGATTTAATGAATGCTTAAATGAAAATCTTTTCATTACAACAGGATAGATTTGCTGCCCTGAAAGACTTCAATGAAGCTAAAAAGGATTGCTACAGACGTTATATCTTACCTGCTGATCAGGCTACCGATGATTACAGTGTTGAAAGCGAAGCGGATGATGTTAACTCTGATGAAGATGAGCTTGAGGGTAAACTTTTATTTCCCACTTCATTTCCGGTACATTTGTGATAGTGGTACAGTGGTTTCTACGCATAGATTACAGTTTTTCGGCTTTATCTCTTACAGGACCGTATAGAAGGGGGTGGGGGATACCCAGGGGGCACAGGACCGTCTATAAAGGGGGTAAAGGACCGTCTAGAAGGGGGTGGGGGATAGCCAGGGAAGTTACCAGGGGGAGATGCCTCCTTGAAGGGCCCGCAAAAAATAAGTTATGTATCAAAAAGGTTTTCACTGCCTTCAAAACTAGGGGCCCCATGTCTGCCCTAACCCAAGCTCTCATCCCGTCTCACGACAGCCCAAGTCTCTTACACCATGGCAAACCATCGCTCCAAGGGAGAGGGGATGTCCTGCTATAAGGTGGCTATTGCAGCCAGCATCGCCGCCAAGCACTAGATTGTCTGAGAGATCTGTTTAACTCTTTGAGCTCTGAGTTGTGACTTTCTCCTCACCTAAGTTACTGATTACCAAGAATTCAAAGTATGGCAATGGCGTACCCAAGATAATTCTTAAATGCCTAAGAGAGCGCACCTGAGCGCCCCTCAAATTTTAAAGTTTTTATATTTGTGCTTTGGTTTCCATAGTGTTGGGTGCACCACAGGCGCGGGACTGTTGGCACAACCAGGATCTTGTCAAGATCAGCCATACTTTGCAAACTTGCTGATTACCTGTCTGAAGTTTGACACCAAATATGGAGAACATAATCAAATTAACTACTAGAATATTTACTATCTTTATGACTTGCCTTCTTTGGGGGAAGTAAGAAGAAGAATACGGGAATGACAAGGTTAGAATTATGCGGATCAAACAGAAATTATGCGGTCTATTTAAATCATATGTCATTGCAAAACCGTTTAATAAATGTAGGTTATTGGTGTGTAGATATGAGAAAGATTTTGAAAATAATTTTTTAAATATTTACCTTTCTCATAACAAAGTTTGACACATTTTTTGTCTGTAACATAATTATTTCCATTTTCGTACATAAGATCCAGTGATTGGTGCGCTTGGGAAGCTTGCAGTGAAAGTTGTGAAGAAATTGGCTAAGAAAAAAAGCAAGAAAGTTTCGAAGAAAAAGGGAGCTACCGAGCACACTAAAAACAAACGTCCTAGCACAAAAGGTAAACACGAAAAAGGGCAAGCTAGGCAAAAGAAGCAGAAAGAAAAGGCTGCAAACAAGAAGCAGAAAGGTGGTAAAGATGGGAGCAAAAAGAGGCCTGGAGGAAAAGGTAAAAAAAGCTCAAGACGTCGACGGAGTGTAGCAAGACGGAGACGCAGCGTATCAAGACGCAGATATTCGCGGCGTCGTCGATCTGTAAGACGCAGGAGGTCCACTAGACGACGTAGACATGCTAGGAGACGTCGCTACAGTTCACGTCGTCGCTACAGCTCACGCCGTCGTTCCAGTTCACGCCGTCGTTCCAGTTCACGCCGTCGTTCCAGTTCACGCCGCCGTTCCAGTTCACGCCGTCGTTCCAGTTCACGCCGCCGTTCCAGTTCACGCCGTCGTTCCAGTTCACGCCGCATAAGTGGTAGCCGAAGACGGGGATGAGCACTAAATAGGAAGAATTAATTAATGAAATAAATTGCGTTGTTATAATGCTTAGAGATGATTTGATTTTGATGAAAAATTTCCTTTCATTGTCAGCTAGCTTCTGTTTTTTTCACTTTCAATCATTTTGTTAATGTGGAAGCCTGGGTAAGCAGTCCCATCCAATAAAGCAAGAAAGTTGTGTAATGTTGGGGCTTTCTTTCGGTGCCTAATAAATAATATCCTGTTTATTAATTTATTAAATTTTTTCCCATGCCCAGGGCACCTTTCAATTTTGTAACTACTGGGCCAGTAAATACTTAAGTATTTTTTCCACAAGTCTGGTCCCTTTTCTTTTCCGCAATCATCAAAGTTACAAGATTAGTGCCTCTTAAATACTTTTAAAGCTCTTATTGCACGTTGATAGAAATCATATGGTCGCAATTGTTTGCCCTTTTTATTGATTGTGTAATGATAATGTCAGAAATAGATATAATTTACTGCCCTTTTTCATATTCATTCTTGGGCATTGGTTAGGGTTGAGAAAGCGGGACCTCATATGGCTTTGGCCCACCAGTCAAATTTCTAAAAAAGAGGCCTTGTCTGTGCTCCTCTAGTGAGGAACTCCACTCATTAAATTTAAGCCATTCTCGCATAAAGGTTCTTCACTTGTAGAACGTATGGACAAATGTAGGGTTAAGCTGGATAACCTGAATAGGCATTTGATGGTGCAAAATGAAAATCACTAACTGATATCTTTACATTCACGCCGCTAAACGACTCATTAGCGTTAGACAATGTTTAGCATTCCATGTTCCATTTTATTCAACGGAGAATGACATTTACTAGACTACCTAAGCACTCCTTCATAGCCGTAGCTAGATGTTGATATTTTTGAATGATTGCCATGAATTTTTTTGCCTTTGAAACAAACGTTTTTGCGTTGGGAAGGGGGGTTCATAATCCCTGATAAAGTTGAAATTCTCAGTTTGTGGTCCTATCATTGCCTATAGGCATGATTAGGCATTAATTCAAGTATCAAATTTAAGTAAGGAGAACATAAAATTGTGAAATTTGCAAAGAAAATTTGCAATATAATGTAAGTTAACCACATTAATCTGTGGTAAGTCATAGATACAGAGCGCATGCGTTGCAAGAAGAAAATGGACAACAAGGGAGACACTTTGGTTGTAGTGGCAGAAGTAACTGGTACTGCCTTATAAATAATTTTAACCGTATAATGTAGATGAAAATTGAAAGACATCAACATCGAAAAAAGGTAATATGCTATTACAAAGAAGCTCCCTTCAAATTGCAGTGAGTTAATGCCATGTGCATTCAGGCCTACCTAGTTTAATCAGTTCCATTACGTCCCACTAGCCTAAATTATAGGTATCTCCGTGCAATCTGAGTTTATTTTCAAGCTAGGCCTTCACTTTATATAATAAATTTTGAAAATCTTATCTTGTACATTAATCCCAAGGCAATCTGCCATAGCATGGGGCTATACTCTTTTGTGATTTGTTCAGCCCCTGCAAATTTTTCAAGATAGCTGTACCTTATTAAATTTTCTACCTACGCCCCAGAAAAGCATTCAGAGTTCAGGGGCATTACTTCATGCTCTGTCCATGGAGAGTGATGGCACTCTGCCCCTGTAAAAGTTATTCCTTGCCTTGTTAAAACTGTAAAATTGCACATAATTTCAGCCATTTCATGTCCAGCTGGGCCTATTTTTGCCCTGCAAGAAGACCCCCTTAGAAAGGCCCTAATTATGAACCAATATGATTAGTTTAATAACTGCCTAAATCTCAGACTGGGTTGCTTTCTGCCTAAGGATCTCATATTATTTTTTTGAGAAAAGTTTGAAAACATGATCAAGGAGAAAGGCTTTAAATACAATAAGTTTTTTTTTTAGAATAAAAATTGTTTGCCATCTGAGAACTTTTTATTTGTACAGTTGCTGGCAGAAGTTACCAGTAAATTTGTAATAATCTGTTAGAGTTTTGCACATGGCCCAGTTCTAGAAGCTACATAACATAAACAGAGCTATAACATGAAGTTCCATTACAGATGCAGTTTGTCTCAAAAATTTCATCTTAGGCTGAGTAATTAAAAGACTTCCTGGGTTTATAAAAGTTACTGTAGCTTATTTCCTTTATATATGTTTGAAATTTTTTGAAATGATATTAATCTTTGAATAAAAGTTGTTTTTATCACCAGTACATCCTATCTATAGCTTTGTTGCTTGTCAGGTTTTTCAAGGGCATTTACTCATTTGTTTGTCCCAAATTACTGTCACCAATTACACATTTTGTCCCGAACAGGCTGAATAATTGGATTGTTTGCATTAAGATGATTCTGTAAGTTGTCTTGTCTAAAATCAATACACTTACAAAGGAAAACCCATATAAACTTTCATGTTAATGAAGATTCATTGAAATGCATAATGAAAATTATATTATCGAATTTTAACATTCAGCAGGGAATTACTGGTAAGCAAAGTTTGATATTGGATAAACATGGTTGAAAAGGATAATATCAGTGATGCTGAAATGGCATGTCCTATCAAGAAAATAGAGGTAATTAGACAAACCTATAAGCTTATTACGATATTTTAAACTGAATTTGAATAAAAATTTCTGAGCATTGTAATTATTAAAATATTTTAAACTATATTTCTAATCAATCAATTAAAGTTTACTAATAAGACAACTTTATAATGAATGTTATTTCAATTTGCAGAATTGCTATTATCATCATTTTTATTCCTGAGTAAAAAATCAAAAATAACAAATTTCTTTTCATCAATATAATATAATTACATGATTTTGAAAGAAAATTAGGTTTTTTGTAAATCTATAGACACAAAATTTATATGTAGTCTAAAGGCATTGTTTGCTATTTGGTGTTTATTTTGTGTGTTTTAGTAGTACACTACCTGATTGTTTACTTTAATTGCAGGACAAATGGAAGCTTGTTCCAGCTTTTTTGAAGGTAAGCCAAAGTTTCTCATTTTCATATGATGTTTTGCTTTTCCTTTGCATTTTTTTCCATTCCATTCCATTCCTTACCTTTTCCTTTCTTTCCTTTCCTTTCCTGTCCTTTCCTTTCCTGTCCTTTCCTTTACTTTCCTTTCCTTTCCTTTCATTTCCTTTCCCTTATTACCTTCCCTTTCCTTTCTTCCCTCCTTTCCTTGATGTTTCCATGTTTCATTCTTTTCATACCCAAAATCGTTGCAGTGTATTAAATATTTAGAGTTTGTTTTTCAAAACTGGACTACATGAAGTCTTTCTTCCATATTCAAATGTTTTATTGTCCAACTCTTTTTTTGCCAGGTGAAAGGATTGGTAAAGCAACACATTGATTCATTTAATTACTTCATCAACACAGAGGTAAGAGTCATGTTTGGCAGCAGCATTCAATGCCTTCATTGTGTTTTCATCCATTTCAGACTGAGAGATTTCTATGTGCTGAGAAAATGCACAAAACAGGAAATTATTGCTTGCTTCATCCCAAAACCCTTGCAATTGTGCATCTTAAGTTGTTAATTTATCACGGTAGCCAAGCTTCTTTGCATCATTCATGCATGCTGAAGGCAGTTAGTGCCAAAATTGAGGTAAGGTTGGCATCACCTAGACTGTTGGATAAATTAATGTTTGATATCATCATTAATGCCCTAAAAGACATTCTGAGCCAAAAACACATTTAACCAAATGCCAGAAATATGCTTAGAAATATGAAGCTCCAAACCAAAAAGAATGACCCAAAATAACTTTTAGAGACTAATGTAACATGGATGGCACATTAGTATAGTAAGAGATGGCAATAGCTAAAGAAAATTCCCTTAATATATCACCCAACTGTATTTAGTATCTATCTCAAGGTATGTGCTTTAAAAATGATTGGGTCTTGACAAAGGTATGTGCTTCAAAAATGATTGGGTCTTGAAAAAGGTCTTTCAATGTGAATTTTTGTGGTATCCTTGCCTCTATTCCTTAATACTCTTAAAATAGATAGACAAAAAGTCATTCTATTGTTTATGTGTTGAATGACAGATTAAACAAATTATGCAAGCAAATGGCAAAGTAACAACAGAAGCTGACCCTGTGTGGTATTTGAAGTGAGTTTCACTTTGTGTTGTTTTTTTGTGTGACTGATGATGTATATTGATGGCTATTGGTTGTTTATTCACATTCCCGTATTATTGTCATTTCAAAGACAATTTAAGTGACTGAAGATCATGCAGTCAAAGAAGATCTTTTGAAAATATAACTGTGTAGTTCTTGCTAGCAAGGCTTGTTAACCTAATGCTCTATGGTTGCTTCTTGAATTAAAAACTTTAGTCAAATATCAACTTAGCTTGCAATTAAAGTGACTGAAAAATTTGGGAACAATTGAAAATCTTATGGCAATATATCATTACTATTCTTGTTGGTTAGCAAGTCTTGGGATCAACCAAAAACAAATTGTGAAAGTAGCTCTTTAAATTCTGAAGAATGCTAGCTTACGCCGTTTTAAAGATAAGTAAAGTATATTGATATACATTGTCAGAACAAGTAGCCAATCACATGGGCTATCTCGTCCTATCACGTGGTTTTCGATCCGCAACAGGTTAGTTATTCCCATCCGCACTTCGGTCATTATCCGATATCTCCATACTCGGAACATCACGCAAAAAACGAGTAGTATACGAAGCTAGGTTCCTTTTTTCGTGCAATTCCATGAATATGGTTTGTAATGCCTCCATCATTTAACCTAGATTCAATCCAGTTAAAAATCCTATTTTTAAATCGTTATGATATTTCTAATGTTTGTCATCAATGTACATTGATTTCAGTAATGCTCAATTTTATAACACAGGCCAATGGGAAAGAATAGGTATTAGTTATGATATTTAAGATGTAAACGTACAATAAAAAGATTCACAGCAACTAGTTTCAATAAGTTTATATCAAACTCAGAATCATTGAACGTGGAACACAATGGCTGAAGTTATTCTATCCCTTATAAACTCATAGATATGGCATAATTCAAGTTGGACTTCTACTTCATGGTTGCACCGTGCGTTGCGTTTTCTTGCTTTCAGGAGAGTCACCTGAGCAAACCTGGTTGACATTACTTTGTCTCCGAATTATCTCCATCTCTCCTATTTGAAATGTCTTTCTACAAATGGAACACATTTCTTCCATTTTATTCACACACTAACGAACGTCGAAACTTCTCAAATTTTCCACCCTAATACTGGTCTTATATCTTCCCAGCTGCATGAATCACATTTTACTCTTGATTATTTTGACACTCTACTTGTCTGTAATTTATATCTCTCTTATTTATCCGCCGCAGAAAATAAGAGTTTTGGATGCATATTTATTACTACAAGTTCTGTTGTACTACCATTCATTTTCGAAACTTTTTTGAAGGTACTTGAATATCAACGTTGGTCAACCAGACGTGGAAGAGTCTTTTAACGTATCAAGAGCTGTCAGTCCACATGAAGTATGTACACTTCTTGACGATCAGTTATTTCCTATTTAGTTTTCTATATTTATGTAGGAGGTTGCTTTTTAAACAAAAAACGCGTAAAAATTATAATTAGTCAAAGCAGAAAACATTGAAAAGACTAGCTAAAAGTGCTGCTGTGGAAGAACTCAAAGGAAATACTAAACACTATATGCGCAAATTGAAACTATATCAAAATATTTATGTGAAGATTCATATAAATTTGTGAAATTGAAATACAAGCCAGCAGGTTTTAACAGCACGTTTACACTTGTATGTTTGTTATGATGACACACGATACCCAATAGCGATCAAATTTAGCATTCTGTTTCATATGACTAATGTTTTTATCAGATCCAGGGAAGTCAAATTATTTTGAAGGGCAACCCTACTTTGAATAGTTAAATACGAAAATATGAAATATGAGATAACTAGCATTTGTACATGTTTTTCTATCGCAATAAATTATGAGTTTCTAATCACATAACTATTCAATGGTAAGAATAATATCAACGATTAATGATTAAATGATTACTTTCAGTCAAACAATGCTCTCTCAAATGCTTTAAGCAGACATAGTTTTGACTTACAAATTACAAGAGATACCCCATGTCCATGGTTGGTGGCGACTTGCATATAATTCATGAGCATTTGATTTGACGACCCTTAAATTTGAATTTATCGTTGTAGTGTCGCCTTCGAGATCTTACATACTCTGCGCCAATCACTGTCGATATTGAGTACACAAGAGGGAACCAGGTAATCATTTTCTCAAAAGTTTTTACAGAATGGTTGGTCATTTAGCCCCATTTTCCATTGCTCCAGTTTCATCCTTTTCATCACATCTTAAAAGATCTCAATCTTTATAACTGTTTATCGATTGTATGCGAACATTTTGAAGCAGCTTGAATGATTAGAACCAAGCTACATAGATACCAACATTGTTCTGTGCTTGGGGCTCATGCAAATCTTGAGAATCGCTCAAGTGGGTTTTCTAGTAGTTTAAAACATTGTCTTTGATACCTTTCTGCACACTTGCCATTTATTATTTGGTGTTTGACATTGACATGGTATTTGCATGCTGATTTGGTTGGCGTAAGCATAGAAAGGCGAGGATGGATTATTGGATATATACTTCGCTGCAAGCCTGAGGTCTTTCCTAAAATTTTTTTGCCGATTAGATCTGTCAAATAATTTTGTCGTGTTTCAATTCACGTATCGATTTCTATATTTCAGAGAGTTGTTCGAAATAATTTATCAATCGGCAGGTAGGATTAGTTAACCTTTGCTCATCTCTATAACGCATGTTTTTTTTGTTAAAATTTGTGATATGTATTTTTTGATTCTACCTTTTTGCTACTTATTCAGTCGCCTTCGATGTTTCAGTCCTTCTAAATAAAGATCTCATCCTTTTCTTGAAACTCCATCAATCCTAGGCAATGGATATTGCTATGTCAAGTGAGCTAGTACCCATATTTAACCCTCCATTTTGCCCTCACTCGTCCTGGAATAGAATTTCTTGAATTCAAGTTTATAGGTCGAGTAACCCTTAACTGCATACACTCAAACAGCGAATTACATACTTTTAAAACTACGCAACAATAATAAAAGATTGATGTTAACTACACGCAAAATCGTAATATCAAAGGAAGAAAAAAATTTATATTAACTTACATAATTATCAAAGGTGAAGTGCTACTGAATTGCTTAATAATTGGGTTCTTCTTTCAAACGACTTTTTGCAGAAATTCCCCAAATTTTTTGTTTTAAAGTAATCCTCATGGCTCATTAGCCAGAGGAACATATTGAATTCGTTTAATGTAGCAGTATCACGGAAAGTCCTTTAGATTTCCCCTATAAATTTTTGTCTTTCCTCATTAAAAAGGGAGCAAAATAGGAGAAAGTGGATTTCATTTTCGAATTGGACAAAACTCAAGTGCGCTTATTAAAGAATATAGATCTCCTACCTATATGCTAATTTTCAGATTAATCTTTGCATGACAGTGGAACGACTGCCTTTGTCTGTGCTGTTTTTCAGAATGCCAATAATGCTGCGCAGTTCCAACTGCATCCTCGCTGGTAAATCGGAAGCAGAGTTAGCCAAACTGAACGAATGCCCTATGGATCCAGGTAGGATTTATGTAAAATATCTTTCGTAATAGATGCTGAAACCAGAAAATCCACATAATTTGTAACATATCAATATATGTTTGATATGATTTTATAAACTTTAAAACTCCAATTTTTCATTTTCAAAAAAAAACATTGATAACAGATCTATAAACAGCTAATTAAGAGTAGAAATACTGCATTTTGCTGGAAGATGAAGACAACTCTATGAGAGCTATAGAAGCCAGGTGCTCCCAGTAATAAAATTTCTGAAATAATAGTCGTGTTAGGTTTTGTTTCCTTGTCATGCTGCCTTTGTAACATTACCCTTTGTGCAATGTAATTGTATCATTTTATTCTAACCTATTATGGTATAATTATCTTATGTACTTGAAATTATTATATATAATATTTGCACGATCCTCTGAAAACCAGTCCTCTCCACTGATTGGAGCACCGTGCTTGAAGAAGTTTAAAATGGCAATGAAATTACATGCATGTTTCGTGTTGCTGATAGGGGTGTCCTAACTTATTATAAGGCTACTCTTCGTTACCTGCTGATCTGGAAAGCGTGAACTTCTCGTAGCAGCTCGAACCTTCTTGTGATGCAAATACAAATGAAGAGAACATGAGAATTTAATATTGAATAGAACCGGTGCAAAAAAGAATCAACTGCCTCACAAAAAAACGCACAACTGTTCTTCTATTTTTATACCATATTTGAATTTGTTATTTTAAAATAGAAATAAGGAAGATACTAATTCAAATCAACTATTTTACAAAGAGAAATATACTTGACGAAAAATTATCGGGATATTTTGCAGATGGATTTATCGACAGTCTGGTCTTTGATCCACTTTTTCAAAGACACTAATGCTAGTTCCCTTTTTGTGCTATCATCAAGGTTATCCCAGAGTAGACAATCTATAAAAGAACAATGGTTCTTGCACAGTCCTGTTCCTTTTTAGTAGAAGTTTGCAAAGATTTTGTCTTCTTGGATTATATGTTACTTGCTTACTTTTATGAAATTCTGAGATGCTTTATAGGCTTGCAGATTTCTATCATCAACTTCTGATTGCTCCCGGTATCTTTTATACCCTTGGTGAATCAAGTATCAAGACTGCTCAACGATGGAAAAGAAAAACATCTCTATAAGATTTTATGAACTTTGAAAACTAAAATATCGTGGCCAGTAGACTAAGTAATTCTACGCAACCGTTAGAGAGATATGTATATTATACTGTAATGACGTACTAAATGATAGTGATATGATGTGAATTATAAAATTCATTGATATCGCTTTTGCCAATTCATATTTTACAGAACAAAGTTATTCACTTTGATAACTGTTTGATTTATTGCATGAAAAAACTTACGAAATTTAGGAAAATAAGCTCTATATAAAATTTCATACGTTTTGAATATATGTTATACATCATAAACGAGGAATTTGAATATATTAGTTTATTGATGTGGCTTTTGCAAAGTTAGATTTTTGGAAACCGTTATTCAATTTTAACTTTTTTTTGCATGAAAGAAGTTAAAAAATAAGATGTTTTAAAAACATGTAATTCATTATCATAAAAAAGGTTGATAAATTTAATCAATTCACTTTGTTTCAGGTGGCTATTTTATCGTTAGAGGTTCTGAAAAAGTAATTTTGATCCAAGAGCAATTGTCAAAAAATCGAATGATCGTTGAACCAGATTCAAAAGGACTGATTGGATGTTCAGTTACAAGGTATATAATTAATACGTTCAATCGTTTGTTGCTGTGTAGCGAACTAAATTTTGACCAAAACATCTCCAATTCCCGCTCACTAAACTTTCCTCCTTAATTATATGCACAACTTACTTTATATTTTGTCGCAGAAAAAGGAATGGATTGATACCGACCTTCTCTTATATCAATTTGCTCGAATTTCGCTCTTACGATGAATTCTTTTTATCCGCTGTAAATAGGCATGTTAGCACAATCTGCCTTAATACAGTGTGGTTTGGGTTGAAGTTGTTTATTGTTCCCATTTTATCATTTTTAACACAAAACCCTGTCAGCCAAAGAAAGGAATAAAAGCTATACAAATATTTATATACACGTATTTAAAGTCTTACTAACGTGCTTGCCTTTTTCTTGGAGTTGTGCTACTGTAAAGATGCAAATTTTATAAGAATTTCCAGTGATCATCGCATTTTTTCTGATTTCTAATGGGTTTTTTTCCACGTCTTTGCGTCCTTATATAAACCTGCTTCGTTCTGCCTTTAAGTGTCAAGATTTAACTGATGTCTTTTTGAGTTGTTAGATATATGAGATCTGGTAACAAGTCTCCTTGTTATAAGCAAGACGCTCTAAAAGCCTACGAATTCGAGTGCTTGTTTACCAAAGTAACTTGTTTTACTTGTTGTAAACCTATCTGCAAATACGCTTCCTTTTTTCTTATAATTGCAAAAAACTTGGGAGAGAGTCGCCTAATATGCAGGGAATATCTTAGAATGTGCAACATACAGGAGCGACGCAAAATGGCGAAAATATAGATGGCGAGAACATAGATTATAGATTTATACACTTATTAATAGTTTTTACGTACACATCATCAAACTGCCTTTATCAAACTGTTTTTATAGGCATATCTCTTTCTTCATCAATATTTCGCAATCCGAAATTAGTGCATACACCCCCAGTCATTATATAGACCAGAATACTATCGTCCAAGATTGACCAATCTACTCAATAGACTTGAGACATACGGCGTGATTTTCATGTTGCAATGGCATTTGATTATTCCACCAAACATTCTCCTTTTACCATGTTTTATAGCTCAACGCATGAAGTGAAGAGTCGGACAGCAGTAGTGCAGAAAAATGGAAAATTCTACATGAAGCACAACACATTCATGGAGGTATGATTTAGTTTCGCGTTTTCTACGACTGAATTTCACATTAGCTTACAATCAGTCGTCAAAATGTTGGACCCGTAGCAAAAAGGAATTTCGTATGTCCCCTTGGAATTAATCAATTTTTGTACGATCAACACTTATTCCGGTTCGCTCTTTTTATGGCTTGGGGTCAATCTATTTTTCAATTGATTGTAGGTGCAGGCCAATCTATATACAGAGTCTTTTTTTAACCTTCACTTTGAAATTTATTATGCAACGAATGCGGAAAATTGTGAGAAAGTTTTTCTGTGTCACCAATCATAAAGTTGCGAAGAAATTATCGGCTAGGATAAATTGGTGTAGGCAGCGGCAATGCGTGTTGAGCTAATATTTAATGCAAAAGGAATGAAAAAACAGTTCAAGGTCAATTCGTACACATTGTGATGATATATGTTTGTATTGTTTCAAGGATGTAAACGTTGTGGTTATATTCAAAGCGCTGGGAATTGAGTCGGATCAAGAAATTGTGCAAATGGTCGGAACCGAAGAAGATGTCTTGAACACTTTTGCTGCATCGCTTGAAGAATGCAATAATTTTCAAGTCTACACAAAGAACCAGGTTAACTAAATCTCGTTCTTGCTGCTGTTAATTTGATACTTTTTCAGTTCTATTCTAGATTCATGTTGTTTCGATTTTGAAATTGCAATCAATAGAATTACTTAAAGTGATGAAAATAGCATTAGAAATATAACATAATGTACCCTTTCATCTCATAGTCGTCTTTTACTTGGGGTTTTTTTGACCTTTCTTTATAATTGTTTATTTGGAAAAATCTCTTGCACCGATTGGCCATGCTTGTAGCCAATAAGATCTACCGTTTGATTTCTGGCACAAGGATCGGTCTGCTAAGCTATATTTTCGTATCCAAAATTTTATAACCTTAGGACTGTGCTCTGGAAATAAAATTGTTCCAGTGTGCGTAATCTGCCCTTTTTGTGCGGTTTTTCAATCTTTGTTTGCTAATTTGTTGCCAAATGGTCTTGCTTTTTCGTAGGCTTTACATTACTTAGGCGGCAAAGTAAGGCAGAGAACAATGTGGGGAAAGACAAGAACGAAGTTTGAAGATGCTCGGGAGCTGCTGAGAAGGACCATTTTGGCTCATGTTCCTGTATGTTATCTATTCTATTCATTCTATGCATCGATTTAATCCTTTCGATGAGAATTATCCAAAGTATTGCAGGCAATGAGTTGTGCTGTCGCCCTTTAGGTTTAGGTTTTAAAGTGATTGCTAGTGACAATGATGAAACAATATACTTAAGGAACGTGCTTGGTAGCTACTTAATTGCCACCCATTAGGCGTTTCTTGAGACAAGGCGTGCATCTGGATTGGATTATATTTTTATGGAATACCTCATTCTATCATTAGGACTCTCAGTAGCATGTTGAACAGGCTAGGTCTGGGTTCTCTCGATTCCTAGTTTACTAGTTAGCGAATTTCTCATTTGCTTGGCCTCACAGCTAGATAACCCTATTCAATATACCTGCAAGAGCAAAGGCAGATCTTGTCCCTAATTAATTGCAAATAAGGTGGGCCTTCAATTCAAATTAAAACGAGCCTGCGCCGCGTGTACGAATAAGCAAGTGTGAAATAGCTTAACTCTAGCACCTGGTGACTCCTAGATGATTTTAGAGCAATTTACCTTCATTGAATGGGTGCATTATCAGTATATGCCATAGGTATAAAGCTAGGGCATGAACCAAATAACATGGCTACACAAATTGCAACATGCTTGTCAATGATATTTTTTTAGTACCTTGTTCATTTTTTTCTACTGTTTAATAATGGAAGTTGCGTTTGAATATTTAAATCTTTGATATGTTCGCAGTAAAATGCAAATTTCATTAGCACAATCTACTGAAATTCCAATTTGTGATGCTTCATTATTATTGACCAAGTTGCTGCTAATTGTTCCAATTTCATTTTGGTTGTACTCAGTGGATACCCAGCATAATGGTAGAACACTAATAAATGTAAACCTGGTACTAAACAGTTCAAATATTTGATTTTAAAATTCCACATCGTTACAATTTTACAGTTGAATAATAACAAAGACTATGATTGATAACATTATATTATACTTATTCAAATATAAACAAAATTTTAATTCCTAGATGGAGAATTGTATGTGGAGGAACTCTCTCAGTTGCCAGGATCATCGAGGAGTGAGGGAGCATCTCCTTCGTTGAGAGAGCAACCCCGATTAGGCATTTGCGAACTTTCACAGCTATGGAGACAAGCTCCAGACACTTTTTCAAGTTGAAAGTTTCTTCTTAAACTTGTGAAGCTATTTGTTACTTGTCAATGATCAAAATCTCTCTCTTGCAGATAAATGGATATAACTTTCGTGCAAAAGCTGCTTACCTGGCTGTTATGGTCAGGAGAATTATCTTAGCAACAAAGAAAATAGTATGTATTTGAAAAGTATTCTTTAATTTTTGTTGTTATATTTACCCAGCTTTACAAAATATGGCCTCCATAAAAGTCGCTGCCTCATTTATCCACTCAGTTGTGGTGAGCCTTTCACTGAAATTCCTGTTTATCCTAATTTTCATGCCGCTAATTGTATACCTAATATTTCCTTTTCTATATTTTCTGTGTCTGTTTGCATCCAAATATGTTATTATAGCCTCGCAATGTGTTACTTATATCCCCCTAATTTGCCCATATTTCTATCCACTGTTTTTCTTGTGTACTTCCGATATTCAAGCTTTGGTCATTTCATGCCTTTTTGTGTGTAGCGATACTTTGCTACATCGACAGTTTTCCCTTGTTTCACAAAGTTATTCGAGTATTTATCTTTTTTAGATCTTAAGGTACATAGATCTTTCGTTCTATGTTCCGGCATTTTTTATAATAAATTCATTTGAACTTCATTTGACCTTTCACCTTTCAAATTTAGCTTTTAGCTTTTTATTTGAACTTGATCCTTGTAAAAGTTCTTCATTTGTACATTTTTACAATTTTATTATCTAAAATTGTATTTTTACTATTTCTACAATCTTTAATTTTATCACAAATTTTTATTATTTGTGGAAAATGATTAAATCCTGAGGTCAGAGGTTATGTATAACGCTGTTCTTCACCCTTTTCCTAAACAGATAAAAGTTGATGATCGTGATTACTATGGCAACAAAAGATTGGAACTTGCTGGACAGGTAAAGTATCCCTGTTTGTGTTTAATAACGACATAATGTGTATTTAGTTGCATTCAGTTAGATTGTGCAACTAAGGGCTAAAACATCGGAGGCAATTTACATTTGATATGTTGGTTTCTTAACTTAGTGTAATGCTAATCGAGAGAAACATTCAATATTATTTGCAAATACGTCTTTTTAGTTAAATGCTCGTAGTTAAAACACATCTTATTGTGATTAATTTTGTTGCATCTTAGTTGGTATCAATTCTTTTCGAAGATCTATTTAAAAGATTTAATAACGAGGTATGCGTTTCATGTCCCTTTTAATTTTTATCGCTCTGGCATGTTTCCTAAATTTATTATACTTTCAGCTTTACTAATCAGGATTGGCAAGAACTAATTTTACGCTTTTTATTTTTAGCTGAAAAGAATCGCTGATTTAACCATCCCAAAACCAAGAGCTGCTCAGGTAAAAAAATATTGCCACATGCCCAGTCCTATGATTGGAAGGGAAATTTGCCTCATTAGAAAATTTCAGGATAAAAAAACCTTTTCCACGAACACGATCTGGAGGACGCCTTTTTTCTAGGGGCCTTCTCTTCTGGACAATTGGGTCCTTTTGTAAGGACATTATACTGGGGAGAACTACTAGGTCCTGTGCAATAGATATGTTTGTAACGAGTAAAGGCATATTCACTTAATATTCCTGAACCTGGTGGAGCATTTTGTAGCTACATTTTGCTCTCAGTTTGGGCCCTTCTTCTATAAATTTGCCTTGGTACCATGTTTAAACGGAATTGAATAATGCTAGCCAAAATTACTGCCCAAAATGTTTTTATTTCTGATTGAGCTGACGGTGAAAGGTATGGCTGGGACTTTCCTCTCGATTTTAATCATTTATAAATTTTGTACAGGAGAAAAGTACAATCTAAAACGCTAGAGAACGTTTTTTATACTGTTAAAGTACACAGGGTCTGCTAGGCTTCCTGATAGAATCATGCGTTTAATCTTGGAGCTGTTTTGCTTGCAGTGTTGTCATATATTGTTATTCAAGCTTTATTAAAAGGCATCTTTAAAATGTGGTATAGGATGCTAAAGATTGTCTATAACTTGCTTAACCGTTATCTTATTCCTTGCTAGTTTGATATCGTGAAACATATGAGACAAGACCTGATCACCAACGGCCTAGTCATGGCTATTTCATCAGTAAGTTAGTCTATTCAAGGTCATAGATTTTTGTGTTCGATAATGTTATTTTGTGTAAGTCACTAGCAATTGATGACAGAAATGTAGTAAGAAGAAAATCAGACACGCCTGTCGAGCCACTTATTTGCAAATTTTCATGTTATTATTCTAAGGAAGATATTGGTTGAGATTTTGGAGGATTTATTTTTACTTTCGATAAAGGTTTACCATACTTGAGCTGGATAATTTAAAACATCGTTGTTACTGCTTCTGTTCTGAGCAAATCCTTATTTCTTTTATCATCAGGGCAACTGGATCATAAAAAGATTCAACATGCATCGTGTAGGGGTTACTCAGGTATTAAAGTTGGAGTTAGCCCCTTTATTTCATATCTCATAAGATTATTGCATTTTTACTTGTGCCTTCATATTTTCACCTTAACTGAAATTGACCTCAAATTGAACTGAATTTTATGGAATCAATATGCTTCAGTTAAATTTACATCTCTGAGATCATTAGCTAAGGCCACTTAGTGTATTGTGCAACTTTTAAAGTTCATTTCTGATATTTACGCTTAGATATATTCTGTAAAGTTTTGTATTCACTTTTGGCTACCTTTTTGAATTTCATCTTCAACAAATTTACAAAAGAATTTTCTCAAACTTCACAAATCTCTTCTTTGGCCTCATTGTCAGATTGTCCTCTCAGTATATACTTTGTTTAACGTTTTTAGTTTCTTTCCCATAAGTTATCTGCATGTATAATTTTTTGAAAAATTAGTGGAAAATATCTTTTTATAGGTTCTTTCAAGACTCTCATACATTTCCGCTCTTGGCATGATGACAAGAGTAACAAGCCAGGTTAGAAGATTAACACAAAAAGATTGTGACGTGAAAACCCAATAGTCATTATTAATAATCATTATTCTTGTTATTTATTTAAATTAACGTTTGGTCATAAGTTGGTGTTTTGAGCCTTTTTATGCTACGTTTGATTTCCCTGTACGCACAACCTTTTCCTTCTTGCAGTATAAATCAATTATTAAGCTTATTGATCTAAAGAAGGTTACTTTAATAGCTCATTGGCTGAGTTTTCATTGAGACAATGAACTACTAATTTGAATCCCAATCTTGTTTGGATCGAGTATCGCCGATATCGTAGAGCACCGCAAAAGAAATAATCTCTGCCTTTTCTCCAATAATCTCTCAATAGATCATAAGAATCTCAACAAACTAAAAACTAAACTATCTACTGCTGTTATACATATTTATATTGCTGAGTCATAATTACATGGCAGGAAAGGACTAGATTTTTCTAAGGGAAACATAAAGAATGCTGAGTAAGAAAGAGTAGCCCTAAAACAAAGATTATGACGTCAGAGGTTATTTATGTTGAAATGAGGTAATGTTATGAAATGCTTAGGAAGGGAGCAAAGAATGAGTTAGGCGAAGATGCTACATAACTTTCCAAATGCTCAAGATGTAGAAATATACGGAAAACTGTTCCTTACGTATCTTAGATATACTATAACATCACGGCTGCTACATTTGACTGATGTAGGACTATTTTTTAGGTAGTCCGTACTTTGTTAAGCCTTTCGTCTAGCCAAAAATCTTTAATACCAGTAAGAAAGGCTGCTACATTTGACTCGTGCAGGGCCATATTTTTAGAAGTCTGCACTTGTGAGCTACCTAAGTTAAATCTTTTCTCTTGAGCTTTCAAGAAGGTTTTTTTCAAGTAACGACTATTCAGTTTATTTATTGCTACTTGCAGTTTGAAAAGACAAGGAAAGTGAGTGGTCCAAGATCACTGCAACCATCTCAATGGGGATTGCTATGTCCGTCTGATACACCAGAAGGCGAGGGTTGTGGACTAGTGAAGAATTTGGCACTGATGACACATGTCTGCACAGATCAAGATGAAGAACCTATTAAAAGACTTGTATTTAATTTAGGAATTGAGGTTTGTTGCTCATTTGTTGTTGCATTTCATCCTGCTTGGTGTTTTTGACAGACAGTGCTCCGAAGGAAGGACGACATTCCTTGAAAATTGAACACCTATCGATGACAGTAAAAGAAAACCCTGCAAATACTCCATTTCTCTCACTACATTTTGCCGATGTCAGTTTTTATCAAATTATCATCATTGTTTTGGCTGACTCAGTTGTTTCACAAATTTTCAATATTAGGTACTTTCGTGCGAATCATTGTATAGAATAATTCTAATGCTTGATGATGCATTAGAAGGCAACTAGTCATGACACCTAAGTGCGCCTATACCAAGCTCGATGACTGTTGTTTCTGTACAATAGGGCTAACACATTCACAACGATAGATGTATTGTATCGCTCATATCGTGTTAATTATACAATGATACCACAGCTCTTAATGAGCCTCTGTATGGGAATTGTTTACATTGTAGTCAAATGAAGCTGTGTCAGTGCAAGGTGTTGAAACCCGACCAATATATTGCTCAATGTTTTAAGCATATTCATATTTACGTTTGGTCTTGTGCACATTTTACCATACGCTTGATCTTCTTTCTATGTTGCTTGCCGTCTGCTTCGTATTTTTTCTTACATTTTTATGCTGCCTTTTCCATCCACATCTTTTATCACGTTAATCCTTTATCGCTCTTTGTTAATCTGCTGATGCTTTGATACCATGATAATTTACACTGTCATTAAATTTCAAACCTTAGGATATCAATTTGTTATCTGGGGAGGAGCTGAGCTCACCATATGTTTATCAAGTCTTCCTAAACGGTAATCTTATTTTGTAACGTTTCCTTCCAGTATTTGTGGAGTTTTATTGCAATGCTTAAGATCATTTTAGAGAGTTGGCTAAATCAGCTTTAGAAATTTGAGTTTCATTTTGAGGCAAGCCTGTTTCGTCCTTGGGACAGTTGGTTAATATGGGAACTGGATCTTTGGTAGATGGCCCAATAAACATACATTATAACAGAGGGCTAGCTCTGGGTAAATCGTAAGAGCAGTTGCCCTTTACCTTGAAAAGAATACAGGACTCGGTCTTAACACAATAGCAGGAAAAATTGACACTTTCAATAACAAGGATTTCACTGCCTAATCAATTGACTGGTGTCAATTGCTGACTTGCATTCTTTATGCCACCAATTTTTTTTACACTGATGTGTAATCGCGGTTGTTGTTATTTTCTTGTTTGTGCATTTGCTGCAGTTATTACGGAATGTGAACAAGTTAGAGGGCCTTTAGCCTGGCAAGGAGTTCAGATACTGCTGTCAAAGTCAATCACAAGAGAAGTTTGCCATTGAAATTTATTGAATTTGATCGCGATTTATTTATATATTGGATGAAAGAATTTCTGCAGAATAGACATCGACAATTTTCCACAATAAAAATGCGCTTTTGCACGACGTCACACGAAGCAAAAGGAGTGGGATAATGACCAAGATATAAACGGAAATATATATCTACAAGCGGATGGGACATTTTTGAGAAAAACAATAGTACGTCTCGTTGGCTTCTTGGTTTGACCAATCGGGGACCGCTCGCTCCTTACATGCTATCAATTCTCAAATCGAAAACAAAACCTCTGGTTTGTTAAGTAAACAGGCTCGAAATCCTCGCAGAGAATACCCTGTTTTGCCAATTAGCAGGTCATTATTTTTATTCTCTGATGAGTGTCGGATGAAGCAAACTTAACGCATGCTCAGCTATATTTCCATTTATCCGTAAATTCAATTTTTCACCACTTAAAAGTTACCAGTTTTGATTTTAATTGATATTTTATTCTTTGTTTAATGGATAGTTTTGTTTTTTTCAGGCAATCTCCTTGGGATTATACGGAATCATAAAAGATTGCTTCATACCTTCAAAGTTATGCGAAGAGGTAAAGGCTACTACGGCTAATTTCACGAACAATTTATTACCACACTTGATCAATGTGCCTAGCATAGCAGATTATTTTTAACATGGAATTGTTATGTGTTCCAGGAGGTCAAATTTGCTGCTAGAATATTATCTGATTTGTAGGGAAATTTTGTAAAATTATTTCTTAGCAATTATGCTGTAGGTTGAATAAGATCGCTTGATGTGAATAAGAGCCTTTGGTGGACTTTAGAAATCTACAACAACCCTTTGCGTTTACACTCGTTAGTCAGTGGTAGCTAAGAAACATACAGATACAGACACAGATAGATTCAGATACGATAATATTCCTCATACCTTTTTAATACTTATGTTTCATTCTCCAATCGCCAATGGAACAGCGACTTAAGATTTAGGAAGTCTACTTAATACAAGCTCTTAAAATTATATTTTGACTTTGACTTATTTGAAAGTTGTGCAGTAATGGATGTCCTAATGTTTTTCTTAATGAACATTGAAAATCTTTTTGTTCCTTTAGCTGGATATGTAAACGAATTCGTTTCAATCTACGCAAATGATGCACAAAGGTTTGTCTCGCTTCGGACGTTCTGCCTGATTTTTGTTGTTTGATTTATATCTATTACCAATAATGGTACAATTTGTTATTTTGGCTGTTGTAGAACAAGTATACGTTCAGGAAGCTCCACTACCATAGCTGCATTGTAAACGAAAAAGCAAATTTGATAAATTGAACGATCTTACGAATCTTGTGTTACATAAAATAGATTGAATGAAATCATATTAAGGTGCAAAATTAAGACTGATTGGCAAACCAACGGTGATATTGGCGAATAAAGTAGGTAGTTCAAAAAAGCAACATCGACAAGAAATACGTTTTAGGAACGAATTAGTTGATAAATTTAAAAACAAAGGTAAATCGACTAAATAAGGAACACAAGGAAGAAAGTGAAAGTAAAAAATGACACATGGAAATTTGTTGTAATAGGGAATCAATAATGGAATTGAAATCTTTTTGTGTATGCAAAGTTTAGAATGATTTTTTTAAATTATGCTTGTTTTCTTTCTGAATATTATTACAATGCTGGTTATACCCAAGGCCGTAAAGTCTATTTGGACGAAATTGCTTTATCAAATGTCACCTTTCTTGTAGTTTTTTCCTGTGATAAAGTGTTTTATGCACTGAAATCTTTATTTCATTTGTAGATGTGTATATATTGCGGCTGATGGTGGTAGGATGTGTAGGTAAGAGCGAAATTACAGGATTTACCAAGATTTATACTTATGTGTCATATTGCCCAGTTTTTGTCGCTGGGACATGATAGAGAGCTATGCTCGAGCAAATAAAAGTCTACTCACTCAGCATAAGGGTCTGTGAAGATCATTTGCAGATTGAAAATGAGAGATTCCTATATTAACGGAGAAGCGTCTAGATATTCATGGAATAAGGTGCACAATAGATTCACCAGAATTTAAGCATCGTAGATCTGTTATGATATAGTTAATCATATTAGACGCAATATATGCCCACTGATTCGATTCTTTTTTCTTCCATCATTTTCATTTACATTCTCTCGCCTTTTTTTATTCTCTTTTATCTATCCTTTATCATTTTCTATTATCTTTCCCTGTTTATCCTTTTCTCGTACTTGTTATTAATCTTTTTAAGTACGATAAAACCACTAATTCTAATCGCGACTTTTACCTGATAGTTACGATTACTTTTTTGGTTCTTTTTTGGTCTTTTAAGTCATATGGCATTGGAATGCTTAGTTAGCTGAATCTCTTTATCAGTAATGCTTCCAAGGAACATTATGCTTCCATGTTTGGCTAGCAAAAATACACATACCTGTTTATACTTTTAAAACTTAAGCCAAGACGTGTACAATGGCTGGTTGCATTTTTATGCCCTTTGCATTACATTATAGTTTCTTATACATACGTCAATTAAATTTTAGACCGTACATTATTGTGAGAAACGGAGTTCCACTTGTTTCACAAGATCATATTGATGAGCTGATTAGGGGCGTCAGGTAATGCATTCTTCATTTGTATAAAGTGTCAGCCGGTTTCATGGCCAATGTTAGCGTTTTGTTAGCTAATGCTAGTTTTCAAATGCGTCCTTCCTACAATTGGTTGACCCTGTACTATATTCATTGCTCATTATTAGCTTCAAAGTTTTTTCGGGTATATCTTTCAACCGAAAGATGCGCTGTGTAGGAGCTTATTATTCACTGGCGCGCTAATTTGATTTCTTGCGTTAGTGGTTAGGCCCACGCCTTTAAGAGACATGCATGAATTAATTTTACCGTGGCATAATCGATTTGATTTTAGATAACTATGGATAACAATAAAATTGTTGAATTATTGCCCGTGGTTCACTTATTGAAAATTTTTAATCTGGTTTTTTATTTGTAGGAGCTTCGCTGATTTCCTTCATCAAGGTTTAGTGGAATTCTTGGATGTAAATGAAGAAAACGACGCGAATATTGCCCTTTATGAAGAGTACATCACAAAGTTTGTTGATTTTATTTCGTAGCGATTAGTTTTGTTTTCACTGATTATCGCTTGTCTATAATTTCACATGATTAGACATCACATCTTTCTCAACACACACTAATGTAACGGAACAAACACTACTTAAATCTCGCAAATATTTTATGATAAATTTTTTCAGTTTATATAATCAATTCTTTCGCATTTAATACTTTATTTTTTAATATGGACCTGCTGACTATTCTCTTCTCCTTAAATCAACCCATATATAAGTAAATATTTTTTTATTTCTGATATCCATACTTGAAATCTAACATTGTTCAAAATCGTTTGATAGAAATTTTTATCAACTCTTGGGTAAAAAGATACATTTCAAGTCCTTCAATACCAATACTTAGGAAGAACCTCTGGCTTTGCTCTGATATTAAATTGCTTACTGATTTAGCTATGTATAATGACAGTGTAACGGTTTTTTTTATTAAAGGTAAAAAATTTTAGAAATCAGTTGCTCATCCTTTATTGTGACAGCCTTAGTCTAGTAATAGTACTCCCACCTAAATGCATGCAGATTATTGTCTGAAGACTTGCTGCGATGTAACTTTCCGTGAATTCAAGTCCATTACCACTTCTAAAGCAACACAGAAGGACTGGCAAACCCTTTATAAATAATTGCTGAAATGTTAGTCGCCTAAGTTATTTTGCTTTTTCATTTCATTAACCTAGCAAGGACATGAGATTTAGCCCGATGATAATTTACAGCAATTGTGCGTTAGGATGGAACATCGGATAAGGAGCTTATGAAAGAAAGTACAACTCAGATAGTTGTAGAAAAATCGTTATCAGATCATAGATTTCAAGGCGTTTCACAATTTGCCGACAAAATACTACTGTTTTTCCCCGGCGACTTTTTGCAAAAGAACTTCACGTTAATCACGCATATTTGGTACAATGTCTTTTGAATATGGGCCTAAATTGTTATTGAAGACAGACTTCATTTTCATTGTGAAAAGCAAGCATTAGATTAATAAAGTTTTATGTTGAAGAATGTAGTTGTTCTTAATTCCTGTGAAATTGGTCTGGCAATAAAAATCATAAATGAAATAAGTGACTTATTTTGAAAATCTGTCTACCATTTAAAACAAAAGAGTTATGTTTTTGATTATTTTAACGTCTGTTCCAAGCCTTTGATTGTACTGTTAAAAAAAGGATGATTTATGTTCACAGTTGCTTATATTGTCTCCTTTAATTATCAATTTGATGATTCTATTTTCATTTGACGTTTTATAGCAGCAAAGAGTTTATTTTATCTTATTTTAATATGCCAGTGATTTCGCGTTAATATTTTATTAATAAGGACCCGCTGTTTTATATTTTCAATGCAGATTACCTTATTTTTGTTACTTTTCTTCAAAAATTTTTGCCGCTCTTCAAGATATCGTGATGATGATTTAATTTATCATGACAGCTGATCGTGCTCCTATAGTTCTTATCTTTATGACTTAGAAAATTATACTTCCTAACGATTACTAACTCTTTTATTTTGTTTCCAGTAATGTTAGCTTTTGAAATTTCTTTGAATTCATTTTGTATGATCCTTCGAAATGATTAGATTTTGCATATAATATTTCCTTTTAAGCTTAAAAGTGGTTTCTGGAAGGCTTAATACATGAATGAATAGATTAAGAATGTAATGAATGAATGAATGAATGAATGAATGAGTGAATGAATGAATGAATGAGTGAATGAATGAATGAATGAATGAATGAATGAATGAATAAATGAATCAATGAATCAATGAATAAATGTTTATGTAAAGGTAAATGTTTATATATAAATAAATCAATGAATTGATAAAGAATTAGCTAAATGGATATATTTTTGTGAAATTTATAGACAGGCAATGGAATAGTAAAACAGAGAAACAGAGTTGATTGTAGAAAATAATAAATTCAAATGAGCAACAACATCAGGCTTTTATTGTGATATTGGATTATGTAGTATTATTTCTTATATTAATTTGTTATACCTTTTCTATCTCTTTACTTCGATTGGGATAGTCTTTTCTGATGTTGTTATATTTTCCTAATTGATTGACAGGGGCGCCGAGAGGTTTTTGAGGCCCAGAGGCAAAACTGCAAAATGAACCCCCTTGTGTCTGTGTTCGAAGCGAGCAGAAGGGGCAGAAAGCAAGGGAATTGAATCTGGAGGCACTCTTAGAACCTTGTAGGCTGCTTCTATTGGGAGGTTCCTTGAATTCAACTACAGAGGCTTTAAATAAAAATTTTTGGTATTAGTTGATGAGGCCTCTTGAACTCTGTGGCCCTGGGGCAAACTGTCCTCGCTGCCCCTCCCTCTTGGCTGCCCTGTTGGTTGATGGTGCTTTTTATGTTAAGTGGCAATTCTTTTCTCCTTGCAATATAGGTCGACTACACATTTGGAGATTGAGCCATTTACGATTCTTGGTGTCTGCGTTGGATTGGTTCCTTTTCCACACCATAATCAATCCCCCAGGAATACGTACCAGTGTGCTATGGGAAAGCAAGCAATGGGTATGTCGTACTCATTACAAATTTAAAATCATTAGAGACCGTTTTGTATTCTATTCTATTCTATTCTATTCTATTCTATTCTATTCTATTCTATTCTATTCTATTCTATTCCATTCTATTCTATTCTATTCCATTCTATTTTGTGCTTATATCTAATATCTATATTTTCATTTTGTTTTCACTGCCCTTCTCGTCATTTCATTTCAAGCCTTTTTCTGCTTACTGTTTTCTGTTGTTTTCTTTTGTTCTGCGTACTATTTTCTGTCTTCTTTTTTGTGCTCCTCCTTCTATATTAATTTATTCCTTTACATATTCTTGGTATGTATAGTGCGCATTATATTCTACATTTCACAAAGCTTTGCTGAACATTGCGTTCAATATTTTGGATTGTTTCAAATGAATACAATGAAAATGGTCTGCCAGAATAGCCCTACCTTATAGCTGTCGTTGACTCAAGCTAGATCTGAGAGGACCACTGGTAGTTGCCCAGGTGAAATAGAATCTGGCATTTACACATATACGAAAAAGATTGGGCAAAATACTCTTAAAATAGTGAGCGATCTCTGTTTCTTCTGTGGAATGTTTTTTTTTGTGTACGACCTTTCATCTAATTTGTACCAGCGCTATTAAATACAGCGATTCTGGAAACTTGATTTTGAATATAAAGATTTTTGCAATGTTTTAAGATTTTTATACTTAATACTGTCTCACAGATATATCATTTTAAATTTATGCTTCATCCTGTTTGTTTTGTATCGGTATGTAGGCTCAATTGGCTATAATCAAAGAAACAGGATTGACACTCTGATGTACTTGTTAGCTTATCCACATGCCCCTTTGGTAAAATCCAAGGTAAGTGGTTGATGACTCTTTACCTTCTAGCCCTCTTAAGCTACCTCTGTGCTATTCAGCTTCTTAAGATATAATTTTGAATATGCCTATTTTCCTGTAAAGCTGCTATAGTGCATTAAATAAGTGTCGACACCTTTTTTGCCCGGCGTGGCCACTCCCAGGGACAAGCTTGTCAAAGAAATCTTTGAGAAAGGGATCAAATTTCTGCAAAATCCTAGGACAGAGGAACCAGAAAAAAAGGTGGTATTTTCCAATACATCTGTAAATCCATGAAAAAGGGCTCTTTGAAATGCTGCAGCAGTGACCAGATAAATGATTATTTCTTAGGGAAAAGGGTTGCTCAGCACCAAACATATCTGAGGACAGGGTCTCTTTTATACTTAAAGTCTCAGAGAAAAGGGTGCCTCCAGAACATTCCTGGACAAGCATGCTTACACTTTTAACCAGGAGTCGCCACGCCGGGCTATTTTGATACAAAAATTCTATGATATTAAACTTAAAGCGCGTCGATATGGGAATCTTGCACAAGACTCAATATCAAGGCTCATAGGTTCGTAGGTTCTCAGGCTCCTGTACACAAATCACCACAGATGTTGTGCGACAGGAAGCTGACTTTTTTCAACTAAAGTTGGAATAAAATTGCTTTATTGAAGCTGCTATAGTTTTTACTGTAGTAATTTAAAAGTGCAAGAGATCATTTTAATCTGTGCGTGGATGTAAGCGTGGTTTTTAGATAATCTTCACAGAGTAAAAACGAAAATCGAAACGTTTTGAAAAATGAGAATATTTCTTTATGTAAGTTTATGATACGAAGTATAGATAATGATGATCTAATAACTAAGTAAAATTAGAGGCAAAGAGAGAGAAAAAAACTTAGACACACTCGTGTGCCAAAATCTTTGACAAAACCAGGTTTTTTCCTTGCTATTTGCCTCAAATTTTACTTCCTTATTATAATATGATCGTCTCCATTTCGTGTCATATATGTATAGATATTTCTAGGTATTCTAAGATGTAAATCGAAACATAGTATTGCCACAACCAACTCCTCAAGATGTAACACAAATATCATTTATATCATGCGACATGTTTTGTCAGCTCGTGTAGACTCTTCAGGTTTATCCAACAGCATACTTTCATACATGCTCTAAATTTTAATTTTACCTTTTTTTATTAAATTGTTATTTGTTCTAGACCTTGGACATAATTAACTTCAATAAATTGCCTGCTGGTAATGGAAACCTTCTTTCTTTTATTTATGCTCTAATTTCTGTTTTTGAATAGCTTTTTTTACCAATTTTTGATCTTAAAAATCTGAAAATGTGCGAACGTGAAGAAGACAACTAAATAAACAGAACTATCCTCGGTTGCTACCGCTTTTTCTTGCAGTCTTAAGTATCAGAAATACTTATTTTCGCGTTACTGGAGAATGAAATGCTTGAATTTTTTCCAACAGGCGTGAATGTATCGAAAAGGACAAAACCTTGGTCATTAGGATATTTTTTTAACTTTGCTGCAATTTAATTGAAAATGAAGCTCTTAAGGATATTTAGAGATAACGGCAGAAGCGCCAAACCTGGAAACGAACCAACAATCGAATATAGGGTAGCTAAATGATATGAGTATTGTCTGTTGCAGCATGCTAATACGTAGAATATCAAAAGCACCATTCAGCAAATTGTATCAGGCAGAGGTACAATGTTTTATGTTTTAGGGACATATGCGTGAACAATAACCCACATCCGATTTACTATATTCAATGAATTTGATACATCGCGACCTTCTTCTTTAAATGCCTTTGGTTTCATATTTTGTCTCGACCTCCTCCATCTGATTATTACTTATTCAGAATTTAATTTGAAATTTTAAAATGACGAGTTAACTTTATTATTTCATAATGTTAATACGATGTATTATTAGAATATAAGAATAGAAAAAACTATAGTGGCAAGAGCAGTAATGGTTTCCGCTAGTAGTTATAGATTGGATCAAGCCTGTAGCAGATTTACTGATATTAGTTTAATTTACTTCCAGGACATAACGCAACTGTCGCCATAATGAGTTACAGTGGTTATGACATAGAGGTTACTTCTTTCATATTATCATACTATCTATTTCTATTGCATTTTAGTATTAGTTAAAATTTCCTTGGATTGATACAGATTTTCGCCAATGATAAATTCAATAAAAAGGCTGCTTATCGGCATTATTTATCTTACCGGCCTAGCTTTCTTTGGCTTAAATCGTATTTTTAAACAGAGAGTAACTCTGTGTAAAAAGGAAGTTTAAGTTCTTCTTGACAGAAGAAGATTGTTTTTAGAGGCAGGGTGTGGGACGTTATTGAGAATACCGTACCCACCTGATCCGTTTAAGGTGCTATACATGCACAACAGATAACGTTTCTAATACATTTGAGAGCAGAGTTGACGCTTAGTTCGACTTGACGTATTGTTCGAACTCTGACGAAAATTTGAAATAGCAAAACTTCAAAAATTATGGATAAAATGAACACATGGAATTTGGATCAAGCTTGAAAACGGAACTATGCCATTCTCGATAAGGGTAAAATTTTACGACGAGGCATGGACAACTTAACTTGTCATTAGCCAAGGATAAGCGGGTGCAGTTGTTATTCTCAAACTATTATAGTGATTGAATTGCCAGTGGTTTAAATTGTAATTGGTAGACTTTTTAATGACGCATACCGTAAAGACCAGTGAGTATTATTTGGTTAATTAACCAAATAACTAAAAAGCTGAAATAACTAAAACCTTAAACTATTGTTTCACTGAACAAGCACACTATTATTTAGAGCGACCAACAGCTGACAATGTAAATATTAAGATCTGAACCTTGTTACTCACTGAATTTTTAGTTAGCTATTGTATAATTGTTTAATGAAATTGCATATTTGAAAAGAATCTGTCTCGATGCTTGTTATTTAAAAAAAAGATATATGAGTGTTTTAAGTCAACTTCAAATTTATCGCCATAAACAACCATGCCTATTCCTATCCTAAAGATTGCCATACCCTACCACATGACCTCCCATTGTCAAAGGGTAGGGTCTTCTTAAAACTGTGATGGACTCTTGACCTTCTATTTTACTGGCACCCCATCAAAAGCCATTGGTAGAACGTAGCTAGTGTAACACGTAAAAAAGTCATTAGAACTACATAAATGACATCATTGCAGCCACATATTATGCGTTGTTTTTTTAACCAGCCAATACCGAACAGACTGTTTTTAATGCAATTGCTTCTTCCCCAAAGCCATGTCAATGATGTTTCTTAGGTTTAAGAATTCACATGTGCTTATCGAACAATTGTTGAATTTTTATGATGATTTCATTTTAGGATGCATTAATCATCAACAAGGCCTCCATTGATCGAGGTGATTTTCTTCGTTTCTAATCATAACTTGCATGATGTAGTAATTAATGGATCTCATCATGACATGTCAAAATACACAATCTAGCCTTCCCTGTTAAAGTCATTAATACAAAATATTGCGTAATTTCTTACGTTATCTCAAAATGAATCCATTAGACAGCCCGTCAGCTTAAACAGGCTAATAATTTAATAAATAATGTAAAGATCGTAATTTACTTTTTATTCTCCTCAAGGTTTCGGCAGATGTCTTGTCTACAGAAATACCAAATGTAATCTTAAAAGATATGCAAATCAGGTGGGTTTTTCTGCTACCAGTTAATTTAGTAAGGGATCATATATTACAGTAAGAAACCATCTCTGAAATCTTTTTCTATATCTAATAAAATCTAGTATTTTGTAAAATGCCATGCTTTCTGCAGCTTGATAAAAAATTTCACCTATATTCTTACCCTAGAAGTTTTGGGGCTTTGTAAATTAAATTTTTATCCACCACAAGTTGTTGCTTATTTTTTTGCACGTTTTTTATTGATTAGTTATTGATTAACAAATTAATTATTGTTAACCAGACTTTTCTATCTTTTACTCGTTCATTTAGTCTTCCAGTCAAATTTTAGTTAATTTCCTTTGATTTAATGGATACATTTATTCGTTCATTCTTTCACTTATTCATTCGAAAATTGGTCAATTCCATCATTTACTTCATTAATGAATTCATTCATTCATTCATTCTTTCATTCATTCATTCACTTACTCATTTATTCATTTATTCATTCATTCATTCATTCACTCATTCATTCATTCATTCATTCATCAATCAATTCATTCATTCATTTGCTCACTCATTTATTCTTTTACCTTTTCATGCACATTTGGAAGATATGATGTGCTCAAAAGTTAGTTAAAATTTCTAAATTTTCTTTCCAGACCTTTGACAGAGTAATGGGTACGTAGTTTCAGTTACTTAACACACGCCTTTGTGTTACCAATATCTTCACCTCCTTGCTATATGAAATTAGCAATGACCAAACCGTGCATTATTCAAAAAGTGCTGATCGAACCCACTATCAGAGCCCTTAAGCTATACCCCTCAATAAGACTGAAATCAATTCAAGACATCTCGCTTCCATTTTTCATACCTTCAACATTGATATGTCATTTAAACATTGATCAATGAGAGCTGTTGAAGGTTACATTTTTTTACAACTAGAATGCATTAGATATATCAGGTTTGAATTAGCTTTAGACCTTTTTAGAAACACCGTAATGATTGAGGGGATACGCTACATCAATCTTTGGAATCAATGAAATCAAATAAAATCAGCTCTGAATCCGAACTTCAGATTAAACAGATGAAAGAACTGGGAAAAATCTTTTGACGTGGCCTTCTCTTGATACACTCGACTGCTTTTCAAACTTTGAAACTCTCCTTTTGTTACGGGGGTAGGCTGCTTATACTCATATTTTAAATAGTTTTCAATGTATTATTATATCTTCAGGCTCAATTAAACTTTTACTTTTGCATACTTCGCTCTTAGGCCCATCCCGAGATTCAGAAACAAATGAAGTTATATTCAAGCACAAAGCACTAGATATTGATGGCATAGCCTCGCCAGGTGATTTATAAGCTGTTTTTTTTACTGTATTCGAAGATAATCAGGCTCCTATTTTTCCCACGACGAACCTTCAATGCTGGCGATTTTTTCAGTAGCAGGGATTTCAGTACATGTCGCGCAAAAAATTGTAGAATAATCCATATTGGAATTTTATTAGTTAACTAGTTTCTAGGGATAAGATCTAATACAACCTATTTAATTCCATTGTGCTGTGTTTAAGAAGCGAAGCTTTAAGGGCCAAATATTTTGTCGATTTTAATTACATTAGATGTTGGGTTTATCTAATATTTTATCAAAAAAGTTTACTTACAAGTCAGCTGAGAAGACAAGTGATATGTGGAATACAATTTTGTTGATACTTGAAAGAATATAGTCATTAGCAAATAATGTTAAGACACGTCCAATGTGTGAATACATTCTCAAATAGATGCTTATGTTTGTCTGAGGCCATCCTGTACTGTCTAAGCTACATAGAGCTTGGATTATTTGAATTTCGATAACGCCTGTATTTCTAAAGATGTGCTTGACATGGAATTCAATACTTTCCTTAAAATTCTTCTGAATATCAGTACTGAAAATTGTGAATACTCTTGTTCAATCATTGAACAAGCAAAGCTAATGTAGGGACGATTGGCCGGAGGAAGAAGTTGAATCAAACGCATTGCGAACCCGTCAGATTTCTTGTTCTGATGGCTCACCCTGTAACAGAATCATGGAACTGATTTCGATTGGTCAGTCTTGTAGTTGCCATAGCAATCTAGCTAGATGTTTTTGACAAGTTACTTTCCGATTCCCCTTTCCCTCCCAAACGTTGAAACATCGCATAGATATGGTTAATCTTAATGCGCCAACTGGATATTAAGGAATGTCAAATTATTCGGTTTGTATGAGTAGTATAGACCTGGCATCAGAAGGCTTACGTTTGATTGGAAACGATTAAAGTGATGCGTGGATTGTAAAATCAAATAAAGTAGGATTTAATTTGTTTCAGGCCCATGTTAATTTATTGATTTTCGATCTAAGGTGAGCGCGTGGAAAACCGACAAGTTTTAGTTAACAAATCAATGCCAACAGTAACAAACCAGTACACAAAAGGTTCAAAAGGAAGTAAGTGTTTAATAGATAAGCAATTTGACTTCAACCCTCTCTCTTATTCTTTTTTCATATAAAGATCGCTTTCTGCATTGAGATATTTGTTTAGTATCTTCATTTTTGTTATTACCATTGTTGCAGATCATCTTTTTGACTAGAAATGCAACTTTTCATTCACAATCTGTTTTTTCAATATTTTCACCATTACCTTTGATCGTCTGCCTGGCTTGCAAAGGACTTGCTCATTAACTGTCTTTTTCTGGCAGTCAATCATATTCAAGCAGCATTTCTTTTGTGATCACTTGCCTTATCTAGCTAATTCGATCAAATTTTTTGGCCTGGTAGCTCAGCTAAATAGAAACTGTTTTAAAAGCATCATGCTGTATATTGTATACCATATTGTAATCAAAGCAAGGAATGCTACTAAAGGGGCTCTATATTTAATTGTTTTCCATGCATTATTTATTTTCATATGTTTATTTATAGCCATGCAAGCCCCACCGGAATATAGAGATGTGCCTGTTGGGTATGTTACAATATTTGTTTCATTTCATAATTCGTTTCTTTCGACAAACAAGTCTTTCCTTACAGGAGAACGTGCGTATTTCAAGGATTTACGAAACGATTTACTAACTGTTTTGAATATGAAACAAGGTTATAAACACTAGCGGCGTCTGTATTTTGCTATTTCAGTTTGCTGGTTTGAACATGCATTGCAATGGTCGCAACTTAGGCAATTGCCCCCAGCTTAAGTGTGCTTTACTTGCTTTTGTGGCTTTTTCTGGGCGCTTGCAATGTATCCTACAATTTCAACATTGGTAATTTAAAAGGTAAGAGACACTGTGCCGGGCGCTGATCCCCTGGTCTGAGAAGCTGACTAGCAGCTAATGCCTTATAAAAACGCTATATATACATCGGGTATGAATGTATTTGAATAGTATAACGTCAACCAAATCTACAATAGTACTATGCCTAACACAGCGTCGTATTCATGGCAATGCATTGAGATCCTTTTTTCTACACATCATGATATGTTAATGGAAGTGTAACCAGGCCTCTAATAGTATTAATGGAAATCGCCTATCTGCTCCTATTTGGAGATGGATGGATACAAGAGTCTGTTCTGTTCGATATTCCTGGTGAATTGCTTGCGTTTGGTGCTTTGCTGAGATTGTTCCCCTCACAGAGGCGTTATTAGCTCTGTTTACAGTATGACGGCTTGCTCTATAGTTAAGGTATTTTGTTTGCAAAATCATTGCTGCATCAATACCTTAAACTTTTCTTTCACCTCTACAAACATCTGATCTCTGTTATTTTTATTACAAGACGCTGAATTTCAAATTTCAAATGTCAAAACTAAAACATTAAAACATGGTTTAGAATCATTCGAATTAATGCGCTAATGTGAGATAAGTTTTGACACTTGTTTGACGTTTGACAATCATGGTTGCTATTGATCTGTTTTATGGCTCCTGCACAAGTCATCAGAGCATCTTAGAACAACGGTGAGGTACTCATCAAAATGTAGTGGTGATAGTGGTGACCAATGCATCGATCGAGGCGCCATCTGCTAATCAAAAGGCAGGGGCTAAATCCTTGATACAGGAGAGCATCGAATCAGATTGGAGGTATACCGCGTCTCTACGGGGCACAATTTCGATAATTTTCCCATGAATGTATCTCAATCTATATCGCGTGACGAGCATCCATTTGATCTGTTGGGTTTGCGCTAACTAAAGTAAACTTTTCAGTATTTTAAAATCAATAGCTTCAAGTGCTTTGTATCCATCTTTATTGATAAAGGTTTGGAAGAAGTGACTCAATCTGTTTTATGCAGTCTTATGCTAATAGCAAGTCGTCTTAGCAAACAGTTATTTATTGTTTCCAAAAGCCTCTTTTAAAGTTTTCAATTTTCAATGCTGCAAGTATCAAAGTGTTTACTTCCGGGGAAAGACAGAAACATATTTCGCATAACTTTAGTTTTAAAAAACAGTTGATTGTAGTCTTTTGTAAGCAATGGGCTTCTCTGCCGAATTTATTCGCATATATCAGAAGTCTTGTGCAAACTGCAGACACAGGTGGCGCTCATAACTAGATGTACCCCTCAGTAGAGAGACGAACGCTTTTGTGTTACAGCCTTACCCATACCTCATTAGGGTAGGAGCGCGGTTTCGATCCAGCAACGTCTAGAGCTTTATTCCAGCACCATTGAATCCTCAACAGACAGACCAAAAATAAGATACTCAAACCTTTTTTCATTTTAAGAAGCAAGGTGCTATTATACATGGTGAATGATATCATTGGTTCTTTCACAGGTCTTTTCAAATCGTAATTTTAGGGTTTGGAATCTGGGCAGTCTCAGGAAAAGTAAGGCTGCAAAAAGAGATTGGGTGCTAGAATGCGATGACGCAAACTGAGTTATAACAATCGCAAGGCATAAATTTGCATGCAGAAGTAATTTTTCAAGATTTTTCCAGACCTCTGTTGTCTTACACGTCAAAATAGATGACCCAATAGAACATTTGATAGCCTGTTAAATTTGCAATTTATTTGAGAGGCGGATCAGCTCATCTGATTCGCTGATCTGTAGTCTCCGCCCCGTCTTTAAAGGTCGGTATTGTCAGTATTGCTATTCCTTTTCGAAAATGCAGGAAAAGCAATTGCGAAAGCAGGGCTTTTTGAGTAAGGCTGATCAGATCTAGACCGACAAAGCTCACAATTTTCTTATCTGTAATATGATATTTATTATCATTATGTGTTAGGAATGACAACACCTCAACTGCAATTTAGTTGATTATGGTACGCTTAAACAGCCTAAGAAGCATATAATATTTGTGGCCGCAAGTATCAATGTTCCCTATGTATAATTTTGTCTGGCTTAAAGCGCCAATACCCAATAGGCGCCGACTACGTGGGGTTTGGGGGCTCGAGCCACCCCTGAAAATTGCTATGGGGGCTGAGCCCCCCTTAAGAAATTTCAAAAAGCCTGCCCTTTACCGCTATTATCCTATATATCGTTAGTCAAAGAACTTCACTACGCCTTTAGAACAACGCCTTTTAGTTTCCACTCATTGTGTTCTGTTCTGTTTAGTTTCTTTGCTGGTCTTATTTTCTGTTCTATTACGTATGGTTTAGATAATTTTGAATCGAGTCCCCCCCCCCCCTGCGAGGATCAAACGGCGACGCTAATGCTATACCCTTTCTCCTACTTATACACCTACCTCATCTTCATTCACCATAAGATAGTGCTAGGGAACAACTTGAGAGTGCCTGGTGGTTTGATTAGACAATTAGTTATGACATTCTAGCAGATTTTTTATCAAAAAAGATTCACAATCGCTTTTGCTTGCCTTTATTTACCCGTACTTTCCCACCTGCTTTGCTTCTTGCTTTTAATAAAGCCTTCCACTCTCATTTGCTTTCTGTGTTCATTAGCCCTGTAGATACTCTGGCTGGATTTCCGTCTGCAGGCAAACACATTTCTCCATTTCATCCGGCTTATTAGGATAAAAGTTTGCATTTATTTGGGATTAACATTCTCTGTGTTCAATGTTTTCGAAAAATTCAATGCTTATAAATATTGGGAATGATTAATGTAAAGTCCCCATCATTTTTGAATCCGATGTTACATATGAGAGTCCAATTTTCCTTGCTAATATTATCATATTCAAACTTGTTTAACTTTCTTGTTTGGATAGGACGTAGCAGTTTATGGCAAAGGCCTTAATTAACAAAAGTCTCTGCTAATGACTTGGTGTTAATTTCGGTTTTAAATTTATGCTACACAAACACGCTAAGCCTTTGAACAATCTTAATATTTTAATAATTCAGGGGAAACTACCTTGATTTTTACAGATTACGCCAAGCAAAAAACACCTACTGCTTTTAAGACCTCTTTTTGGAATCCTTGCCTAAAACCACACCTTACCGTAACCATTTGTTTTTTGATGTGAGTGCCCCCCTTTTCCGGATCCCCTTTTTTTGGTACTAGATTTTCATACACCTTAAATTTACCATACAATACAACCATAACCATAAAAAATTGTACATCTATTTCAATCTCGACTGTCTAATTCAGTTCTAAAGCTTGTCTGGGAGGTTGTAAGATTTGTTCGATCGTCTTCTGAGGTATTCTACATTAAGCTCCCTTCTAAATGATATGGAGTTTGTACATTACCCCTTGACTTTTGTTGCGGCGATTTTGTAAAGTCCCTTAGTTCTGACATTATACGGAATATCCTTTTTGATGGACTTGTCCCACATGTATACATGCTACGGAGTTATACAAATTGCAATTTACTTACCCTACAAAAATCTCTGATACCCCGGTGGTGTTTTATACACTAATGATAAACTACGCTAGAAGGTTTAAAGAAAATTATTAGTGGCCAAGGAACCCTTCAGCAATTTGAATAATGTAAAGGATTTAGCCCATGTTATTACACTAATGCGTACAGTTACATTAAATATGCATTTCTGAATAAATCTTTTATAGCCCACTCGACACTTGCAAATTTTTACCTTATAATTTCTTAAAAGAAGTTGAAAGCTTTCCTAAATCGAAGCTGCATCAATGCAAAATAAAACATTATGCTAAAAAAAAACTTTGGACTAACCATTCATTGTTGCAACCCATACGTAAAACACAACACCGGGTGTTAATTTGATACAAAAGAATGGTGGAAATAAGCTATCTTGCCCGCTAGTGATTTATTTTAGCTTGTAATAGACGAAAATTTCTCGTAATGCCATACAGGTGCTTTTCGTCAAAATGTTAAGGTAATGACCTCAATAAGAGTTCGTCAGGTCACCCTCCGCCATAGCCACTTCCTTCATTTGGTCCCTCCGAAGCATGACATTTAAGCTTCATTTTTTAATTTGATTCATGTTAGGGTTTTTTGCACGTTTATTTGTTTGATTTAATATGTTTTGGAAACAAATCTGTTGCACCAATACCCTAAAGATAAGCATGAAAATAACAACTAATAACCTAAAATGTCTAATTTACGATATAGCACAATATAAGATTTACTGATCATTAGAGGATGGCGAACGAGAGAAAAGAACATTCTACGCGCAGGCTTAACCAATGATAAATGTTGGAATATTGTTCTCCTGTTTATACCTGTTAGATCGACAGGTTGGTGAATGAATTAGACGGCATTCTAGACTGGTCTAAGCTGGATTGTTATATTGACAATGATGAACTCTGGTCTTCTTTAAGAAAGATTAAAAAGGTTGATTGAACGTCAGTTAAGGTTGATTATCAACTTATATTGATTGGGGAAAATTCAGGTTAAAAGAAAGAAAATTAAGGCATCCTTATATAGGATTACGCCATCTGCAATGCATTTGTGAAAATTGCCAGTAACAAGGTCATAGACGTCTTAATGCATTATCAAGTCATTTATGACATCCAAAAGGTTTCTGAAACTTATGAAGCTACATTTTATTGGTGCAAGTCTTGCATTCCAAAAACAGAGGCGGTTGCCATACGAAGCATTGGCTCAATCTTGATCGGTTTTGTGGGAATTAGTGGCCCCACTGAATTTTAAAGACAATTATTGCCCTTTAGTGCAGGTTTGAGAAAATATATGGACAATGCATATCCTTGCATGACGTCGAAATATTTTTGGTTAATTTATGGTTGATTTATAGACCCCATTAAAAAGACCGAATACGCCTGGACATTAGATGCGTGGATGGAGAAGCCAATAATTGCTAATGCCTTTGTTTCTATAGGCAGCGTCATACTGAGGCTGGAAAAAGTATATGATCTAGGTAAACGCTGCCTTGACAAGCATGGTAAAATCCAGTTCAATTGTTCAAGCCGCAAACACTCTTTAATTAGACAATCTGCGCTTTACGATCATATGTCATTTGAGAACGCTGCCAGATGTCCTTACCGTATTACCTGTGTTGTTATACATTGTGAAGGATTTCTCTTGGTTATAAATGTTTGATTATATCAAACACGTGCATACAAGATAGCTTTTTATCAAACTGAACAGTAAAAACAGCAGGTTTATACAGTGAAAATGATGTTATTTACGATATTTTTTAACCGGCATAGACGTCTTTTTTTCGCTGTATGGGATCGCGATGTTCTGGTTTGTTAGCGAGAAAACCTGCCATGAATTGCTTAGAGGGAAAAGCTTACATGTGATAGAAGAACGAAACAAGCTTATTAGAAGCAGCAGCGTGGAGAGTCTTTCGAATATGGTACATTCACGACATGGGAACGATGTTCCTAACGCTGCCTGAAGATACGGCGGCTCTCCAGCTAAATGGAATGAAATTCCTTATTCTTTCGTGATTTCATTCCGCTTTTGTACAGTATTTGACATAACGCTTTTCTTAAGCGTGGGTTCAATTTGTCGTTGTGAAACAGAAGTGTGCAAAGAATTACCAACTTTTATGCGAGTCTTCGTTCTCTTCAAGACTTTAGGTGGTCTTAAGGACGTGCATGTGCAATTAGCTGTGATTTTATATCAATTCTGAAATTGAAACAACTGCTTTAGGTGTAGGCTTTAAAATTAAATATTTGCCACCTGTAAAAGCGTTGTTTCTATTTCCTTGAACGGAGTATTTATCTGTGATAAATTGCATAACGTCCTTCGCCGGAAGCCTTCTAAGTTCTTGCTACGAAAAGACACCTTTTGATACACACTTCAAAAGCCAGAATCTTTGCAAGACTGCTGCAGCTGAGAAATTTCTCCGAGATGTCAGAATGCGAGAACAATTTTTGGTCCTTGTCGAAATCTCTCAGCGTGGTATTTGGCGCAATCAACGTTATCATTGGCATAATAGCAGCCCTTTGTAATTTGGTAATACTCTTCGTGTTCTACAAAAACCGCAGACTTCATAGCCGATCGAGTTGTTGCCTGATTTCATTAGTAATGACGGACTTTCTGGTTGGATTTCTATTAGAGCCTTTGTTTCTAGCAGAGCTTTTTAAGAAGGACGCGAGAATCAATTGCGGTCTGAATACGTTTCGAAGGTTTGTTACATCTATGCTTATGGGTGCCTCCATGAGTTCGATAGCATTGATAAGCTATGATCGTTACCTACTCCTATCGAAGTCAAATCAGTATAATTCTCACATGACCGTTCGCAAAACTGCGTTTCTCATATTTCTATGTTGGGTTCTACCGGGATTGAGCCCACTGCTGAATTACACGTTTGCTGGTCATGGCTTTTTTAGTGCTGTCATTTTCCTATATACCTTCCTGATGCTTTTCGTTATCCTATGGTCGTATTTCACGATCATGAAAATCGTGAGAAAGAACGAAATTCAAATGAAGCAAATCTTGCAAACGGACGGCAGGAACATCAACGCTGCTGTTGCCAAGCGAAATAAAACAAGTAGAGGGAGAATCAAAGCGGCCAGAGCTATTATGGTCGTTTTATTATGCTTTGTTTTATCAAATGCACCGTTAACTTGCTATCTGGCAATTGCTGCAGGAGGCTCCATGGCTGGTAGGCCCTTGCTTGGGAGTCAAGCTATTGACGTCATTTATGTGGCAACTATAACGACGACTCTGATGAACTCCATCATCAATCCTGTTATTTATTACCTTCGAATACCAGATTTTAAACATTCGCTGCTTAGACTCGTGGGAATACGATTGAGAAACCGAGTTTCTTTTGAAAGTACAAATGTTATTGAATGTACTCCGAAGCCATGACGAACAAAATAAGATTAACAAATTGAATATACATATTTGCAATTAATTTAGTTATCGTGTTAAATGTTAAAGGAATAATCGCATACATTTGGTTAATAGTCGAGAAGAAGAATACCATATTCAATACCATATGAAATTTTTGTAATAGTATAATGTAATAGGTATAATGTCTCAGTATTGTCAAAGACTTTTCTTAAGAAGTCAGTCATTATCTTCGGTGCCAATATTGTAGCATAACGTTTTTCCACAGAAGTAGGTAACACTCCAACGAGATCTTTTCATAGCCCCCGTTAAATATTTCGAGGTTTTTAATTATTTAGGATGGTTGAGGACCGCCTATGTTGAATATCCATCTACTAATCACGAATCCATGATTAGATATTTGCTCTAAAAACTGTCCCGTTCATTTCTCCTAAACACTGTCCAGATTTTTCCTATCTTGTTGTACTTTCTTACTTTTTAAATGGTCCTTTTCTCAGTGCCGCTGGAGCACGATTTTCACTGCATTGTTTCAATAATCTTGGCAGACTCTACCATTAACCTCATAGGCTAAGAGTTTGTGTTCAATTGTTTTGATTACAGTGCATTAACATGTTATCCGGTGGTTAATTGGTACGCTTAGGGGTCTTTCAGCCCGTCCTTCCCTTCATTGCTTTTATGGAATAGGTCGGTGGAGAGACCTTGGTCCTTTTTCCTTCTGCCCCTTACCATTGCTTGCTTACTCATAGCTTATCTGCAATACCGAAGCACCTTGAGTACTGCCCTTAAACTATTTGGCGGTAGTTTCTTACACAGTAAGCAAGTAAAGGGCTCAATTTTGTTGTTTGCAATAAGTCTACCAAGCTTTGTTTCTTGGTCTGTGAAAGAGTTAGCTTCAATCTTACAAAAGCGTTCATTTATCGCGGTATCATTTGCCTTAATTTTATGTCTTTTTGGCATGAGGTATTTAAAGCTAGACAATCCTGCTGGTAAAAAGTTATGCAACCGTTGCGCACCTGCACTATCGCAAATTTAAGCAGCTTTTAGAGCTGGTTAGGAGTAGAAAAAACGTGCACATGATTATAAATTTAAATTACAATGATATGTATCTAAGAATTGTTGCCACGTAACATGAGCACTCTGTAAAGTATTTTAGTTAAGAGGTGTCGAGCTGCACTTAAGATAATTCTCAACCTGTGCAATCCTCAATCAATTATGTTTAAAATTTTGTGAAATGCACTCTAATTCTTGTTGTTTTCACGTTACTGTTTTGCTTTATTGTACCTGTTATAAAAAGGTTCTCGTGTCTTTTTCACATCGACCTCACTTAAATGCCTCATTTGTTTCTTCAAAAATAGCCCCGAAAGGCTTGCCTAGCATTTTCAAATATGTTGCCAGCATTAATGAACGTGCTTTTTGAATCATCATAGGAAAATTAAGGAAGGAGTTTCCAGTCGGTACCTCAAGCGCTCCCTGAAAATAAGCCCCTTCAGACATCGCCTTGCTCTTTATTTTCCTCGCCAGACCAGCGTTTGTCGTTTATATGTGGAAGTTGCATTTTGCAGTAGGTTTAAATGTAGAATTGCCCATGTCAAGCTTGCATGGAGTCGATGTTTATAGTTACATTATAACGTGGTGGACACTATAAGAATTATTAACAGTCTACTAATCGCATATGCTAATCATACCAATGTCGTTTCCTCAGATTTCGTTTACTAAGGGGTTTGAATAGGATGGAAGATACATAAGGGAGAAACAGATAAAAGAGCCATTCTAAATGAGAGGAAGACGAATACCTTTTGCAAATCATCAGCTTTTCTCAAGGTAATTTAATTTGAAAAATAAAATAAAATAAACAAACAAACAAACAAATAAAATCATTGGGCGGAGGATTTAAGAGGCAAGTTAAAATAATATTCAGAAATTACTTATCAGGGGAGGTATAATTATAAGGGGGCCGAAAAATAGCACTTTCTGGCGGTAATTTGTCTCCTTTTAATAGCTTTATGAACTTATCTAGGATATCTTGTTGCCCCTTTTTATGTTGCCGCTTTACAATTATCTCAAAGATTGAAACAATTAGAAAATATAACAGTCGAAAAGAGCATCAATTGTTTAATAGATGTATCTCTTTATTTAGTTACAAAGGACCAATACCATCGTATATCGAGAAAGTTTTGATCACTTCGACTATGGAAGAGGTTTGCATACTTTGAATTTACATTTGATCTCTTGTTATGTTATGTTGTGTTATTTTATGCTATGTTATGTTTTGTTATGTTATGTTATGTTATGTTATTTTATCTTATCTTATGTTATCTTTTGTTATCTTATGTTATCTTATGTTATCTTATGTTATATTATGTTATGTTATGTTATGTTATGTTATATTTTGTTATTCGACTTATTTTATACCTTTATTTGGCTACTATTGTTGCATACCTTCATTGATTAATTGCCCTGTCGTCAAATTGCAGGCCTTCCTTATAAAAATTCTTCTGAGGCAGACACGAAGACCCGAACTTGGTGACAAGTTTAGCAGCCGGCACGGACAGAAGGGGTAATGCATTGCTCTAAATGTAGTTAGTACTTTCTCGTCTTGTATAACTCTGAAAGCAGTTTGAAATTGCAAGAGACTGGAAGTTCTGGCTAATTCCTTTGTCAAGGCGGTATCCATTCACCCTTTGCATGGATCAAAACTAATGTTAACATTGTTCGTCAATATTAGTTTTTAATGTATTCCCTGGCCCTTTTGTGAAGATAAGACTTTAATAATTGTGCAACATTTTTAAACCCTTGGGTGTGACAGCAAAGAATGCCTTCAATAATCTAAATTATCTTTCTCTTTTTTGTCCAAGTAGGAAGTCAGAATATTCCTTCGCTTGGCAATATCTTTATCCCAACTAAATTCCTCTCCAAAATCTCAAACGTTGGTTTGGAATTATATGAAACAAGTTCTTAAAATCGCGTCAAATTTATTTGGTAAATGGACGATTGAGCTTATATCCGTCCTACGCAGTTGCATCACCTCTGCATGGCTAGATCATAAACCTGTTCAATGAAGTTATGTTTGTACCGTTTTTGGGCTCATCTATGTTGAGATTTTATCAGTTGAAGATGTCGTCTAGCTGCGTCATTTTAAGGGAAAAAGGTGCCTCCCCCTGTCAACTGTGAAGTTTCTGCCTATTGCTCGGCAAAGCTGGCCGATGTAGAGCAGTTTTCTAGCCAAGTCAAATCAATACAAAAAGCAATTTGCGGCGGGAAATGTGCCATCACCCTCCCTACACAAAGATTGAGGTGATTCCTCTGACCCAAGCATGTGCATATTGCTCAAACTTTGCTGATCTTATTTTGTTAAACAAATAGTCAAGCAGCTCGAAATCGTAATCAAAATATAATACATCTGATCTTAGCTTATGATGGTAATTTCCCCATCATAACTCTAAAAGATATCTCAAGTTTTCACCAAGGTGTACTGAGAGAATTCCATTTTATTTATAGCATTCTGAATAGCTTCACAGCTGCCGTTTTTCCATTAAACATTTCAAGGGCGATTTATTATTTTTGTTCTACCTGCTTTAAACCTTCAATTATTTGCATACGTTTTTGGATGTTTGTTTTTTTCAGCGTTTGTGGCCTCATTGTGAATCAAGAAGATATGCCGTTTACCGAACAGGTGAAAGCTCGAATTTTTCTGTTCTTTTATTGTTAAAATCTTGATTGAGTGGCGTTGTCGCATTTCAAATTTCATTTCATATATTCTTGGTTTTGCTTTTGTTTAAGACTGGCACAAGTGCTCAACCTTTTTTGCAAGCCCGATTAGTAAAACTCGCTTAAGACTATTGTTCACCAATTAACTAATCAACTAAAACATACCTACTTGCTTACTTTCTTTATATCGGAGAAATTCAGCACTGAACTTTCTCAACTTTTTGAGGAACTGAGAACTACTTTTTTTATTAAACCTGTTATTGGAGGGAGGAAAAGAACAATGACAAACCACATAAAGTTGCCCTATCAAGCAGATTAACAAAAAACAGACAGAAATTAGACAGATTAATCTGAATTTTCAACATGGTATAGTCAAACACTTAAACACTGCCTGTCTTAATCCTGTCCTCCGATGTTTGGTGAAGCTGCGGTTTCAAAATGATGACCTAAAGGTAGCACGGGACAATATTCAAGTAGTGACTGATGTTATAAATACGGGAAGAAAGTAGATCAGTCGACTTTTTCAGCACCTTGCGAAGAGACTATTATTAAGATATTGAAGTTCGTTGAAGTTGGCTAGCCTATTGGGAGCACGGTGTGATACACAAGTAATGACCACTCAAGCAGCATTTTTTGCAACGATTATCAATTAATACGCGCATCTTTTTTTTACCATCACGATTATTTACTGATGAATGTAGCACGCTCATTGATAAACTTGAAAAGTGCCTCAGATTTTTCATGAATCAGTATGGAGTAACAATGATAAATAGAACAGAAGTTTGACAATAAAGTCTGATCATATCTGAAAAAGGAAGCTAGGTATTAACGACCTGCAGCCTCGTTTACTTCACGTTTTGGTTTCGTGATTCTGTTTATCTACAGAGGTAAACCTTCGAATGATACAAAGAGATTTGATTGATTTTTAACACACCCATCAATTATAATGACCCTCCGTTCCATGACTTTGTGTCAGAATTCTTTATTTTTTAAGTAGTCCAGTTCAATATTGTACGGAAATGGGCCCATCTTATGATTCGTTGGTGCTGCTAGTTCAAACAAAGGAATAAAACAAAGAAATGAAAGCATAGTCTAGCGTGCTAAATCAAAATAACTGCGTCGCTAACCATCAATAGTTTCGTAGTCTATGAAAGTTTATCCGGGTGTGAAGCTCAGTATATTGATTGCACACTTGTTATATAGTCAGTGACATACAGTACACCTAGGGGGCAAGGGGGGGGCAGTTGCCTCCCCAATATTTCGTAAGACAATAGTCTTTTGTACTAAAACAATGGTCAAGGGTGACATCATTTTACTAAAACAATAGGCTGCCCCCCCCCTATATTTGGCTGTGTATAATCATAATAAGTTGGATTTCCTACTTCGTATAAATTATCGCGGAACTGATGCAAAATCATATTGAATATGATTTATTATTCATATTAATCACTATTCGCGAAATCGATCGACATTTATATTAACGATTATTTCGCGCTTCATGATTCGCAAATATTTGTCTTCAATGGAGCTGTTGCTAATCCGTGACCATGAGCCTGATAACATGGGGCGGATTAACCCGTTTCTGTCTCTCATATGACAAATTACTCACATATGACAAAAAGCCAACTCGGAATGACACCGTGTCAATACCGGGTTGAAGAAACGAAAGTGCGAAATTTTTAAAAAATTGCGGATGCCAAGCGTAGAAAGCACAGAATAGTTCAGCTAATTCAAAATATTTCAACATAGATACATGCCATTCAAGCGCAGAAAACTTCTCATTAAACTGAAAATTTCAGAAGAAACAACCGAAAAAGAACGATCTGCTTGGTACAAGGAAGGAAGTTTTTTTTTCTAACCCGGCTCTTACCCGGGTTGGACATATAATATGAGACAAGTCCACTCGCGAAGCCAAGCGAACCGGTGTTGGAAAAACGAGCCAACCTGCTATGATTGGGTTAACTATCCTCGTGTAGTCAGAAATTTCCATGTGGGTTTACCGTTAACCGTACATTATATTTTATCGAGCTATACAAAACGGGTAAAAGCACCTCATGTAATCAGGCTCTAGGATCGATAGATAGAGCAATAGGCAACCCCAACAGAGTTTTTGTTCAGATTAAAAATCTCTGAAAATTAAAAAAGTGCAGCCTGCACGATGCATTTCTTTTGTTCGGTTTTTTTATCCCAACTCTTATCTGCCACTATTAATTTACAATTGGAATTTTAAGGCGAATAAGGTTCAATATTGATAACAATGTTTTTTAGATAACCATATTGTATTCATTACAAATAGATCCATACTAATTAATTTCCTTTCCTTTCGTTTCAGGGAATCTGTCCTGATATTGTAAGTACTGGGCCTTTCTAATTTCCTATCTGTTGTTCTCATACTCGTTTATTCATAATTGGTAGGTCTATTTTACAGTATGACATGTTAAGTATAAAACTGTACTAGCCCAGCCATGGCTTTTTGTTTAAATTATTTACTTCAATAAAATCTTCCAATCCATAAACCGTGCCTTTAGAAGCATCAGAAATTTAACTGTAAGTATTCAGAATTTATCGGCAAATTTAGGGTTTTTGTCCATCAGCTGAGACGGATGGTAGGTTGTAAACCCATCAGTTAAATTTTGATTGTGATAAACTATATCACAGACCACATTTCGATGTTAGTACAACGGCACATTATCGTTACGGAAATGACAGAAAAACGCGTTGCGGAGCCATCAAAACTGGTCAGCCAAGAATTATAGCAGGAATCAAAACGCCCTCTTTCGAACTGTTTTTTTTTTAAATACGAATGTAAAAGCTGAAACATAGTGTACGGAAAGTGTTTTTTGGCAGACGCTAATCGGAGAAAGAGAAAAATAAAAAAATATTGTTACGGATGCAAAACATGGTGCTCTTGTGAGGATTATCTATTCAAAACTCTTACAACAATTTAGCCTCAGACATTCAACGTTATATCTGGTTGTCGCTTTTAGTTAACGTAAGACCGCTATTTGATATAAATGTGCCTGTTTATTGTTATATAATATACATAATATACATAATGCCAAGGCCCTATTTACATAAGATGAACCCAGTCCAAGCCATGTTTTAGGGGATAGTAGGTTATCGCCAGGTCTTTTACGCGAATCTGCCCCTTATTCAGAGAAATATTTCTTCATTTTGGTAGTCCTTCTGCCTTGCCCTTGCTCTATATTTTGCCTTTACGTTGTTAGATCTTTAATCGACGATTTTATAGATGGCAAGATTCTGCTTTTATAAGGAGTTTTCGTTCCACATTGCCAAGATCTTATCTAATGTTCAGGAATCTGTTGTTGGTCCAGCCTGCACCTCATATATAGTTTAATTGGTAAGGGATATGAATGTCCTGCCAGGTCTTACCTGATGTCATCTAACTTGGCCTGGTGAACTGGACCATCTAATGTAAACAGGCCCACAGGACCTCTTCATATGGCGAAATGTCATATAAACTGTAGGATGGGTCAGTAAGGACAATGGAAAAGTTTATCTCGTCTATGTATCTCAAATTTGAAACTAGAGCAGCGTATGCTTGAAAATTTCAAACGTACTATCAACTTTTTTGCACTAGCATTTTGGTTCAGTTTTTCCTTGTGATAACTCAGCAAAAAAGCCAGAGATATTTAAGAATTTTAGTTTATAGGCATGATTTCTAGCGGGATTAAGTGAGCTCTCGGTAACCAGGCCTACACGTTTGGCCACATGATTGGCAAAAATGTTCTTACATGATTTATGGATAAGGAGAAAAAGGATCATTGAACAACGACGTTTTGGAAAATTTTCCATCCTGGCGAAAAGAATGTGCAAATTTTACCATATGGAAATGTTCTAAAAAGCAATGACTGTGTTCCACGTGTCACCCGATTTCTTCATTATACCCGATTTTGTTGCTGCCCACAATTGCACTCCAGATGTGGCTATGATCATCTCGTTGGTTGGATTTGAGGGCAATGACGATATCTCTTGTACTTTAACCGATTTTCGCAAGCTGGAACGGCCTTCAGCTGCTGTCCAATGTGTATCTTCAATCGCAAAGCCCCCATCGTACGGATGAAAGCTCAAGAAATATGCAGCGCCTTGTCGGCCTGTACCAAACAGCTCTCTCGCGGCAACATCAACGCCCTTAAGCGAAACGATATGAGCAATTGCATGCCAAACTTTGCTGTCGTTCGTCTGCCTGTAGCAAAGGGGCGAATTTCTTGTTGCGTACTTTGTTCTCTGGAAGCAGAAGAAGAATTCCCCGTTGACATCATCATACAACATGCTGAACTGAGGGGTAGAAAGGCGGCTTGGTGTCAAGGAAATATCCACCCATTGGTCAATTTTGCATTTGTATGGAATCCGTTTGTTGGTCGTGTTCTGTAGTGTACCGTTAAACTCTTTTAAATTGTCCACGTACTTGAAATCCACCACAAAGGCCCCTTCGCATTGATCGCCTTTCATTATTCCTTTTGGGATGGTCACCTTGAATTTGATAATAGCTAAGTGACTAGTAGGTAACCAAAGCTCATCTGTGTGTATGTGAATTAGACCCGGCTTGGTCACGTTTTTTGTGGGCAGTATCTTTAACAGCGTTGGATTGTTTTCAAACTGTATGGACTGAAAATTAAGAAAGTTGCTGTCGAAGTAAATGAACATTTCGATGTTGTATGCATTTGCATAACTTTTGTGTCGAATATGGGACAGAGACAAATTAACGTTGAATATCTCGCCATTGACTAGTTCGCTTCGGGCTAGCTCAGTTATTGTTAGATTTAGGGAACTTTTATCTTTGGAGCTTCTCTGAAAGTTCTGTGGATAGCTGATGATACTGACTTGGTTGTTCTTCTCCAAGCTGAATACACTCCAGCCACGTCCATTATGTTGCTTTGCATCCAAAACCTTGAATTAGAGATTGAGTGTGTTATTATACAGTGACATGCATGTAATGCATTAGCAATATCGTGATCGTCCAATGAGCAGAGATAGCTCTTCGTTTTCCGCTCCAACAAGCCCTCACGGTTGAAGTCGAAAACAAGCCCCAATGGTAATATCGAAAATTTTTAAACATGACAACTTTTGCTTTAGCAAGTAAGAACCTTAAGAATACAAAAAAACGTTTTGATGAAAAATGAGGGCGAATTGTCATTTATTCTCAGCCTGATCCCGGAAAACATTACGATTGCACAGCCAGAGGTCGTGAGGAAAGCTACTGAAAATAAGAGGAATTACAATGCCACAACCAGACTAGAATTTCTTTCTTTTGTTTAATGAGAAGAGTTGATTTGAGCGGGTAAACTGTACAAAGGTTAACCACTTTTTTAAAACTCTCTTTTCAGCAACCTTATGGTTATATATCATTCTTTTTATCATTTTAATTTTCACTGTCAATGGAGACATCGTCGCTGAGAAACTGTTAAATATCGCTTGAAAAAGAAAAAAGGGTTTGTTTGCACAGAGGAAAATGACCGTGCAAAAAGGGCTGGAAACGATCTTCGACAAAATAAACAAAAGAAAGCTGATATTATACATTTTTTAACCTTAAACACAACCAAGTAATTGATGCAAAGAGTAATGAACGGCGGACAGCCAAATAGAAGAACTAGAAATATCTGGCTTGATTTTTTCCAATGGAGCTGTTTAGGATTTAAGTAAACCTCTGCGAACGCATATCTAGCACAGAAGGAAAATGTCATGTTTGTGATGCAACAACGGTTTTCCAATGACTATGGTTAATGCTAATGCTTATGGTTATGGCAGTTTGTTCCGCTAAAAGCCTGATTGTAAAAGTCCCTAATTGTAAAAGTCTAGGAACAAGATTGTCGTCGAATTTGGTTGCTTTTTCAGCCCCAGAGTCCAAGAAACAATTAATAATTTATGTGCTGATATATTTACCCGGAATGAGACTTTCATGTTCAACGCGCAGTAGTCTGATTGGCTGAAGTCGATTTGATAAAACAATGACGAGACTAAGTTGTTTGATTCGTTTCTAATCTTTGTCATTTTTACCCTGTCAAATTTGGTAACGTTGCGCAGGCTGTAAATGTGCGTTTGTTGAATGTCTTCTGCCAGTGCCTTGTTATCTGCTGCACTTGATATGCCAAAAACTATATTGGATGCTTCTGGGACGGAGGCGTACACAGAGAGGGGAATATTGTGGTATTTGTATGGTGTAAATAGCTGGCTTTTGAAATTATCAGTTTGGAGAATTGTTGCTTCCGGGATACATCCATAAAATTCAAGACGAATGCAGGTTGATGTTGTTGTCGATCTTGCGGTTGGAATTATTCGCAGGTATCTAGCCATTGTTCGTTGGAACCAATTAACTCTTGTTTCATACCTCTGCTGTCTACGCACGCCACCAAACACATGTGCATTGCTTCCTATACCGGTATAGTAGTGCCAGTGAAGATGATCTGTGCTGTACTTTATGTTGAATTGGGTGATGTAGTGTACACCGTTACCAATTCCTCCTTGACCTTGTATTGCCACTCCAGTGACGATCTTCACTGTCCCTAGATCTATCTGTAAGTAATCGGATAAAGGGGATCCAGATGCACTACACCAGCCTCCAGAGGTGATATGCAACCTTGCAAAGTGTGCCTGATAATCGCTATTCCATGACGATGCGGCTGTGAATGCTGAATTAGGAATTTTTCCATTCCGTGCCCCCATTTCTTGTGAACATTCATCTCTTCCATTTAATTCTCTAAAAAGATAGATTTTCTGCTGTAATGTTAATGTTCCTTGGCCTCCTTCTTTGTTGACAGACTTTTCCCACGACTTGCGTTCTTGCCCCGTGTAAGCGATGGTCGCCATTGAAAAATAATTATGTGGTAAGCTTGCTGTTGCGTAAGTGGCTGATACCCCAAAGCGCTGCAAGGCCGATGCTGAGTTTGCATCCAATGCCATCTGACGGGCAACTACCATGAAGAGGATTTTTCCTGCTGACAATCCGTTCAGAAAGCTGCTCAGTGCTGTATATTCATTGTTATCATACCTGATGCTATGTTCATAGAGTCCACTGCGATAGTCATATAGAACAATATTAAGTCCACGGAGACTGATGCTATACTGATAACCATTGATGATGATGTGGCCTCTTGCATTAGAGCAATAGACAACTTCACGACAGGTCTGGGATATCATTTCCACGTTTAGGATATCTAGAAATGAGGGGAAATTATTGAAAAATCAGGCAACTTTTATAAAGCATGTGGTGGCAATCATGCAAGGAAAGCTTTACTGATTAACACAACTGCGCATGATTTTGCTCGTGTTTGTAAAGCGCTTGAAATCAAGCATTAACCAGTTACGCCAGTTTGGCCTCAAGTCAATGAAGAGGTTGAAAAATTCAACCAGCCATTAGAGAAGTGCATTCAAACCTCTGTTTTGGAAGGAAAAGTTGTGGAACAGGAAATCAACAGGTTCTTGATACAATGTACGACAAAAGTAGAACCTTGTGAATTGTTATTTAACAGACAGATAAGAGCAAAACTACCTTCGATAAAAGAAAAAATTAGTCAACAAGTATCGCTTTGAGTAACGAAATGCAAAGTCAAGAATATCACAAGCGGTAAGCTGATGAGTATCAAATGAGTCAAGAATATCACAAGTAGGAACGCAAGATAAGATCCAATACAAGTTGGTGATACAGTGTTGGTCAGAGAGCAAAGAAAGAAGAAGCTGGTGTCGGTTTTCAACAAGACCCCATATGTTGGCATAAGTAGATCTTGTAGTGAGGTTATTGCAGAAAATATGAACAAGCACACTGGATAACCAGGAATGTTTCACATTTCAAAAGATTTGATGGTGATGTTTATCATAAAAACCAGAACAATGAATCCGATATCAATAATCCAATCGAAACACAGCAAAGAGAACAGGCGCAGCTAGAAGAAAAGCAAAGACACAAAATAGTCGAAGCAAAAGAGACCAAGCAGACAAAGAAAAGCTCCGGAACGACCGGAACTGTAATACCATCGGACATTATTGGCTAAAGGACCAATTCCTCGAAAGGGGGAAGTATTGTAATATAGTGCCCTCGTGTTATCCTTTGTTTAGTTAATGAAAATATAATCATGCTGTGTTGTTGTTGAAAACCTAATGAAGGAGTTAGTTATGTTATGTTGAATTTTGGAATGGGCAATGTCTTTATAATTCGCATCTTCAATCTAAAATCATGAATATAATAATTATTATCTGGTAATTTTTGCCGTGTATCCCTGCCGCTTTGCGTTGCTTCTTTTCTCTATTATTTGTATACAGCGTCGCAAGTATTTCTCAAGAATCCTATAGCCAGCTCGATATTTTGTTCTAAACTGTATTTGTCAATTTGTCATGTATCATACCTTTTTCTTCGTAAAAGAGTGTTCTCGAGCGATCTTCATTTTTGCAAGGAAGATTGGCAATCAGCTGAGTATCCGAGGATGGCTTCAACTCTCCTCCTTCTGGGTGGATGCAGTTGTCTTTGCTATTTTCCATAACTGAGTATCCGTTTACCTTAAATTCATCAGTTACCGATTGGCAATCGGCTGTAAGCGTTAAGTAGTCATTTGAACCAGACCTAATGAGTGTCACGCAATTTTGCGACTTGACATGCCTCAGGCGATAGTCATTTTCGTAGTAAAATCGGTCGCAATTATGCACCTTTAACAATTTGATGTAGCTGTCTTTATTATGCCAACACAAGCCACTAAAATGTCTGATTTCGTAATAAGCAGTTGGCCTAAACCAGTATTTGTTTGTTTCCCAAGTACACGCAGCTTTGATTACCACTGGAATCTTTGAAGAAGGGTCACTTGGTCCGCTCTCGGGTGCTAGACATTTGCCAGAAATCAAGTGAATTATGACGCTGCTTGCTTCATTATACTGAAAGAGGCTGCTGGTTGAGTTGCAATTGCTTGCCAGAGCTAGATAACTGCCATCAGCTGTCGAATTAACGCTTAAGCACCGTGAAGTCGGCATGTGTACAAGCCTTGCTCCTGATGACCATTTGAACTTTTCTCGGCAAATTTCCGCATAAACAAAGACCTGACGGTTTGCATCATATTCGAGGCATTTGCCGAAGTAGTGCCGCAAGTAATACGTATGAGTTGGACTGCTGCAGTACACATTGAACGTGTATAAAAGTAGATTAATATGAATCTGAAGTGCGATCGACTTGAGATCAAAGAGAACTGCCATGCTGACAAAACTGATTTGTCGAGTGAGATTTCTTTATGGAAGCATAAGTGGCTGCTTGTTGCTATATTGCAATTTCTTATGTCATTGAATAGCATTTGATTGCAATTTATATTGAATAAGGGCTGGAAGCAATTCACGGTGTCTCGATTCCATTGTGGCTATTTGTATTCTTCACAGATAACCAGCAAACATAATCTAAAATTTAGACAAATTTACTCGAAAGATTTCGAGGACTCATTGCGGTGTTTTTCTCGAAGAACCTGTTCTTAATGATTTGGGCGCAAAGTTGCTCACAGGAGGTGATTCATTGTTGCATCAAAATGTTCAATGAGTGACCATAGTTAACGAATTTTTCTATTTTACCCAAGCAAAGCCTGTTTGCTTAAAATTTATAATGCCGAACCTTGCTTCCCAACTAAGGGACCAATTTCCTTACAGTTAGAAAATTACCCGGGATGAACCTATTTATAACATTTATGGCACGTATTTATTCTAGATCATGAATCCTCATGGCTTTCCGTCTCGTATGACTGTTGGGAAATTAATTGAACTAATCGCTGGAAAAGCTGGCGTTTTGGAAGGGGAATTTCATTACGGCACAGGTTCGTTTGTATAGCCCAATATACTATCTAATCAAATGTTGCTTCACCTAAAGCCGGCACCAGCAGTGGCCAATGGAAGGGGGCCGCCCCCACAAAGATTGTTTGTTACAAAGCCTGAATGATTGCCGGAAACTTTTTTTGGCATTTTCTACCAAGAAAAAAATTGATCACGGCCTGATGATGTTGAAGACTACCGGAAAGATGATTACCTCCCCCCCCCTCCCTAGTGGCGTAACGCACGGTGTGCACCTTTGAGCGCAAAACTAAGGGCCCCCAAACCCTAGGGGGGCCCCACGAAATTTTGCGTTGTTTAGAAATTGCATGTAAAAAATTATGCGGTTAAGGGTAATTTCGTGCTTAGCCTGCAAACTTGATTTGCAAAAAATAGGGGCCCCAAATGCCTTACTTTGACTAAGGGCCCCACACTGCTCCGTTACGCCACTGCCCCTCCCCTCTAATATCACTGCTGATGTCACGCTGGCTTCACCGTTAAATCCAGACTGGACTTGAAACAGCTGCAGATGAACACTTTCCCTGAATTCTGTACCAACACTTCATTAACGGAGGTGACCAGATCTGTGGAATGATGTATTCAGTAATGTAATAAAATTCGACGCGTCATCGTCCAGATTTGTGCTCAATTGATGCTGTAGCCCCCGTTGGCATTGCAACAACCCTCCTTGCCTCTGATTTCCCTCCGTCCTACGTCTCCATGAAGTGATCACATTATAGAAATATGCAAAATTACAGTGATGCACTAACATTATTACATTTTGACGATATAATAAAGGAGCCCTCTGTTATAATACATTCTTTTTCATTTTGTTTGTTTTGGCCGAAATGTTTTCGGCTGGAATAATAACATTACTACCAGTATCATTTCGTTTGTCATTGTAACACTTTAATTTAGCTTTTGGTGGCAGCAAAGTAAAGGATGTCTGTGAAACCCTGGTTCGTCATGGCTACAATTATCAAGGGAAAGATTTTGTAACCTCTGGTATAACGGGGTAGGTACACCTTTTTTTGTTTCTATCAAAATTTTTACTAATGTAACACCAGTGAGTTTTAATATCAGGAGTATGTTAATATGATAAGGTGGCAGAAGTGGCTGCTTTTGTCTGCTTTTTACTACCAACATCAAGGGTAGAATTACTCTATAAACATGCTTTCTTTTTGACCAAGTAATATTGCAAGTTACTTTTCAACTTATTGTGTGCCCCAAGCCCCCCTCCCCATTGTGCCGCTAAGGCACGACTCAAAAATCCTGCTTTTGGGTTACTAAAGGATCTGGGGCGAGCTGGGTAACAGATTTAACGCATTTTGCCCAAGAGGAACCATTTCAATTGGAGAGTTTGTTTACGAGGCGTGTCACAGTTCTGTCTATATTAAGTGACACGAGACTATTTAATATGAGTTCAAGTTGAAAATGGTCTGGTGCATACAACCATCACGGTAGTCTGCATGAAACCTTTCAATTTGAACAGGCCCCTAGGCGTAATGGGCTGCATAATTTGCATCATGCTATCCCATGGCTCACGATTTTTCAAAGCCACAAGAAAACAAATGAATGATGAATCCAATCCCCGTTGCGGTTGGTCATATTCTTTCACTATTGCCTATATTATGTTTCATATTCAGATCAATCAAAATAAGACATTCAAGTTATTCATACTTATAATACGTCTATCATGCCCTTAATAAAATATTTACATCTTGCCATCATTTTTGTATACTGCATTATCTTAGCATATAGTTTTAATGCCGTCATTAATAATATAGCAATATGGCTGGTGGAAAAACAAAAATCACCGCAAAAATCTTCATCGCCTGTTTATTCTTAAAAACAGTAACTTTGCAATTACGCTTTCATTAGAATTTTGTGCCCTGTTTTTTTAAGGATAATCAATCATTAAAACCAAAACGTTATAGAAAAATCGAGATATTTTGTTTCTGTTATCCTGTTGAAACTATTCCTAGCCTCAAAGAACTAGAACGCATAATGGCTTGAAAGGGAACTGCAATGTATTTCCTTCTATAATATCAAGCCTAAGAGTGTTCCTATAATGTAGGTTTTAATCATTTTCAAGGTTAGCAAAAGTATTGTCAAATTTGAGAATGCCCCTGAAAACAGTCATCCCAAGTATTGTGGATCTATCTTGCCAAAAAAGTAAAAAATGAAAGGACCTAGTGTAATGGCCTGTGCGTTTGAATGTTAGTTATCATAGCTATCCTTACTAACAATGAGAGTCCCGCCATTTGTTCTTTTCTATCTTCAATGTGCAATCATTCTGTAGAGTTCACGTCTTGATACACCCCTGATGATTAAGCAGACGTACAAAAACATTGAAAGCATCTGCTTAGATTGCAAGGGGGTACACGAAGTGATGACATTGGAGTCAAAATCTTTACAAATGTTTAGAAGCACGGGTATTCAGATACCAAAGGGATTAGACTTCCCTTTTAAGAAATAACTAATTCTTGTTAAAGGTCAATGTGCTAGATAGACCCTCCATGGATGAAATGGTCAGAGTGGCATATTTATGACATGTTCTGTTTTTGCATGTTAATTTCCCTTATGACGTTTTGACTAACGGATTGTACACTGTCCAACGGATCTCCCAAAACAAATGCGTTTACTAGTTGCGCTGAAAATGATCATTGATTTCAGATCAAGATTGAATATAATACGAGGAAAAATTTTCAGCAAAATAACATTCTGCATCAAAAGTATATTCGCCGCATAAAAGCCTTTTTACTTTTTTCTTTTGTAGAGAGCCACTAGAAGCCTACATTTTCTTTGGGCCAGTTTACTATCAGAAACTGAAGCATATGGTATTGGATAAAATGCATGCAAGAGCAAAGGTAAGCAAACTCGTAGTTCCATTGCTATCAAATCGTTTTATCAAATCTTATACGAGGTTAAAGAGTTCTTTTACACGGTGGGCTGACACGAAAATTTACTACAACTATCAGTAGCTCAAAGATTGCGATAGGGAAGTGTGGTCAATTGTTTTTCTTTTGAATCTAAAGGCCGAGATACACGATTAAATGTGCCTTTAGTAATTCCGTTAAATATTCATTTCCGGGTTATCTACGAGAATGCCTAATCGTGTAGCAAGCTAAAGATGTTGCTTTAGATATTCAAAAATAAATCAAGGAACATCTAGAGGCATGTTGATTAATGGAATTCAGAGTTAATGTGCTTGAATTTCCAGTCCATTTGAAGATCGTTTGTTCCTAAGTACATTTATGAACGGATTCAACAAGGAGGGGGTTAACAACTAAATTGTAAAATGTGTCAAAGCACTCATTACATTGAACTTTACGTTAAAAATCTTGCCAGTATGGGAAAAATGCAATCCAGTACACGATACGCGAAAGTATGGGAAAGGACCGGTTCACTTGTACACATTTCATTTTCATTTCATTTTAGATATTTGTACGTGGTGGCCCCCTCAGATCTAATGTATGTTTTAAAAGGTGGGGTCATGTTAAAAACTTATGAAGATAATGCTAACAAAGAAATACATGTACATACAGCTAAATGAATTAATGAGTTAGTTATTAAATAAATCTTTTACAACCAAGTATTACAACTAAAGAAATTTTACAAATAAGATAATCAATAGCAATACAAGAGCATACGAAAAATAAATTGGTAAAATATTTTTATTTTAAATTTTAACGTCAGTAACACTGGCCGGTTTGGTTACAAAAACAACGGCACAAAGATTCTGTTGCCCATACGCATATTGAAACACTGCATTAAAATATCCACATCGCTGCAACAAAGATTGCTTTACAAATAATATTGAGAATCGTAGGGTTTTGATAAATGCAAAGAACAATGGAAGCGGCAGAAATAAAAAGCAAAAAGGACAATACTATGATTTATTAATTGTTATTGATATTTCGCTCCAGCATGCATAAATCGTACGAATCTAACGGTCTTGAACTTATCATAAGGCCTGATAATGCATTGAGTTTTCCAATGTTTTGTAAGGTGAACTTGTCACAAACCATCAAATGTTATTCTACTAATAATTATATTTGTTTAAATTTTAAGTCAATTTTTATATCCACCAAACCGTGATTTAAACATCTTTCATTTAGCAAAGCAATAGATGAATGTATCAATCAGGGCCGCCGAGAGGTTTTCGAGGCTCAGGGACAAAACTGCAAAATGAGGCTCCTTGTCTGTGATCGAATCAAACAGAAGGGGCAGGAAGCAAGGGATTCTGGGAGAATTGAAACTGGCTGCTCCTATTGAGAGGTTCCTTGAATACTCTAAAAAGGCTATAAATAAAAATTTTGATATTAGTTGATGAGGCCCCCTGGACACTGAGTCCCTGGGGCAAACTGCCCCCTCTTCCCCTCCCTTTCGGCGGCCCTGGCATCAATATGGCTTAAATCCTATTGAAATATTTAGATTTTATTCCCGATATAAGTTTGATATGTCTTTTTGCACCTTTTTCTTTTCATTCTGTTTAGAATCTAATGATCGTTGTTTATTGGTCGTGATAGATTTGATTTGAATGAATTTTTCCTCTCCCCGTGGTAGCTGTTTTTCACGGTTCCTTATATAAAATCCAAAATTTAACATCAATGATCTATCTTAGGGACCAAGAGCAGTACTAACAAGGCAACCAACGGAAGGAAGGGCCAGGTAAGAAAAATAATGCCTCAAATGATTGATTAGACGCCTGGAGGCTTATTTGAGAAAATCATTTATAAGGTTAGAGGCTTATTCCGGAGATGTTATTCGGTAGCAGGGCCTTAATCAATCATTTACTCTAGTTAATAAATTTGTTTCCTTGCACTCTTAGTTGCAAGTTGCAGCCTTTAAGATTTGATGACGTCATAAGATGGTTATTTGAAGCTGATGCTTGATCCACGAGTTTATTTGATGATTTTAAGATGTTGTTGTTGTTGTTGTACCCAGTTAAGTCGAAAGTGCAGTTTTTATTTGCTTGAGGTGTCACATTACGTCATACCGTGCTAATTGGAGACAAATTCAAACAAAACCGCATATTCAAACAATTCTATTTCAGCTTTGTTTTGCACTACTTTATTTAAGTTACGATAGTGTATTTAATACAAAGAAAAATACAATAGCTCTTAAACTCTGTGACGTCATAGCATGGCTGTTGGAGAGGATCGCTTATTCAAAGGGGCGCTTTCCATCCTCCTGTCCTTATTTTCTACGAAAAAAATATTCAGTGTTCATTGGCTTACGTTTCAATAATTCACAGTCTTGGTGACAAATGATGACTAAATGATGCCTCCGTCGCAGATCAGGAATGAATGGAAACACAGTCTGTGCTTATTCGACAGATACCTTGTTCTGAAGCCTCCTTCCTCCCTAATACCAGATACGAGGCACTAAATGCACGTGGTCGATTCATAAACACCATAGACATCATGCTGGATGTTCTTCTATTGGTTGCTGTGCGGGGCTTTTCCCCCTTTTCAGCTATTGATCTATCACTGTCACTTAAATAGAAACCAATGATGGGTGACTTTTGTCAATGAGAATTCAACTTTGAATTTGACCAATGAAAATTCTGGTATTGGACTCTTCAGGAAAAGAATGTTGCCTGCTTTGGTTACAGTCTATGGTGCATGCTAATCAGCCATAAACGAATTTGAAATCGAGATAACATTGCCTAATCTCAAGTTGTATTTTTGGCACAACCAATAAGGGTCGGGCGGTGTTCAATAATAAGCCATTATCACCCTTTTATTTCATTTCTTATTGTTTATACACAAAAGCCCTTCAGCTACTTATTTTTTAAATTTAGCCAACTTTAATCTCAAAGGAAGTGAAATTGAATTAGAATCATTGCTAACTAAATTTGAAATAAGAAACTAGTCTAGAGTATTGGCAGGAAATCGAAGTTCCACCAAAAAATGGAGTTCAAAAATTGCGACGATAATCATATTCATATTCAATGCAATTAAGACATTTCCAAGGTTACGGCTGTTACGACAAATCCGAAAGTTAGAAAGAATTAGAAAAATGTTTATGACTAGTCCATGTTTAGAGTCTAGTCTAGAGCTTCTGCTGATGTTCCAGGGGATCTTATCAGTATTTTTTTCAGCTCATCAAATTACTTATTAACTGTTTTTTTTTATTCATACATAGTAGAGAGCTTCTTAAAGTTTATAAGAATAATAATTCACGCCTTGGGTTGCTCTTTTGCTAGGGATGGTGGATTACGTCTCGGTGAAATGGAGAGAGATTGTTTAATTGGATACGGAGCAAGGTTTGCAACAGCTATTTTATGATTTTTGTTTTACTGTATGCAGATTTTGAAAATTATTGTAATCGAGGTTAGTATAAGATGCTCAAATACCACCTTAATATCTTTCTAATTAAAAGGTAATTTGATAACCAACCTCTACAATTGTGCGAAGAATGAGGATTGAGACTGTTGCCAAGATATGGGTATCGCATGAAAAATGCCCACCCCTACCCCAATTCAATCTCAAGACTAATTTATTGTACAAATTATTAGAGCACGATAAATGGAGACTTCAATCAATCAGAATTTGGATGGGGGTTATTATAACAAAAATAGTATGATTACATCAAGTAGTGTTAAATCTGCCCATTTTGTAAAGTTGTCTCCACAATTTTTTGCAATAATTCTAGGATTAGGATAAAAGAGCTTAGCAATATTTTCACGGTTTTTGATATTTCAAGTCTATAAGGAGTGAGCAATGAAGCTTAATGATGTTATATTTTTGTTTACAGTATGCTACTATTAGAGAGATTGATGATTTCCAGTGATGCATTCGAAGTTGATGTTTGTGAAAACTGTGGCCTCATGGGTTATTCTGGCTGGTATGTATTCATTTTTAGGCATTTTAGCAAAGGTGAAATTCGTCATAATAAAATACGTGACTATTAGCTCAGTGGGGCCTGATGGTCAGGCTTTCTTAAATCATGCCCAAGAGGACGAGGCTTTGAAATGGTTCAAAAATCTTGAAAAAATTTAAATTACCAGAACTATCTTGCTTTGTTTAAGTTAATATTGAAACTTGTTTTGGGCATCTTATCAATGGGCGTCTTCAGCAACTGGACAAGTCGAAACTTGATAAAAGATTTCTGAAAGTGTCTTGGTCATCGATTTTCATATGTTGAACGGACAATGCTTCCTGTCTACACAGCTAACCAACACATTTTTACAGGAATCAGTCAGGTATATTTTCGAAAGAACGAATTGCAAGTTTTCAAGGTTTTGCAAACTGTTGTAAAGGATAACGGCATAATTCCTGGAGCAACTGTGGATAAAATGGCCTTTCTATTCCAAATTTTAGCAAGCGTATTGAGAAGAGAAGTTTCGTTTGCAGGCGCAGTATATTCTTTACAGCTTTGCTGAAAGTGCTGCAATGGTTGATAATACAGTCGTACCTCTTGCATGGTCCTAGTAAATGTGTATTATTGTGCGCTCGCTGCCAGCTAAAAATCTGCCACAAATTACTTATGACCTTTTTTTTGGTTTCAAGCGCACTTCTTCCATAAAAACAAAATGTTATGCCTTTTTTATGCCAAATGTTATCCTTTTTTATTCCATAAAAACAACATTGAACAAACTGGGGCGGATTTAGGGGGGAATCTGGTTTTAAAAACCCCCTTCGCCATTTTAATCTATTTCGGATAGAATTTTTTTCAGACAGACAACTTAATGTATTTCTTGCGTTTCATTGCTGACTGAGGAAAATTGTGGGATCCTGAGCCACTTTCAAGCCTCAGAAAATGCGAAATCTCAAGAGCTTTCGGGGGCTCTGCCCCCAGGATCCCTACCAGGACCCAACCCTTGACCTGCTGGGGGCTTTACAGCGCTCCTAGACCCCTCAGTTCACAAGCTAGAGTCCTTTCTCAAACTGTTCACCACACTATTGAAAACCGCCACTGCAAATGAATAGAAAACGTTTTTCTACAGCGTTAATTTTTGTTTATCTTCTAGGTGCCACTACTGTGAATCATCTAGACATATATCGACGCTACAAATGCCTTACGCGTGCAAGCTACTTTTCCAAGAACTTCAATCAATGAACATTATTCCCAGAATTAAGCTGGAGAAATATTTATGATGATGATGTATGATGATAATGATGATAGTGAATGATTTCTTCTTAACACTTATTCTTGAAAGATGCAAAGCCTTAAGGTACAGAAGATATTTTTTATTACAAAGCTACTTTTTAGTGGCGCAAGTTTAGTATCAAAATTATGTGGATCTCACTCTCTGAATCTCACTTTTAGAACTTTGATGAAACGTGACGAAATTGTTCCATTTATGATTTCATCAAAGCGGGTGCGATTCTCCTTCCATCCAGTACCTTTAAGCGCCAATTCGTCAATGAAATAACAGTTTATGCAAAAAAACACATGCTAATTATTTCCGTTTTATATCTTTAAAATGTTATTCAGCAGTTCTTTTGGTGTTTTGGCTCATTGCTTTACTTAGGAACGTGAGAATTCACGATGGAACTTTACTAACATCCCTAAACACTATCTGCATTGTTGCTTCATTTTCTTGGTTTTTATCCAAGAAAATTCTGTGGCTTTCAATGATAAATACTCTTCGCTTTACGTTTATCTCTAAAAATCACAGTTTTCAGAAGTTCATTCTAAGAAAGCTTTCAGCATCCAACCGCAACTCACCTCATGAATTTTAAGATTATTTAGATTGCTATTTTATCAAGGATCCTTCTTTCATAATACCTTTGTTGATGCAGATTTCAATTGGAAGCAAAGTAGTTATTTGCTATTACCCATTTGCTTTAAGACAATCTTAATGCCAATCATGGCGAAGTAGCACATTATGGCATACTACCGTTTACAACTATCTCCAGGCTCAGTGATTGACAATGTTTTGGAGTTGAACAAGAGCCTTTCCCTAGCCTAAATTTTTGACCAATATACATTACCAATATACATTAAATATACATATACATTTACTGATATACAGACAGCGCCCTTATTGATAACAATACACATAATATTGGCCAGGTTATCCTGTATAGATATTGCTCTTATAATTATTATTATTATTAACATGGAAGTTTGAAAAAATATTATTATTATTACCTTTTTTTCAGAAAAGAGGGGGGTAATTACTCCCCTTCTCCTCACCCCATGGCTCCGCCACTGTGGTACACCCAGCCCATGTCTCCCCTTGGAAATACTGGCAGAGCAGTTTCGGAGTTTAAGTATTGGCTTTGTAAACCCCTTTTCTTGATCAAAACCTTGCTTTTAAATTTTTTCAATTCATCAGTCCCAGGTTCACTTCAGGTTCATTTTGTCAGTCTTCACCAGTTTCATACCCCCAATCACATTTGCCTGTCCTGGGTGTTAGACCAAGGGCGCCGGAGCCACGGGGGCAGCGGGGGCAGCTGCCCCCGTTGCCCTTGTGGTACGGGGGCAGCGCGGGGGCAGCAAAGTGCCTTATAGTATTTATATAATAATAAATCTAGGCTTAGAATGAGAAATTAGAATTAAATTGAAATTAACAGTAACATTGAAATTGAAATTATACACAGTGACAGTGCAAACCAGTTGAAATTTTTTGAAATTTTTTGAAATTTTTTTTGAAGGGACATTATTTTTTTTGAAAGGGCTTTTGGAAATCTTATGAAAATTGAATGTTACTGTAAAGATTTGTACAGGCAGTAACACAGTTTAATTGGCTGAACTTGTTCATCTTCTGTGTGTAATTGGCTGCACGTTCTACATTTGGCTCTTTCAGTGTTGCACTACGCAAATCATCATTGGCAAATGAAATTTTTCATTTGTTTCGATTCTACAGCCTATTGTGATTTGTCAATGGAAATTCTGTGCGTATTTGATCGTGTGTACGGTATCAAGTTTTTAGAACCTAGTTTTTTCAATTGCAGACATGATAGTCTTCAGAACGATACTTTCAAGCTTACAATATGCTCTGTGGAATTTTCCGAACGACATGCTAAACAGCAATTCCCGATTTGTTTTAACGGCAAATTTTGTTGCTGACCAGTGTGCATAGTATGGCCGATTTTTGCAAGATCTTGGTTGCACCAACAGCACCCAGCTCTGGTGCGGGTGCGCAAAAAGCATAAAAATTCGTCAGGTGCGCCACTACACTATGGGTGCCACTGCACAAACATGAAAACTCCAAAATCTGGGGGGCGACCAGGTGCGCTATCTCAGGCATTTAAGACTTTTCTTGGGTGCGCCATTGCCATGCTCTGCATTCTGAGTTGCTGAGATTCACAGAAAAATGCAAATCTCTGGAGGGGTTGCTAAATCTAGGACTTTTATCATGTAATCAAAAAATCTAAGTGATTGCAATGTAAAACCAACTGTAAATTACGCTTAAAGGGCGTTGCCTTCGTTTACCGAAATTTAAAGGGCGTGGTCATTAAAATATTTCCTTGGGCCGCGCCCCCTACCTCTTGACTTCTCTTGTACTGGCTGTGACGCTGAACTTGAGTTGCCCATTGCGCTGTTTCTGCCCCCGCCGCTTCATGAAGCTTCCGGCGCCTCTGTGTTAGACCCGAAATTGACGTCCTCGTCATAACTCTACCTGTCAATAGGTAACCCTCTTTCTTTAATAAACCGTCTAACATTGGCGTGTGGATTAATCAGTTAGGTAAAGCGGGGAACAGTCTGTTCCAGGTCCTCGTACGATAGCCGTATAGTTTGATTGACACCGTCTGTTGAGAGACAAAAGAGCTCACGTGACCTTGAAGGCGTGCGTAGTTGTTGTTTGAATTATCGAAGCACCTTGGTGGTTGCGGTTGCACAAAAGGCAAATATGGCGGTTTTTTAACTGAACTTATCACGAAGTTTTTGACATAATATTTCGCCAAACATTGAATTATGAAGTAGAGAGGTGTCTAAACAATACTCGGGCTTACTTGTTTTGCAAAAATGTCTGCTGAATTGCAACCAAATTTAATTGCAGATGACCAAAGTTGTGTCCCGCCTCGGGACAAGATGGAGGACGATGTTGTCGTTGTTGTTGATAGCGGGCAACTCAAATCTGAAACGACAACAATAATTGAAGAAGATTCCACACAAGCTGACCATGAGTCGGGTGAAGGATACAATAACCAAGCTACATCACTTGCTGAAGAAAAATATGAACTTATCAAAGTCCCCTTGGAAGGTGAACAAAGTGCCGCTAGGGAAGCCATCGCAAACGCTAACAATGAAACGGAAAATCATGGCCTAACAGAGATGGAAACCGACGAGCGGTTGGTCACTGAGGATAACGATATCGTTGAGCAACCAAGAAATAACGAAAGCGCTTATGACATTAAAGAAGCCTTTGATTCGACTGCTAGATCAAAAAGCTCTAGTTTTGATGTGAGCTCGTCAACGGGATCCAAAACCATTGTTACGAATTCCGCTGAAGAAGAATTGCTTGCCAGTTCGTCAGGAATATTGCAAAGCAGCAATCCTTCTAACTTTCAAGACGCAAACGCAAGTGGAGCTGGAGAAGAGGAAATTGAAGGAAAAAACCTAGAAGTAGCTATTATGTCTGAGTTGGAAAATATTGTTAAAGACGATGTGGAGAATGAAGAAGAAGAAAGCATGCAATCTGATGTTAAAATGGATGATGCAAGGGGCCAAGACTTTGTTTGTGAAGAATGTGGAAAGAAATTCACACACATTTCTAGCAAAAAGCGCCATATGTTGAAGCATAAAGAAGGTGAATCCCCGGTTATTTACCAGTGTCTTGCATGTTCAAAAACATTCCAATACAATTCAAGCTTGAAGAGGCACTTGAAACTTCATTCAGAAGAAACACCAGGAAAAGCATACACATGCAAAGAATGCTCAAAGGCATTTATGTATGCAACAAGTTTGAAGAGGCATTTAAAGACACATTCTGGAAAAGAGATTTACCCATGTCCACAATGCCAAAGATGCTTTGAGTACATATCCAGTTTGAAAAGACACAGCAAGCTTCACACAGAAGGGAAAGGTTTCAAGTGTGACATCTGCTCAAAGGCATTTGGGTATCTTTCAAGTTTGACTAGGCATCAAAGAGTCCACCAGAAGTCACTCACATGTACCAAATGCAATAAAGAATTTAGACTGTATAAGAGTTATGTGAAGCATCTTGAGCAGCATGGAGAGATTCTTGATGAAGCTGAGTTAGCAGCAATGAAGGTTGAAGAGTCTGATGGAGGAGAAGATGAAGATGAAGAGATGGAAACAAAAGATGAAAGTGGCAATGTTAGTAATAAAGATGGAGTGGCTGGAGAATTGGATGAGAGTGAAGTAAGTGCTTCTATGGTAGCTACAAGCATTGACGAAGCCAATGAAAAAAGCCAATTAGATGCTATTCATGGAGATGTCATTGATCTACAGTCTGCTGAGAATCACCCTTTTGTAAAATTTGTGGTCTCTCAAAATACTGTGACTTTAGAACAGCTCCAGGCTTTTCAAGCTTCACAAGCTACAAATAATGCAGAGGGAGCTCAGAGTCAAGATTCTATTGCATATGCAGTTGTTCATGCAGATGGAAATGCAGCCATTGATGATGGTAGTGTTGTCTCAAATGATTTATCTGGGACACCAGTCGGTGGAATTGTTCTTGTGGAGTTTGATCAGAACAACAAGGTAACAGAAAGACACATGGAAGGGTTGCAAGCATCAAATTTGCTGCAGCTATTACAAGCTGTTGAAGGATTTGCTGTGGAGAGTAATACACAGTCACAACAAGAGGCAGAGTCACAACAGAAGGAGGATATGAATGGAGAGGATAATCAGGCATTCGAAAAGCAACCAGAACAAAGTGATGAGATGCAAGGTGCTTTGATAGCAATGGGTGCAGAAGAAGGACAAGTCAAAGAAGCATAAGACATGTTTAAAGATTCCCATAAACGAACCATTTGAAGTTATAGTATGGACTTGCTAATTCAGGATAGATTATCTTTATTTTGCAGATATTTGTGTTCTGCAATCCAAAATGTTTTGTTTGGAGCCCACTAGCAAACATGATGAGGAAGGGGTGTTATGTACATTTAGGAAGTTGAAAGCATCTACACATATTATATCATTGCCTTTCTTTAGTTTAAGCATGGACCACTGGTTTCTAGCCTACATGCATGCCACTTCCATTAGAATAAAATACCAGTATCCCTATAGGCACTGGATTTCTTTTCTTTAAATCCAGAGTGCCTGTCTATTATCCTGTAAGGGCCCAATTCGGGAGGTTTTTTGGATGATTTCCACCTTAACTAAAACCAATTGTTCTAAGCACTCCCTGGTGGCAATTTAGCAACCTTGTTTCTCTTTCATTTATTTCATACCTTGTTCCAGTCTTTTGGCTGGCTCAAAAGAACCATAAGTGAACTCATCTGTTTCAATGTGCCAATTTATAAATCTTTTGACTGTTTTGGCAACGCACATCGCAATTGCAGGAATTTTAGCTTTGAGACTTTGCCTACCTAGACCACAGCGTGCCTCTCCTTGGACCTAACCCCCTCTAGAACAAAAGGCAGTTGATCAAAAGACAGGCTGCTTGTACCAAACACATGGCTTTGTTTTTCCTAGGATCAGATTGAAGATAAAAGATTGGACACCCTCACTGCACCGAATGCAACAAATGCTAGGCATTTTAAATTGCCATAGATCAATTTTAACTAAATCATATCACAATATTGAATATTATGAGTGCAAAGCTGAGAACTTGAGAAATAACCACAGGTTCCAGTAGTTTTTATGTCTCATAAAGGGTGCATGTCAACATTTTCCCAGTGTATCCCCTAGTACATAAAATGTGTCCATTTCTTCTTCACCAGCAGGATAAACTTATACAGTATTTGGCACTGTTTACTGGTTTTTAATTTTAAATTTACTATCTAGCTTTCAGAAATGATTATTAATAATATTTGCATTTTACAATTTTTGCTGTTGATACCTTTAAAAATCAATGGATGATTGATATCCAGCTTTTCAAAAAAATTCCCAATTAGCAGTGAATTTAGCCTGAGATGGGGTCGTTATTATTACTATTATTATTATTATTATTTCACATGTTTAAGGAGGGTAGCCCTTCAGCATAGCTGATTTTCAAGGGGCCCTCCATTTACAAAAATTTACAAAATAATTATTAAATATAACTATTAAAATTACAACTACCATACTAATTACAGTCGTGACCAAATCTCATTCGATGTCCAAGGAAAAATGCTATATCATTTGGTAAATTGAGCAAACCATATAACAAAAAAGTTCACTTGTTATATCATGAAAAATTCTTAGCCCGCCCCAACCGTGGACAGAGCCGACACAAGCAGTGATATGCAGAAGGCAGATTGGTTATCAATCTTCCGACTATTGTCATCGTCATAAGCCTACAATCATCTTTTGCCTCGTTTAAACTCAAATAGACAAGTATTCATGTTTTACCGAAAAAATCTTATGTGGGGTCGACCCCTGTGACCCTCCCTCGCTGGCACCGGCTCAGGTCCAGGAAAAAGAATATAGAATCTGACAGGGCCTGGAATCTAATAGTTAAACATGAATGTCGTCACGGCGAATCTGAATTTATTATTTTGTAGTTTGCCGGTTTAAGACATCGCAATGCATCCATCATTCAGCCCTTGGAATGTTTATTGCAGCTAGGGTGATCTGGAAAACCGTTGAGAAAAGAGTGAATTTTTCCCCGAAAGAATCTCACAAAAGGGGTTGACTTTTGGAATCTAGAAAATTCGTCTTAAGCAGAATTAGATTCAGAACGATTTGAAAAGGGGATGTTGGCACTTGCATTGCAACTCATCCGCAGGCTTTGACAGGTGCAACAGGTAGAAAATGTTTCACCTTAGAAATAAATGGAGAAAACTCTTTGTCCATTCTCCATCAATCCACTTTGAAGTAAAAAATAAAAGGGGTTGGTTCACAGTCGTCCATGAACGTAGCTTTTGGCTGATGAGGAAGACATAATGCAAGTTGAGGAGGGGGCCACAAGGAAATGTGTCACAAGACAACAAAAGGTGTTTTTGGAGAAACATAGAAATCATCATGATATTTTCAGTTGACTATGACGCTGAAACATGTTTATTATGCACGCTTTCCAATACGCACCTTTAAAAATTGTTCTCGAGAATGGTGAAACATTAAAGGAAAGTATGTAAGAATAAATTAAATCTAGTCACCAGGTTCTAATTTCTGCAAAATGAAGGTGGTTGTTATTGTTTTGTTGAAGGATAAGAGGAGCGAGAGCGAACAATCGCTCAACATGCTCTCAACACGGCGTTGAGCTCGAGAGGTTTTATAAAAAATCTCGATGCATTGAGATTGAGTCTGATAATCTCTGTTCGCTCCAAAGAACAGTTAACAAAGAACTGAAAAAAAATCTAAGACTTGTTTCATCATTTTCAAAACTCTCCAGCACTTTTCCCCTTAAATTGTTAGCATGAAAATTGGAAGTCTTCCTATTAAACAGACTCGTTATGTTAAATGTTTTGGTGTCCTTTCGGATCCAACTCTCTCGTGGAACTATCACTTCATTGAACTGTCTTAAAAGCAGGCTTAAACGTGTGACATGTTCTTCAAAATGAGACACATCCTTCTCAACAATGTGATCTGCCATTATAATCTATTATTTTTAACTTTTATCCACTATTGTATTTTGATTTTAGGGCTTATCTGTGAAACATATACTGATAGTTACTAGGACCTTTTTATAAAAGCTATACTTCGCCTTCTCTTATCTGTAATGTTTTCTATTATTATAGATTTTGTTCTGTAATTTTGTTAAGCAAGTGTTATTCAATTGTATGTAGAGGAACTTAAAATGAAAACTGAACTGAATTGAGATTCGAGCCTTGAGCTGTTCTTATCAATCTCTTTAGTTTTACTTTACATTTTTACCATGTTTAACTATCTCATTCCCAGGACTGTATTAAAGTCTGCTAGGGCTCAGGTTCTAAACTGGTTGAACTGGCTAAATTGGTTATCAAGGGTTGAAATATATCCTAAAAAAATTGGATGTTGTCCCAGGGTCATAGCAGATATGGCCGCCCAGTTTTGAAGACATTGCAAACCTTGTCAATACATACCTTAATTATTATCGGTGCCTAAATGTTCCGAGCCCATTGGCAACCACCCTGGCTACCCCCCCCCCCCTCCTCGACGGTCCGGGTATCAAATGGCTACGAATCCAGTGTTTTTATAGTATTCATGGGAAAATTTACATGAAATTGGTACTTAATAGAAGAATTTATAGTAAACGGAAAGTTTAAGGGTAAACGAAAATGTATATCCAATGCAGATCAAAAAGCAGAAGATAACCCGCAGTTTTTAAAGATAACGGTACAAACAGTAATTCCAGAGTCTTTTAAGGACCAGTTAAGTTAGAATAAATGATGGCCTTTGGTATGATTTTCAGTTCCAATGAAATTTATAAGTCCTTATCATAATCTAATTCAAGCACATAATAAGATCACCGTCGACTTTAAAATTGCAAACCGTTATTAGTTGTTAAGCCCGAAAACTCGGAAAAAGACGTAGCATATGAAATTCCAATCCCCGCTCGAATGTCGCAGGGTGTCTCTATGCGATCATATGAAAACCTCTAAAAGAAATAGCCAGTGGCGTCGCCAGACAAAATAAACTGGGGCGGACAAGTATGTAAGAAGGTTTTGGGCCACGCCCTGCAGAAGAAATTTACACGGCAACGCCCTTTAGAAGCTCAAATGACGTCATAATGACTGCCACATAGCCTTGTAACGTCACACAATGTTTCATTTTTCTGTCGTTGTTGGCATGACTCAGAATACCATCCCCCCCCCCGAATTTTTTTTTTGATGGATTTACGAGAATTGGAAAAACGACCTCCGGGAAAGCTGGACATGTCCACCCCAGTCCACCCCGTGGCGACGCCACTGGAGATAGCCATATACATCCAGAAACTTTTGATCGCAGATGTTTGCAGCACTGGATTTCCATTATTTTTTCTTGATTTTCTACGCAGCACAAGCTGATATGACCTACCTTTCATGATATTTTATTACACTACGTAACAAAATTCCTTCTTCCTATGTAGCATGGATAGTGAAGCAACTTTTGAATGAGCCAGATGCAGAATGGTAAGGTTCTGAATCTTATTCAGGACATAGCTGGTAAAAAACAAATCCCTTTCTTTCCTACAAGATAAGAAGTCATAGCTTTATCTCAAATGTTGGCTTTCCTCTCAGAAGGGGTACGTACTAGCTTGTCCCAAAGAGCTAGTTTTTCTATGTAGTTTGTGTTGTTTGTCCAAAACTTTTCGCTTATTTACAAATACCTCCTATTGGAAGCTGGCTAGATCGGGTTGCTCTGTTTGTGTCCACTGGAAAGAGGTAGGATCAGGAATTATCTTGGACTTAACGTTCATGAAAAACTAGACGTTAAAGGCAGATGGCAAACTAAGAAAGAGTGATACATCCCTTAGTAGCAAATGAATCGTAAATTTAATTGGCTTATATATCAAAGCGGGTGCAATGAGAGGATCAGGAATTATCTTGGACTTAGCGTTCATGAAAAACTAGACGTTAAAGGCAGATGGCAAACTAAGAAAGAGTGATACATCCCTTAGTAGCAAATGAATCGTAAATTTCATTGGCTTATATATCAAAGCGGGTGCAATGAGATAGTGATTGATATCAGAAAATCAAATAATATCAATGCTACCCTATAGTCAATGGCTGCAGTAGACCTCAATGAAAACGAGGCTACACATGTGACACTCTCCCGCCAAATGAAACATTATTTTGCCATTTAAGGTCAAGTTGCGAGCATTGATTTGTCTTAACGGTAGGTTCTGTCATGATTTACCAATTCTGTATAGTTTAAAGAAATGCAATAATTTATATTCGATTCTCATGAAGTTTTTGTTGGTACTGTTTCTAATAAAATGCAACGTGATGCACCGCAATCAGGCAGCATGGTCAATGCTTGCGTTTGGTGTAACCCCCAGACTCCAGTTGCATTGCATGTAGTACAGAAGATGTTAAGTAGGTGCGTAATATTTTTCAATTGAAATCACACAATGCAACTTTCTGGCTGGAATTTTAAATAGTTAGGTACTCCAAATAGAATAGATAAATGAGGGCAAACTTTGATCCAAAAAACGCTGGCATAACAATAGCTGCGCATGAGAATTTTAAATCATCGTTTTATGGACACGATTATGAGGTCACTCCTACACAATTGAGAAGATTATTTTAGTAGATGCAGATTAGGTTTCCAATTGATGCTAAATAAAAAGTGAATATTCCCCTCCATCGTCATGGAAACCTTTGAAAGTGTTGTGTAAAGAGACACCAAACTAAGGCCTATAGCATAATTCTCTTGTGTCGACAAGTGTTTTCACATTACCTTATTGAACTGAACTTTAATCTGAAAAATTACCATTTCAAATATTTTCAGGACCTTTTTTAAGGGACCAGGACACTGGGAGGGGGCAATCTTTGTTTCCGTAGTCAAAAGGGAAAAACAGTTTTTTATAATAACAAAACAATATGACAAAGGAAGGAGTTGGGGCAGCTACCAGGTAGTATGTTAAAAAGGACCCTGTATATTGTTACATTGAGACAAGAAAATATTTTATTTTGTTTGGCACTAAAGTTATCACAATAATTATCAAAACTGTTGTCACAAAAATACTTGTTGGCTCTGCAATGATGATACCCTGTGAAGCAAATTATCCCGACTTCAGCATGAAGATCAATGTACACAATATAATTGTAATGATGATGGTGATGATGATGATCGTGATGAGGACAATGGCGGTGACAACAAATTTAATTTTGATACTGATAAATGCTAAATCGAACATTGTCCCCGATCTAATGGAAGAAAGGCCATATTTTAAAATGCAATTTTTTATCACACCGGCACCAATCATTTTTAATTAATTAATTTTTTGTAGAATAGCTGCTTTACAAACATTTTATTTTCACAAAATTGTATTAAATGTTATTTATTGGTTTTTTAAACAAAATATAACAAATTTTTGTTTTTTGATGTAGATTTAGCTCATTATTGCCCAATTTCTCAATTTGTTTGCAAACAACCATCGTGAAATAATTCCACAGACAGGATATTTGGTGTTATGGCCTTTCCTTCCTTGATGATTAAGGCTGGGTCAAATTGTTGATCTATCTTTCAGGAAGCCGGAAATTTCATCATCATGTGGATTCAAGTGCGGACAATGGATGGTAAAAGATCTGTCCAAATTGATAAGCTCAGCAAATTGACAACAATTGAGGAACTAAAGGATAAGATAGCAAGTGAATTTGACATTGCTAGGGAAAGGCAACGGCTGTTCTTTAGTGGAAAACAGGTAACTCTTACTTAAACATTTCTGACATCTTTACATGGCAGTTTGGTATAAATACAACATGTATACATCTAATACAGAGTCTAATATAAGAAGAGTTTTCTTTTAACCAAACTAGATACAAGGACTGACACAAGAATATATAGGTTTGGGCATAATTAGAATACCAATTATATAGCAATAAGTAAAAAGTTACAGATATATATGTGTCAATTAGTCCACACAAAGTTTGTTTACAATTCGTATGCAACACTTACTCACCGGTAAGTCTTATCAGAACATTTTTCATGAAACAATACTAATGCATTTAATTTATAAATTTGTGAAGGTTTTTTCTAGCTAGAATTCCCACTTTTCTTCAGACTCCTTATTGTTGTTGAAATGGTTGCTATTTTAGGAATTAGTCAGGTTTTGCTTCACTTCATTATTTTGTTGCTTGGTTGTTTATCATGAGGGGAGATCCTTCATGTTTTATAAAGGCCCCTAAAAAGGCAATTATAATGAGAATTCTTCCCCAAAAGGGTTTTGAGATGACCCTACCACTTGTTCTCACCTCCCCTAATGAAAACCAAAAGGTGAAAATACTCAAAAGAGATTATCTGGTTTATTTCGCGGTTGAATTCATCAGTTGTAATTTTGCTCCTAATGCCCCTGATACAAAATATAAAGTTTACATCATTACTAGTTTTCATTTTTTTAGTTAGAAGATGGTCATTCCTTGTTTGATTATAATGTTGGTTTGAATGCCATTGTCCAAGTGATGTTCAGAGCGGAATCTCTTTCAAAAAACAGTCCAGAAGAAGATGTGCCAGAGGTTGATGGGCAATCTGTTAAAAATTTATCATCTGAAGATTGCAATGGATTAGATGAGGTGAGATTTCTATGTTAAGCCATACTTGTGGAGAGATCTCCCATCTACAATAATATTCAGGGATTTTCCTGAGCAGCTTGTATCATAAACTATTTCACAAAAGATATTGACTTTACTGAAGGTGACCAGCAGCACTGAATCAACATTTACCTGAAAGATATTTCTCATCATAGATTGTCTGATACTGTGTGCAACAAATTTTTGGTCACAGATTCCACCAGGTATTTCTCAATCAAAGGTGGATTTCCACTAAACAGTGCAATTTTGGCCCTCAAACTCTCCATTTTGTTTCAAACCCTCAACCCCTTTTTATGGAAAACAATTTTTGCAGTTTTAAATATTGATTAATGGTTATTCTGCTCTTCTTGAATTCGATAATCTTTAACACCAATACTGATCATCAATAAAGCATGAAAAGATAATAATTAAAATTAGATATTGACATCACAACTCATACAGTTTTTTATTTTCCCTGACTAAGGATGCAAACAATAATGGTGATGAAAATAATAATGGAGACAGTGATATAATTTCACATTTCAAGGTAAAATTTGATTGGACCTCAGTGAACCATTTTTAGTAAAAGCTCTGCTAAGCCCGCCTCTCTATAAAGCTCCCCTCCCTATTAACCATCCTTTTTCATACAAGAAAACTACAAAGAAGAATGCAGTGATTTGTTCACAGCTCTTCATGGGTTTTGATTAAGTAGGCTTGATTTCTAATTTCATGTGTTTTGTGTCAGACTTTTCTTGTCCAGTTTCTCAGCATCTCTAGCAGCCATTTGAGATAAAAACCAGAAAAGTAAATAAGAAAAAAGTGATGTTTTTTGTGTCTTTTAGATGTTTTAAATAAGCCCACCCTCTCTATTGAGCCCCCTAAAGACCCTCAAAATTAAGATAAGACCTGGGGGCTTAATAGAGCTTTTACAGTAGTTATTGTTATTTTTAGACTATCAATCATTCCTTGGTTAAAAAACTACTTCATATGCAGATGTTGCAGGTTAAATTTCAAGATAAATGAATTTAGCAGTTCAGTTTCTTGGGGCCAAGTGCTTTGAAAAATTTAAACTTGTGCTTGAGAATATATGATAAATGAGTAATGGGTTAGGCTTTCCAAGGACAAACTCTGATTGAAAAATTCAAAACTATGCTTGTAATGTGTAAAGGGCAGCAAGTTGTCACAGAAACAGGCGTATGATTTTATTACCCATTCTCTTACCTCAGGTAACCAGCTTCTAACTGCAATAATAGGTGAAGCAGGTACAGGTAAATCATATCTTCTCAAGGGTATTAACAACGATTTCAGGGCAGGAGATTGCCCGCTTTTTTCATACAAATATAATGAACATAAATAGCAATTCTTTGGGAAAAAAATTAAGATGACTTTTAACTTGGTAACTTATGGTGGATTAGGGTGGTTACGGGTGGCCCTGGTGAAATAAGACAAATTAAATACTTTCAAAGGACTTTCAATAAATATATTTTTATGTTATTAACATATTTTTCATTGTTAGCATAAACAAAAATGCCACTTGTTTTGCCGATTTTTGCTGTTCCTGTGTTTGTTAATTCACTGATTATCATGGTAAAAATTTTTGGATCAGCAAAATGGCCTAATACTGGAAAAAGACGTCTATTTGTTGTAATATTATGAAATTTTGCCATAGAAAACAATTATCTAGTATTTGCTTGTAATTTCCAACCCAAATGTACCTAAAGCAAAAAGAATTCACCATGTTCTAGTTGTTTTTGAAAATTTGAAAAGAGGCGTATTAAGAGAAAACCAAATTTCATTTCTGATTTTAAAAATGATTTTCACTATACATGTGAACTGTTGAAGGAGAATGACAAGGTTGATGCCATTGATACAACGATGGGTGCCTGGTTTGAAGCCATTGTTACCAAAGTTTCAAGAGACGACAGAAATGAAATTTGTTACCATGTCACATTTGAAGAGTGAGTTTTGTGATTATTGATAGTTTTGCTCATTTCTCTATAATTTTGCCTGCTATAGACATTATTTCTATGTCACTGGATATGCGAAAGGTTTCTTTCATTGCATTTTTCAATACACATTCTTTTAATAAGAAATTGGATCAGCCTTTAGTACGAAAAGTTTCTTAATTTGCCATCAAATTTTTGGCAATTTAGTTCCATAGGTTTCTTATTTTCAGAATTTCCCCATTGTTTTGACGATGAGTATTTTAGGGTCAATAATTGCGCAAATTGTTAAAAAACCATCTACTATACCATCATTTCTACATCGTTAATAATGTGCTACGTGATACAGATCAGTTGATTCAATGACAACAACGTTCAATGAACCAAGATTTTTGGAAAGTTTGAAAATTTAAATTTTCTAGTTTCTAAGGTTTTTTTGAACCTAGTGTCAGGGTTTCTTAAATTTGTGACCAACGTAGCACTTGTTTCTTATAATCCAGTTTTTTATAAAAAATAAACATGTATTTCTTTTCTCTTGCTAGTTATGATGAAGACGAAGTTTTAAAACTGAAGGAATCCGAGGTTAGACCACGAGCAAGGACAAAATTGACATTTGATGAGGTGACTGATTTATTTTTGATTCAATGGTGAAAAATTTTGGCAATGATTCATCGTGCTTGTGGTTTAAGGACTGAAGTTACCTTCGAAGTTATTGAAATTACTTTTTCACCGCTCATATCTCTTCAAGGGGACCAAGGTGTAGTAGGTATTCGTTCATTGGCGTGCCATTTGAATTTGATATCTATCAATGTGACAACTAGGCAAAAGCCCTGAAGATGTTCGAAGCAGTGAACATTTATTTCTAAATCACAAACCAAATGCATTTTTTCCGACCGTAGCAGAGTATGATTTTGTTTTCAGGGTTAAGGTAAAGGCTTGTGCTTCTAGGGTATCTCGAAGAATTCATCTAATGATGCTTTCGATGTAAGATTATCGATTAATGTTTCTGATTTGCAATTTAGTTTGTAATTTAAGATAAAATAACCTGAAGTTGCATCCGAGCAAACTTAGCTCCAAATTTGGCAGCTGCTGTTAGCCTACTTGAGAGAGGGTAGGGAGAGAGGAAAGGGCGCCTCCTACCCTTGGGACAGGATGGGGAACAGGAATATCTGTTTGATGGAAGGGAAAATTTTATTCAAAAACTGTTGCAACGATTAATCTGAAACTTATAATGATATCTATATTTTATTCATCTAAAATTTGTCAATGATTGTGAGCTGGGTTGCCATATTGCTTCTTGACTGATTGGGTAATGTTGTTTATGTGAATAATGGTTATACTTAACTTTTTGTCTAGTGTAAATCTCTACTTCAACCCAAACAGATTGAAATTGGTCATAAAGTGATGGCTAATTACAACCCTGATGAACCGAAAGAAAGAGGATTTTGGTATGATGTCATTGTTACAAGAAAGGTATTTGGAAGCTTGATTTAATTTTCTATTACGATAGTTTTATTTTCGAATAAGCATAAGAGAGGTGTTGGATTTGGTAGCACAGCGGTCCAAATGTATTGACAGGCAAAGAATTTGGAAGGAGGATAATTTTATACTCAAAGAACTAAATAAAGGATCGTCCTTGATTACTATTTGGTTTGATCTTACCTATTTCAACACCAAATAGCCTTCTTTAACCCTTTCAGCGTATAGACATAATCGAACAAATAATTTGTGCACAACTGCAACACTGTTTAAGTTTTTGATGTAATTGTGATGAGCATCTTTCATAGAGATCACGAATTAAATCGGAAATGCGCCCTAGAAATGTTGATAAAACTGATTATTCTTGTTCTTTTCTATATGATTAAAACAAAAAAATACAACTTGAAATTCATGCCACTAACAATAATTTGCAATTTTCGAATAAAGATATATATTTATTTGAAAAGAAGGAGAAAGCAATTAAATTATTTCTTGGTTAGGTGAAATTCTTTCTGATCTGTTCAACATCTGTTGCCAACTCGTCAATAAATGGGTTACGTTTCTTCAAACAAGACAGCATTTCTGTTTTAACTTGAATTCGAATATTTAGCATCGCCATTGCATAGCATGGTTGCGCAGCATTGCTTAACTGAATCAAGAGAAATTAAATTAGCGGAATTGGTCACTAAAAATGTAAAGATGGGAGACATTTCAGCAAGAAAACTAGCAACACCCCCAACCACCGCGGCAAGTGAAAGAACTTCTACACAGCACATTGTCAGCGCTCAATATCTCATTATCTTACGTTCTCATGATATTTAACGCTGTAGAAAGTGTCTCTATAACGGTACATGAAGCTTTATATTTGTATTTTAGGTTCAAAAAAGAAATGCAAATATGCTTTATGGCAAACTTTTGTTAGGGTGAGTGATTTTTAAAATGAGTATTTTAATGCCGACCTCATTGAATGTGACAAGTCAATATATACTTTGATGGCTTAAAGAGGCAGTATTTGGAAAAAATGTATAAACTTGTTGTAGATAATTTTTGCCTTTCTTCGATAAAGAGTTAGCAAGATGATAGAAATGAGCTTTTTTTTCATTGCCCATTATTTTCTCCTCCATTGCTTTCGGACAAAAATTACGCGATGAATTTTAACGCAATTTTTTCCACGTTTTGGAGCAAGTTTTAAAAAGAATATTGCCTTTTGCAGCAAAGACGAATCCGCCTCTGAAGAGTGTAGAATTATTTTTGTTGATGAAGTTTTCAAAATTGAAAAGGCAGGTGAGTATATGCCTATTTTGACATTACTACCGTATTTTTATTTCCACTTGGTCTGGATTAAATTTCAGTTATTCAGTTATTTTGCCAGGTATTGCTTTTCCCTGTAATGTTGAGAGTGTATGAATGAGTAAAGAAAGGTTCAGGTTCGTATTTAGATCTAGTAAATATTATCATTTTCAAATGCATAGATGCAGATAGAGAGTTAGATGGAAAGAAAGCGCTATTCTGATTGGCTTCTCTGACCCTTGTCACTGAGTTCATCTTCACATCTGTTTAATAACGCGGCTATTAAAATCTTTCTAGGACCATTTTGAATACACCAAGGCCTAGCACTCCTCAGTTTTTTGAAACACATGTTAGATGTCTGAAGATTTAAACGGTTCCTTTTGCCCAGGCCTGTACTAGTTCTCTTTGTTTGCATTGCGCCTTTTGCCATCACTTCCTTGATTCCAATTTATACTCTTTAATCCCGACTTATTAAGATCCTCTTTAACTACGAGTAACTTCAACATACATCCAAATTCTAGCGCGCCATCTGTCCTTTCTCGCCAGGTGAAGCAAATAAGATGAATGGAGTTGAAGATACACTCGAAAAACGTAAGATTATAAGAATTTTCGTTTTACTCAGCAATTGATCAGCTGCTCGATTTTCGAGTAGTTTGACCCATCGGAATTGAATCGGCCTGCTCTGTGGCGAAATTGATAAATGATGAAAGTACTAAAGATAAGAAGTGATATAATCATTAACCTCAGCTATATTTTGACACTGTTGACCATAGCTAAAAGATAGATAATTCACCTTTGTATGTTGAACAAGAAAAGGAATTTCTCACAGCATCGAGAGAACACGAACCATAAAGTGTTAGTTCTTTAAAGCTTCAAGGAAATAAATGCAATAACATAAAATAGTTCTAAATCAGATTATATTTAAAGTTGTCTCAATACCATTTTGCTACGATTGTAGATGTAGGCTTTTACATCTTCTAGACTTTATGAAACAACGAAACTGTAGCTTTTTGGTTTCTTAACAGGAAAAGTGAAACCTGACTGCAATCATTGCAAAGATGATCCAAAGAAGATGTGTAAAGAATGCGCGTGTAACGTGGTATGGAAGTTTTTAAGGACTTTAAACGACAAAATACCACAAACATGATATTGTCGGTTTCGAAAGATTCTTGCGGTCAAAGTTTGATAATGAAGCAAAGTCAGGAACAACGCTAGATTATCTTTAGCTGATGAATGGAAATATGTAATATTATTTATAGCAAAATTTCGTCTGGTGCACTAGCTTTTTTCAGAGTAAAAGCGAGCTAAATTCATTGGGATAAAGCAGTGTAATGCGTAATTGTGTTAGATTTAGAATGATACTAACATAATTCGAACGAAGAAGTAAGAAACAAACGGCAGGCAACGATGCTAAGAATGAGGTTTAGAGTTGCGGTGATGATCTTACGATTTAAATATTGTAAGATCTCCTCTCATTTTTTTAAATAACAGGGCGTATTTAGCCTTCTTTATTTAGAAAGTCCAGCAAAAAATACAAATATTTTCAAGCACACTGTAAAATACCATCGTTGTTGCATATTTTCACCTATTATCCAGCAAGATCCTTGTTCTGTAAGTTGATGCGTGAGGAGTATTTCATGATGATGATGATGTGATTTCATGAAGGTTTGCATAAAGCCTACTGCATACGAGACCTTTTGTTCTAACAACAGAAAGAAATTTCTATCTGTCGCATTTTTCAGTAATCTCTAGACGGGCAATTTATTTCTGTTGGTAACGTAAACAATTTTAATTGATAAAGGTTATAATGGAATCAACCTTTTCACCCTCGGTTATTTTTACAGTTGTAATTTTACAACAAAATGGTCTATTCAGATGGTAAGGAGGTATTAGAATTGATATTGTGTGAATAAACAACCTTGGTGTTGGAAGGATTGGCACCCCCAAGAATAACTAATCTCGCAAGGGTCAGCGGGTCAGATAGTTCCTCCAGTAAGGAAGGGGTTTAGGCTATAATGTGCAGTAACCATTCTATTCAAATTACGATCGACTATATTTGATAGATGGCATAGTTCACGGGCTGAATGTCTATCTGATACGATGCGTGAAGAGGGTTTTGGAAGAATTAGTTACCATTCTTTTCCCTCCTTTCGAAGCAATTATATACAACTAAATCTATTGTCTATATCAACTCAAATTTGTATTAAACAACATTGCTTGTTTTTTGAAAGGAGAGCTGTGATGAAGCAATGATTGCAAAGATTGAACCTAATGTTGCAAGACCTTGAACTTAGCTGTTCATATACTTTCTTTCAGTGTGGCGGCAAGAACGAGCCGGAAAAACAAATCATGTGTGATGAATGTGACATGGCCTATCATCTCGATTGCTTGAATCCACCACTTGAAAAAATCCCTGAGGAAGATGAATGGTAAGGCATGTTCTTTTGCATGCATTCCAATGAACATTTTTTTAACGTATTATACTCATTGCATGGAAGCTCTGCGCTACACGTTGCATAATATAACAAAGGCAATGCCTATGTCAATTCCATGGCCTCCACATGAAGATAGCACTACATGAACAACTGTAACAGGTTTTTTTATATACATAAATGTTTAAAAGAACAACACAAAATATACTTCAAATTGAATTACTGTTAATGTGGAGGCAAAAAACATTCTCAAGTTGCCTCCACTCTCAGCATAAAAATACACCAGTACACTTAAAATTTCCCTTACACAGCTAAAAAGAAAACATTTAAGAGGACTGAGATATAAATGACTTTCAAAATTTTGTTTTCAATGACTCCAGTTGGAGAAGGCGGCTAGATATTGATAACGCATACTGCTCAAGTTTGTTCACTAATATTATGCTGTTTTGTAGGTATTGTCACAAATGCAGGAATGATCCCTCTGAGGTATGACATTTTGTGTACTTTTTGATAGCTGAACGTAAAGAATGGCTAGGTTGCCATTTAGCTGATGATGCAAAATACTGCATAATCTCTGCCATTTTGTTGTCGATGCCATAGTCCAAAATATTGCAGGTTTTGCAGTACCTAATATTAACCCACTTCGCTGATAAAAGGTACATTTTTGCAATGTTCATCAAAGATCACGAAGTAGAGCATCTGTACAATTTTGCAATATTTATCAACTTGTTTAATTTCTTTTTAGATTGTTCAAATGGGCGAGAAACTTAAAGCTAGCAAGAAAAAACAGAAAATGGCCTCGGCATCTGGAAATTGTCAGCGTGATTGGGGAAAGGTTAGTAATGATCATCGATATGTCTCCTTAATTATTACGGATTATGGCAAGCCTGTAAGTTTTATATAAGAAACAGGTCTGCCCCGGTTAGAATATGGTAAGATTGACGCTTTGTAGTTAGTATGTGGATATGGAGAATAGAAGAAACATTTCACAATAAACCGCGTCTTTGTTTACGATTTCCCTACACAAACATGAACACAGCTACCGATTAAAACAGACTCAAACTCTTTACCGGGCATAAGAGAGCTTTACATACTTACTTGCAGCTTGCAAACCTTGATGTTTGTATGCAGCAGCCTCGGTCGGGTACCTGCCTCAGTCACCTACCGAATGGCCTAGCAAATCTGGAATTCGTTTGACTCAATCATGGAAAATTTGTTGAAAACGGGGAAAATACCTTATCGTTCTGATATTTACTTATAAATATATCACGCTTACTTTTGTATCCATTACTTTTGCTCGCTAAATTTAGAGAACCAACAGCAGTCACCTCAACGACATAAGATGTGCGAAATTGAAACACACTTCATTTGTCGTCCACTTGTGCTAACCAAATACACAAATAATGTCAACTTTCATTGAGAATGTTAGCGATTTAAGTGGTGTTCTAAATGTTTATTGTTCATCCAAGCTGTGAGGGCCAAGGCACCGCCCGTGATTTTCATCGCAGGTTCAGTGAATATATCTAATACATTTGTAATTCTTGTTTCTCTTCTTCAATGTTCTGTTTATCAAAGCAGCTCTCTAATCGTCTTTTCTCCACAACTTCAGGGAATGGCATGTGTTGGAAGAACCAAGATTTGTACTCTTGTTCCATCCAACCATTTTGGTCCAATTCCCGGCGTCCCTGTTGGATCTATGTGGAAATTTAGGCTACAGGTTTGTTTGTTTGTCGATTAAATTTTAGTGTTCCTCTCTCGTGTTATTAGTTAAATCACTGTGTTAACACTAAGGTCCATTTTCTGAGCATTCTGCTGTGTTCAGTGTGACTGACGTCAGAAAGTTTATCATCATGAAATAAAACACTTGCATTCTCTAAACAATCAGGCAGATTATGGTGAGGAGTAGTTACTTCTTTCGTTTAGCTACCCAAGATTGCTTTTCTTTGTTCTACAACATTATGATTAAGGTCCAATATGATTGCGGCGATTACAGTGGTGTCACTGTTTTGTAATAATCGCTGGAGTGCTTTGACTTTTGTACTATTTATTCTTCGCTAATGTTGTATTTATTATATATTTTTCATGAGTGATTATTACATTTCATTTCTTAGATGCTTCAACTAATGACGCCTTTTTTTATTTTAGGCAAGTGAAGCTGGCGTCCATCGGCCTCATGTTAGCGGCATCCATGGACGAGAGAATGAAGGGGCGTATTCTATCGTATTGGCTGGAGGTTATGAAGACGATCTGGTTAGTATTGCCTTGCACCTTTGCATTATGAAATATGTTATTTGTTATGAGTAACTTGTACGTCTGGTCGTTGAAGAAAAGCCATGTCCTGGTAGCTGAGTTGTTAGAAGCAATGTTGTGTGAGGCAAAATAGTTGAATGTTCTAAGCCTGTTTTAGCAATATCATTAGCTCACGTCTTAACCATTGGAGTCATTTTTCAGTCTAGTCCCGTTTGAAGAATATCTTCTCTTTTGCCATCTTTTTAGGATAATGGAGACGAATTTTATTACACAGGAAGCGGTGGCAGAGATTTGTCCGGCAACAAACGAACCGCGGAACAGTCATGTGATCAAAAATTGACAAAAATGAACAGGTAAGTCTTGCTATTTGTTCTAAAAACCAGAAGTAAGGGAGCGTTTGAAAATTCGTGCATACTGGTCGTAACTTATCTCCATGCTATAATGTCACCAAAAGGGGGAAAACACGGTGTCAAGTGCCGTCATCGAATCTAGGCACAGAAGCTCTTAGTACAGCGGAGCATACTCATAACAAAGGCCAACAATAGAGGCCAAATAACTTATGCGTAGTCAATTTTAAACAATGCGTTTTAAGCGAAAATAGATAAATTAAGCTCGCTGTTTCGTCGCGCGCAATCGTTAGCCAATGCAGCGGTAAAGTAATTGTGTCGTTCCGCAAAAATTGTAAAATTGTACGAAGAGGTGGAAACATGGTTAATAATTCTGAAAGTACTTTTTATCCGACACGCATCGAAGGATGGAACGTAGGATAATGCGCAAAAAGCCATCGGGAAGGTGTTATCAGTTCAAGATGGAAAAACCTCGTGAAAGAGGAAAAAAATTTTAACAAAACGCTAATATTCTAACAATGCTTAAATATCAACCAATTAAACCACTAAAGTATTATATTGCATACCGAATGTAATTTCTGTCCGATAGTCGTATAGGAATTTGGAGAATCACTAAAGGTAGAATTAAAAATTTCTGGCTATGTTAATGTATATATAGATATTCTAGCCTAGGATTTATTTACTTCTTTTCGATAACCGCAAAAATACCTTACAGGGTTGAAACTACATTCTATAAACCATGTAGACAACATATACCAAAAAGATAACATGCAAAAAGTGAAAATTGAGCCTTTTTGAGAAAAAAAAGAAATTAAGAATATATAAGCTTTTTTCTGTTAAATCCAAACAGTGGTGAAAATGATCCTGTAGTATTTTTATTGATTTATTCTTTTGCAAAATTGTCTTTGAAAAGACATTAGAAACATATCAATCTGTAACCTAGGCTCTTTTAACCCATAGAGGTCCTTAGACGGGGGACTGCACAAATCAGTTTAGAAATCACGTAGCTTCTTGCTTTGGATGTGTGAAAGCTTAAGAAAGAGTTCTTTCATATATAGTGGTGCCTCATTATGGAGAGCTTTGTATACAACCTTTACTGTTTCTAGTTCTATTAGTTCTTTGATTTTTAATTTCCTTTCTACCGGCATCCTTTCTAGCCTAAATTTTTCATCTAAATTGACCTTTTGAAATATTTTATTATTGTTATTTTAGGGCCCTTGCCAAAAACTGCAATGCCAAAATTGACGACAAAAATGGGGGCGAGGCAGTTGAATGGAGAATGGGCAACCCCGTCAGAGTGGTATGACTGATGATTCATAACTAGATCGTTGATTTCTATCTAAATATAACATTTTCCATTTTTATTGATAAAAACGCTGAGAATCCTACATAATTTTACATTTTTCCCGGTTTTGCATCCAATTGAATTAGCAATGCCTGTTCTGCTATCATTGAAAGTTAAAGCTTTTGTACCATGCTAATACAAACCCACACATTTATATCCACATATGCATAGTCACTTTGTGTATTGATCTGCCTGGAGTGATTTCGCTTGCCTGATTCATTAATTTATGGTCAGTTATGAGGCTTGCCTTCCTTTTCCAATTGATACCTCGTTGTTTACCAGAAAACCTTCAAGCCCGAAGCTTTCGTCTCTCCCTTTGAGCCCCATCAGCAGAAAGAAGCCAAAGAATCAGGACGAATTAGATCTCATAAACGTAACAAAAATAAGCAACTTACGTACCATTATTTGCACTAAATGACAAACATAAAATAATGAACGTGTTTCTGTTCACCTGTTTACATTGCAACTGTTTACGTATTCCTTTTGAACAAAAAGGTCTATTTGCATTCTTAAAGTTTTATATTCAGTTGTGAAGTTAGACTGTTTGAGTTGCTGCTTTTTCCTCTTGTTATTAATGGTACAGTCAGGCCCGACCTAAGCAGTGGTGGCGCCAGCCTCCAGGAAGTGGAGGGTGGTCGTAATGATGATGGTGTCCGGCCACGCCTTTGAAGGCTCGGAAAACTCCCATCTGAGCGCAGTGATACTGTTGAAGAAAGGTTTAGGAAGTTCAAATCTCTTTTTGGATTAATTTGCAAGACAGTATGTGACTAAGAAACGCAACTCGATAATGGCCTTCCCATAACCTAAATTTTCACAAATCTACATTAACATATTTTCAGTCAAGTGGGGGTGGAGATAATTACCCCCATACATCCCGTGGCTCCGCCTTCGGGCCAAGCCATCAAATAGGAAGTTCCTGAGTAAAATTCCAATCATCAATGCTTTTAAATTTAGAAATTTGACAAAAATTTTGTTTAGTTTTTCCTCAAGATCTTTTCACCTTTTTAGCTTCGCAGTGCTAAATTCAGAAAGCATTCTAAATACGCACCAGAAGAAGGAATTCGTTATGATGGGATTTACAAGGTGACTGGTCTATAAAGAGCCTTCCTACATTTGTTTACTTTTTGGATGTTCTTGCATTTTTTCATCTTAAATACTATTGAATATTCGAATTGATATTTCTCCTCTAGATCGTTAAATATTGGCCTGAGAAGGGAAAATCTGGCTTCATCGTTTGGAGATACTTTCTAAGAAGGGATGATGCGGTTAGTTTGATTTTAAAGTCGTTTAATTACATATCATTATGCAGAGCGTATTAAAACTAGAAAAAACAATTTATTGACGATACATATCTTTCATGTTTGCACATAAAGTTCATGAGAGTAATAAAGTATTTTTTCGCTCGGTTCTTTTAATTGTTGTGCGTTAGATTATTGACAAAAGAATGAATAAAAAACATTCCCAAAAAGGTTCCATTTTAATGTTCCTGCTACTGGTAACATTGTAACACAGTACAACGTGTAGCATGGTCGGATAGTCGGCGGCTCAACCGACCAAACAGGCTTTTTCCGATGAGAATTTCACCCAGCAGGATGTAAATAGACCAGCCAAAGGGTATATGTGGTTAACTTGAGTTAACGGCCACCATGAACGGAGGTTTTGATAAATCACCCCGGCAGCAGTTCAAGTGCAAAGTAAATCGCTCCTGCGGCCATCTAAGCTATGCTGTATTATCGATCAACAGGACTTGTCACAAAAGGACGCTGCTTGGCGCCACTCAGCGGCATCATCATAGGCCTTAGTTTTAGTGGCAACAGAATACAACATGGTGCCGGCCCAACTTAAAATGAAGAGACGGGCTTCTCAAATTCCTTTTAATTATTTTCTCTTCAGAATTAGAAAATCATGAGCGAAGCTGCAAATTTTTTGTGGAGATAAGTTTCGTTACAAAAGTTCGGCCATGTATGTCAGAATAGTGAAAAGGCTTAAGTTCATTCCTGGGTTTTGAAAAAGTCGCTGTCATGATTGGTCATGCATCTTGCAATCCAGATGCCACCTCAGCTAAAATTAAATACACATTTTATTATTGTTAAAAGTTATAGAGATTTTGTTTCCCCTACAAATTTACTGAAGAGTTTATCTGCCTGTTTTTTTGCATGAGTACGGAGTGCAATGATACGGTAATGGAAATTTTTCATGATGATATTAATTTAACTTACACACCATTTTAAAAAGTTAGGACAAAAGATATAATAATGATTATATAATTACATTTAAACAAAATAAATATTTAAAATATAGAACTTAATGTATATAAATTTATTCTATACCAACACCCTCCATAAAAGGGAATGCTAGTCAAGCCTTACTGCCTTCAACAATCTTACTTCTTTAAAATGCTAGAAATTCAGGGTTAGTCCATTCTTTGTCTTTCCTACAGAATATATCATATGTTGCCGCTTATACATGATTATAAAATATATAATAATAATAAAAAATGAAACGCTGCTAAATTTTTGCAGTAGCTGATGTACATTTGATACCTTTCAATTAATGTTTTGTTGTTCGATCTTCAATCCAGTTTAATCAGCATATTCACATTATTTAGGGGACCCTTGGATCCAATTTCTCCAGGCAGTCTTTTTTAAGCATCATAAGCAATAAATGAAATCTTTATTTCAAGCTATGGTACTTGTTTATGAATTAGAAACTTTCGTTATTAAGTAGATTTGTTAACTGTACTGTAGCTTTCGTATCTTTTTCATGTTGCACATTAACTTTTAACTTGATTGTTCGAGTGGAATTTAGTTTAAATTGTGATCAAAATTTGAATTGACATGGGATTATTTCTATTTTCTTTCACTTTAAGACACCCCCACCTTGGTCAAAGGAAGGGAAGAAGCTGGTTGACGAGCTTGGATTAAAAATTCAGGTAGAACATGATCAAGGATTTACTTTAATGATGGATATTTCGATTGTGTCAATTAAAACCTCTTATAGGCTGTAATTTCCTTGAATTTCAACATGAAGCTGCGGTTAGGCATTCATGCAGTTTCTCTTTCCTTTGACGTGATGTTTGGTTTTTTATAAAGCGCTCGATGCTCTTTTATTTTAACTAACACAACCTTTTTACCTCTATTTTCAGTACCCAGAAGGATACTTGGAAGCCCAAGCAAAAAAGGAAGCGGAGAAAGGGAAAAATAATAAAACACCAGCGAAAGAGAGCGGCAATGCAAAGAGAAAAAGAGGCAAGAATTCTTTAAAAATCATCAATTCACTCGTTCTTTTATTGTAAGGAAAATTGCTATAATAGTTGTTATCAAGGAATTTTAAAACAACCTGAAAGTATTTTATAGTAGAGAGACCTAGGTAGTATTCGAAAATTTTCGCAAAAAATAGGCAGATGGATAACCGTACATATGGAGTTCCGTGCCTTATTTCTTTGAGGCGATTCTTACTCTGAAGAAGCGCAAAGAATTTTTATAAGTAGTGTACTCTCACGTAAACTGTATGATTAAACTCATTATTGGCCAGAAATTATTCAAAGTAATATGATCTACACATTTCCAAATTTGCAGTGGGTAGCATGAGATAAAAAGTTCACGAGAAAAAATTATTTTGTACTTTTTTATTTACATTTCTTGCCTAACTCTAAAGGCACTAATCCAGGTGTTCCCTTGTTTTGTACAATGCTAAAATCTGATCTTGCCATAACGTATTTTATTCATAGAGTCAGAGAGCCCATCAGATACACCAATTAAGAAATCAAAGAATGTTTTTAAGTTAGCTGGTCATGTATTATCCAGTCTTAAAACGGATGAACTGAACTCAAAGGCATGGGATGATTTGACACAAAAAGTAGAGAGTTATCAGGTACAGATTTGCAATGCTCAAGTTTTGTATCATAGAAATAAAGTTCATCTTACAGTTAATTAATACATCAGCGTATTCCTTTACATTCAGTTGTTAGTTAAATCAATTTGTTATCGGTCTACTCATCATATATCTTGTTTTGAATTAAATATCCGTTCAATCTTTCACGTTTCTCTACTCATTCATTCATTCTTAAAGAAATTCACTTCCCTCCTAGTTAATTTATTTATTTTTGCTTTATTTGCAGATTAGAATTTCACTCTTTGACCTATCCTTTCGGATTCATTGCCTCTTAATTTTTCATTTCCATCGATCATCCACGTATGCATTTATTGATTCATCCCTTCACTCACTCATCTATTACTTCTTAATTCATTTTTTCCTGTTTTCATTTATTTATTTATTCATTTATTCATTCCACGACTCATTCCTTCAATTTTCATTCATGATTAGTTTCTTTTTTATCCATCTTTTCATTAATTCGTTCTCTAATCCATCTTTTTCCTTGGTAGGCTTTCTTGGAAGGAGTAAAGGAGTGCTTTATGTGCATTTGCTGCCAAGAAGTTGTGTTTGAGCCAGTCACGACCAAGTGTTTGCACAACAGTTGCAAGGTAAGTTGCTTGCCTCTTAGGCTTTTCCTTCTTTGTTCCTCAGAGACTGAGTTACTTTAATTTCCTTCCCATGCATTCTGGTTCTTTTCCTATTTGTGTCTGTACCACCTTCAGTCTAATTTCTGCGCGAATGTCTGTAATGGAACGAGTTTAAAAGCGTGATTGAGTTAAACTTTGTCAATCGACCATCCACATCATGACCTAGATACTGCGTGCAATGCTGGCATCATATATCGACATATTCTTGCAATATTTGGTAATTTTTTCCACTTGCTCATTTCAGCTTGTAACTTTACGCAAACCCTAAACGTTTCTTCCAGCATTTATGTCTTACGACTTGTTATTATGCAATAAAACAGGCCATTTTCAAAATTCCTTTTCGTGTCTTTGAACAGTAGTATTCATAATATTGTTGTCTGACACAACGTGTCCCTCCTTAGATAATTAATCACAAATATAAACATGTAAACCTTTTCTTAGGAGTGTATGCTCTTCAGCATTTTATGATATGATCGCACGATCTATTGATTGTAAAGTAATTCTGTAAAATTGTATTCGAGGTAGCTGAAACTCGATGTGAAATACCTTTGCTCGCTGGTATTATTCCAATTGTGTTGCTCCATTTTCATTTTATTTGTCATTTCCTATTCATGACAAGTTGATAAATTAATCGAGAGGCCCCCCCCCCCCCCTGCTCATAAGAATAAAGCAAGAATTTAACAATAACGACACCACAAAGAAACCAAAAACAACTTTCGCGCCATTAGAATCAACAGCGTAGGCTTTCAATTTAGATCTAAAGGTAGTTAAAGAACTAGCTATCCGAATGACAAGTGTCCCATTTGTCACGTGCAATAAAAATCCTTTTTTGTAATCCTAACATATTAACGTGAAAACTTTGTTGAAACTGCTTCTTCGCCTCGCATCTTTAAAGATATTTAATTCTTTTTTTACCGTAATAATATGCATTTGTAATTTTTCAGAGCTGTTTAACAAGAGCATTCAAAGCTGGTGTTGAAACATGCCCAGTTTGCAGACATGATATTGGCAAAAAATTGGAAGTTAATAAGGAACTAGATACAATTCTAAGAAAACTTTTTCCTGGATATGAGGCTGGTCGGTGATTGGTCACATTGCATGCGACCTGAGAGCTGTGTGTATGTTCTGTATCATTTTGATAAAAACGATGTTAATAATCAATAAATGTTTGAATGATGGCCTATCATCATGATTTTTATCAAACAATCTTTTATATAAATTTCACTCTGTTAGAGAGGATATAAATTTCATCAGGTTTTTATTAATTTTTGTTGTTTGGTAAATGAAGTTTAAAAATTAGAAAAGATACTTTTGTATCAGTTAAGTTCATTGAAGTTTAAGATCCAATTCTCTTTGAAATGGTCTGGCAGGATTTTACAAGTCTTTTCCAAGTACTAACAGTCTCTAAATGAACTGCGGACCTTTTCTTGTTAACCCTCTCCCTGCGCACATGGAAAAGACTCTCTAAATAATTATAACGGATCATTCTAAAGGCATTTGGTGGGGAACGTTAGGATATGGCAATAAGATGAAGAGGTGCCAAATAGTGTGTCTAAAAACTTTTCTATCTAGCATACTGAATATGGATGTTGACAATCGCAGGAAAATGGGGCATTTGGGCAATAATCGAAGAGGAACAAAAATAAACAATGGGAATCCTAGAAAAGTGATCTATATGGAAAACAGGGCTTTACAAAGAATGGGGCTTAATAGAGATGAGGGTTTGATAGAGAGGGTGCTTTATAGTTTAGAAGCTTAATAATGATAATAATAATAATAATAATAATAATAATAATAATAATAATAAATTCTTTAATTTAAAGTTGGCTATTTACAGTAGCTATTTGCTAAGGAGCTAATTTAGGCCAACTATTTACAGAAACTAAATATACAATATCACAATATATAACAATTATAGATACCCTACTCTATAAATAAAAGTCTTGCAGATCCTACAGTTGCAGTGTCCGTACTTCTGTGTCTTTAGATGTTTCTTAAAAAAATGTCAATTAGCTGGACTTTTTAATTTCTATTGGCAATTAAAATGAATTGGCGGCTTGGAGTAGAAGGTTAAGAGCTATAGCTATTTGTATGATTCATGCAAAAAATCTTAATTTGTGGCCGTGAAGCTCATTTCCTGATAACTTAATACCTTGCACTCCTTGGTATGGAGCTGTTCCGATGCTTCTGTCTTGCAAAGTCAATACACTTCCGTCCACACTCGACATAAAATTTAACTAATATACAAAAACTAGGCCTATTCAAATTATTTGGCATTTCGGATTCCATACATGAAGTATTCATGTCAAACTGCTGTGCCATTTTATTATGCTCTCTTTTGTTCAGTGTGTTTTAACTGAATCCAGATTGTTCGTTAATGAGGTTCAGCTTCTCTTCAAGCTACTACTGCTCTTAATTTATCTTAGAGCAAATTTTCTATTCCCTTTGCTAAACATGTATGTAAATTTATTATGAAATGTTCGTTCTTAAATTATACTTCGTATGATTGCATTCATTCTGTTTAAATGAGAGACTTCAGAGCACTCGTTTGCTTTCCTAAGTCTGATGCACTGCTTCTTTAGAAGTAACTTTAATAATGATAAAGACGCAATGGGAGAAAATGGTCTGTTTTAGAGGCCTTAAAATTTGTATCCATAAGAGTTAACCCTATGTTTTGGCCAGCAAATTCCTGTTTTTCCAGCCTTCAAATCTGTATCGAAATTCAAAAAAAAAAACGTTATTTTTTGGCTAAAAATTGCATCTTTTTGCAGCATTGAATTTTTTCTCAAAGTCCCACGAGATTCACCTTACTTTATGGGCTAAAATTTCTAAAGTTTCGGAGGCTTAAATTGTTGATAGACATGCCAAAGAAATAAATTAATTTTTGGCAATAAATTTAATATTAATTGCTTTTTTTCGAATCCCTAAAATTTTTATCAAAATGCATCTTGGTTAACCTTAACTTCTGACCAAAAATTGCATTTTTTTAGGCATTGAAGTTTTCCAAAAAATTCTTGTTCTGGGAAGTTAAATAAAATAATAATTGTAAGGGGTAGCATACTTTCTTGCAAGAGTTTCCTGATTTTAAAGGCCTACATTTTGTATCAAATTCCAAAAGATTAACCTTACTTTTAGGGCCAAAAAACTCCCGTTTTGGGAGGCTCTAATTCTTGTTAATGAATTCCAAGTGGTTAACTTTATCTTTTGGCTAAAAACTGCTTTTTGACGCCCCGAACTTTTCATGAAAATGCAAAAGGGTTGACCCTACTTTTTATTCAAAGTTGCCTGCTTTTGAGGCCCTAAACTAATAAAAATACTAAGGGCTTGACCTTACTTTTTGTCACAAATTGCCTGTTTTGTGGTCCTAGACTTACCATAAAAATGCCAAGGAGTTGACCTTAATTTTTGGCAATAAAATGCCTGTTTTTGAAGCCCTAAATACTTCATAAAAATGCAAAAGGGTTGACCTTACTTTTTGTCAAAAAATTGCTTGTTTTTGTGACCCTATACTTACCATAAAACTGCAATGATATACTTTTTGGCCAAAATTGCCCGTTTTTGCAGCCCTTAACTTAAAACAAAAATGCCAAGATGTTGACCTTTTTTTAGGCAACAATCGTCTGCTTTTAAAGCCCTAAGCTTATGATAAAGATGCCAAAGGGTTAATCATGCTTTTTGTCAAAAAATTGCTTGTTTTTGTGGCCCTAAACTTACCATAAAAATGCTAAGGGGTTAACCTTAATTTTTGGCCAAATATTGCCTGCATTTTTAGGCCCTGAACACTTCATAAAAATGCCAAAAGGGTTACTCTTACTTTATGGCCAATAATTGCTTGTTTTGAAGCCTTACATTCTTCATAAAAATTGTTTAGATTTTGACCTTACTTTTTGGCCACAAACTGTTTGTTTTTGAAGCCTTGAATTCGTCATAAAAATTGCTTAGAGTTTTACTTTACTTTTTGGCTAAAAATTGTCTGTTTTGAAGCCTTAAAATTATCATTAGAATGCCAAGGGCCAAACATTACCTTTTGGCCAAAAATTGCCTGTATTTTAAGCCCTAAACTCTTCATAAAAATGCCAAAGTGTTTCCCTACTTTATGACCACTAAATGCATGTTTTTAAGGCTCTAAATTTATTATAAAAATGCCAAGGGGTTGACCTTCCTTTTTGCTCACAAACTGCTTGTTTTTGAAGCCTTATATTCTTCATAAAATTTGTTTAGAGTTTGAACTTACTTTTTGGCCACAAACTGCTTGTTTTTGAAGCCTTATATTCTTCATAAAATCTGTTTAGAGTTTGAACTTACTTTTTGGCCAAAAATTGCCTGTTTGTAAAGCCCAAAACTCTACATAAAAATGCCAAGGGGCTGATCCTACTTTGTCTGTTTTTGCCAAAAAGTATTGTTGCCAAATTGCTTGTTTTTGAAGCCCTGAACTTATGACAAAAATGCCAAGAAGTTGACCTTAATTTGTGGGCAGAAATTGCCTCTTTTTCAAGCCCTAAAGTCTTCATACAAATGCCTAGAGGTTGACCTTACTTTTTGGCAAAAAAATTGCCTGTTTCTAGAGCCCTAAGCACTTCATAAAAATAGAAAGGGGTTGGCCTTACTTTTTATCATCATTAGAATGCCAAGGGCCAAATATTACCTTTTGGCCAAAAATTGCTTGTATTTTGAAGCCCTAAACTATTCATAAAAATTCCAAGGGGATCACCTTACTTTTTGGCCAAAAACTGTCTGTTCATTAAGCCCTAATCTTTTTAAAAAAATGCTAAGAAGTTGGCCTTATCTTTTGGTCAACACCTTACTTTTTTTGGCCAAAAAACTGTCTGTTTTTGAAGCCTTTTACCCTCAAAAATCACATGCTGACCTCGCAATACTGAAAAATTACTGACTTAGTTTTAGATTAGTTTTGCCCTGGAACAAGGCCAGAGCTGGATAAGCCCACATGGACGGCGGAAAAGTTTATGGGTATCTTTCAAAAGTACCTGAAAAACTGGGCCCAAAAAATTTTCATTTTTTGCAATCAGTTTTATTGATCGTCATTGTAAAACTATAAGTTGGAATATTAGATTTTTTTAACAACGGCCCCTTTTCAAGAATTATCCCGAGCCCTTTACTTTTTCCATGCAGCCCCTGAAGAAAGGGATGCCTTCATTGCTTGAAATGTGAAACACTCTACAGCACTTTGGGATGGTGCCCCTGATTTAGGAAAAAATTTCTGCAAAAGCAAAGTCAGGCCATTGTCCATAGCAATTATATGTTTGCTTCTTCAAGGCATTTATGTGCATCTTCATGCTAGGTTTGGAAATGTAAACGATTTACTCGTTGTGGCATTTCGAACAAAAGGAATCCTTATGCGTAATTTTCTCACTTAGCGCACTTCATAATAATCTCATAGCTTCAACCCCCTCCTCACTACAAAAATAGATTTATAAGATAGAGAGAAGAAACAAATCATTGGTGAATATTAGACTCTTTTTTTCCAATATAAAACTAGTTATTTATTTATTAAAAATCTGCTACTTAAAATCTACTTTCGTTTTAGCTAATTTAAATTATCCTAAAGTTACTATCTACTTTATTTTATCTTAGAGACTCGTTTTTATGTAATAAGTAACAAATGAATAACACCTTCGGAAAGCTGCTTCTTTTTTAAGCCTAAGCCACAGTTGCTTACAAAGCAAAGCATCGTTGGCTATCATTAAGAAAAATATCTGTTAGGATGAAACCGTGTACATACACATCTATAGTATGCATTATAGAGAGAGTCTTTGTACTTTAATGTTTATTTTCTTTCCCATTATTCGAGATTTCATTGCATAAAGTGTTGTGGCCTTTCTCTTTAAAGCTTTAAGCCTATTTGTGCATCTTGGGTTGATTCGTAAGGTTTTAGGTGGTTTATCTTGTACTAAAGCCTTTTTGACTCGCTCTGACTCTTCTGTACGTTTAACAGCCCTAGCATCAGAGAGGCTCAAACCTACTATTCTTACAGTGCCAGTTTTATATGATCTTTCCACATCACAAATTTGTTTCTGTTTCACAGCCCAGTTGCCACATTTTAGCCTAATAAGGATAATTTTCAATGTGGGATATGGTACTGGTTCACTTTTTAAACGATTGCCTGTTTTAATTGAGTCTTCCTGCCTTGCCTTTAAAGTTGAACAGTCAACTTCTACATTGTTGTTGACAATCTGTTCTGCTATTTCCTTGTCATTTGCATTAGCCAAAAATTCTATAGTCATTTTTACTCTTGATATCCCTCTTATTTCCATGGCCTAGATCAATCAATTTCTTCGAGATGCTTACCTTCAGACTTCTGGGCAGTTGGATATCAACACTATCTGTTTCTTTTTTAAGCTTCAATAATATTTGATGAAAGGCAATTGTCGCATTTTCTGCTTAATTTCTCACATTTTAATGCAATCAAGCATTTCAGAATGCTCACTTTAAGTTCTGAATGTTCTTCAACTTGAGAGCTTTGAGAAGATTCAAAGTCATTGCTGATTTTAGAGGCTACTGAAAGAAATACCTGTTCTTCATTTTTATTAAGACAGTTGCTCTTACTTAAAGTTACAAGGTTTTTTGGAATGCTTATTTTGAGACAGCCAGGCTTCTTTTCTTCATATCTACTTCTAATAATATCATCAGAAGCGAATGGCTTTTTAGGGGTAGAGCATTTGGGTTCCTCTTTAACACAAGTCTCAGAACCACATGCATTATTTACCCCACGATTTTGTGAATTGTTAGGCAGTTGGATGTTCTTCAAAGGAATGCTTATTTTTAGACGTTTTGGATTTGCTGAGTGCATTTAAGAGGCTTGTAATTTGGAGAATGGGAATCATGCTCATAAGAGCTTGCTTTACAAATTATCTTCGATTCTGTTACACCATCGGCTTTTTCATGCGGAGAATTCTGATCTAACAAGCCCATAACCTGATTATTTTGTTCAGGAATACTATTCACTGGATCAGATATCACAGGGCTCTTTACTGGAGAAAGACCACTTTGTATACTGTTGATTGCTTGGCTTGCAACCCAAGCTTCGATATAACTTTTCTTGTAATCAAAATTCTCCTTGGAAATGGTGTTACTAACAGTATCCCCCTCAGCCAGGTTATCAGCATGAAATTTACTTGAAGTTGCGTCTAACTTTGCGCTAACTTCAATTTTGTTAGAATGTTGTTCATCATTTATGGATATAGAAAGCCAGTTTTTGAATATTTCTAATGTTCAAGAATTCTGCTTGCCTGGATTCTGCAACCTTTTCCATTATTTTATGACGCCTCTTAGACAGCCTTAAAGCGACGATTCTGAACTCACTTTACGTTCCCAAAGAAGACGGTGAAAGAAAAATACCTGATTGAGTGTTAAGCTTCTATACAAAGAAAAAGTAAGTTTTTCCATTACATCACGATCTTCATCATTTATGTCTGTCAATTGCATTGCAATTTCCATGAGAAGATCTACAAGATAAGTAACGATTGAAATATTTTCAATTCTTTTTACGATGCCTCTTAGATAGCCTTAAAGCGACAAATACCATGTCAAACGACGAACAGCCTTTTAAAGCCACCTTTACTCTATCATGTACAGTATATTCAAGCTTTTTGTGATCGAGACGAAGCATTACAAGGCACTGAAAGCTTTTAATCTGTGATCACGCCAAAAAAAGTTCATTGTTAAACTTTGACCGTGGAGGCTATTGTAAAAGGTGTTTCATCCCGGCGGGCACACTCCATTGCTCAAATTTGAACGATATTGGCTCCCGCACATTCATAGTAGTGTTCCCTCTTTAAAAGAAACACCTTTGGCTACACAGAGGGGAACATGCGCAACATCACCTTCCTGGGATCGCGGCCAAACACTTTGTCAAATTTCAGTGCATTAGATTATTTGAAAGAAAATAAAACTTTTTGTACCGAAATTCTTCAAAAACCTGGGGTTTTGCAGAGAGTTTTTCCCGACTACCTTCGTTATCCACCTTCACCTAATCAAAATAAAATAGTTTAGTACAAGGAGAGCATGCGCTTTTTCGTTAATGGGAGTGATAGAAAGTGTTGGATTATATGAAACATAAAACCGTTCAAAACATCCATTCAGCTTAAAATGGCTAAGTCTGCATATATGGTTAAATTTGAAAACTATGTTATCTCTGAACGAAGTAAGATTAACAATAAAATCATTAAACAGTCGTCAAGGCGTTTTTAAGATGCAGTCTATGATCTGGACGGAAACATCGAGGCTGAGATTGAAAGTGAGACTGAATCACTGGCAACCGTTGCTAATGGAGATTCTATTCCATAGTTACATAATGGCGACCGCTTTAACGTTTTCTTTGACAAAAGGTCATAAAGATTTGATTTAGATAATTTAAATAAATTCTTTTTTCCTGTTATTTTTTTATCAAATTTGTGATAAAGAAATCCATCTTATAAAAAAGATGCATTTAAATGAAGTTGCTAACTGAGGTAAGCATAAAAACTGTCGATAAATTGAAAAAGTGGAATTGAAGTTAAACAGCAACTGAAAAAGATAATTGTTCATATAGAAGCTGTTTAAAAAAGTGAGCAAAATGTATATAACCGCTATAGCAAGAATAGAGTGACCAGAATTTCAATGCTAAAGCATTTTTTTAGTTAAAAGAGCTACGATGAAGCACATTAGTACCAAAACGCCCGTCAGAAAAAAGAGAAATTCAAAGGTGAACAGCTCAAGAAATTAACTTCACACAGTAAATAGTTTCATTGGTTTTCATTTTAAATGACAAAAGATGCAATAAAACAAAGTCTGGTCTGTTTTACTTCATAATAAAGTTTTTAAAGCCCGTTTGGGTGTTCGTGTAAACAGAACACTAAACAGTAAATTTCCATTCTCGATTTTCCACTACTTAAATTAAATCAACAATAAGAACCTTTTAGGGTGTTTATTATCGCAAAAATATTGAAAGTAACCTAGTAACTACCTAAGTTTAGCTGTATACACATAGCAAGTTTTTATGATATGGTAAAGAGGCTAAAAGTCGTAATAAAAACTTACCATTCTATCGAAGTCGCAATTCGACAGATTCGATAAAATTCTTTTCAACTCCGACATTTCGGCACTCGTAACTTTTGCAACGATCACTTTTTTCCGTAACAAAACCAATGTCCAGAAACTTTAATCGTAATTCTATCGTTTTCAAGCAGCAATAAACTTTGCGTGTAGCACTTGAGTTGAACGAAACGCAACAAAGTTTTAACGGTTTTCACAAATTCGAATCAATTTGACGTAAAAATCTTGCGACGTTACTATGAAACGACGGAAATCATGCTTAGCGGCCATAATAAGAGAGGGACACTAGCTTGTATGAAAATGTTGTCATTCTCGATTTCGATATTGAAAATTAATCTTATGGTAGAGAAAACTGAAATTTTGCTTATCTAAAACGATCCTTGGTTTACCTCCTTCCAATAAGGCACCAAGTTTCTCTCATTTGGTAACAATTAAACAACAGAGTCGTTATTATTGGAATGGAGACACCCTTTGGGAATCTTGTCTTTAGGACAAGGACGACGACAAAAAGCATGTTGGTGGTAAATGTTATGTCATCGATGTGAACCTAAAGAGTGACATAAACTTGAAGCATTTCAAACATAATGAGTGATCGACGTAGCGATTAAAAATCATTTATAGGCAAATAATAAAGCGATATCATAATAGAAAGATTTAACCAGAAGGTTTTGATTCATCCTTGAGACTCCATTAGAAGAGTAACGAGCAAAAAAGTGGAACACGGAAGGATCCAAAATTTTTCCGTTCCAAAGTTCCGTTTATGTTAATTGTTCAGATACACTGAATGTAAGTAAGTGACATCCAGAAACCAATATTTCCCGAACAACGTCATCATTGCGGCTTTACCAGAAGACTTGTCACCTATTTCTACTCTCCCTCCTTGTTCAACGATTATTTTCCTTGTAGTGTGCAGAACTTCGTAATAAAGAAAATATTCTCTTGTCTACTGTATATATCAATATAAAATTTAGAACGAGTGGGCAAATCCTGTTATTGGTACCTAAAATCTGTTCCTTCTTTTCAATATCGCCTAAAATCTCGCTGAACTGCACCACATTTTGAAGTAAATGTGGAATTAGCCCCCCGCCGATGATCCCAATGAAAACGTGATCTTGCTCAGGGCTTTTTGCATCGATTAATAACGATGTTTAACGTTTTCCTGAATGATTTTTATCTTGTTTCCGAAAATAATGAATGTTACTTTTAGTGGACATCCTCTCAAATACCCTTGATTTGGATTTGATAAGTCAAACATGGAGGCAGACCAATAGGAACAAATAAGGATAGAGCAATGACCTGGAAAGTAGGATGATGTGCAACAGTTACTAAGTAGAGTAGAAAAGGTTTTCTTACATAAAGGCCTCCCTAACCAGAAGATAGGTATGACAAAAATTAATGGGCAAACTGGAAGATTATGAAATGAAGTCCAAGGTGGTCCCTGGGGTGTAATGGAACAGGGTTGCCAAATTCGGGAATTTATCTGAGATACCTTCTCGGTTGATGGTTGTTACCTAGGAATATTTCATTTGTTTAAAATGTGGAGAAATATCTTAAGATTTTCAAGGTTCTTTTTTCTTGATAGATTTGCTATAGGTTGTATGAGGGCAAGCGCGACACATAAGATTAACACCTTGCTGACCAGGACAAACTGTAGATTTCTGAAAACAAAAGCGATATAAAGAAAGCAGGGGGCGGAAGCAGGTTGCAAAAGAAGGTTTTTTATAAAGGCTAAGTCAGGATAAAAAGACTCAAATTTCTTAGCTCATGACAAAACCACGAACAGACAGGCCTTTTTCTACTTTTGTGGGGGGAGGGGGAGGGGGGGGGAGGGGGTAGGGTTTAGACTATGCACCTTGGGGTCAAATCTCTATGCTTGGGTTTATGTAGTATGGCTAAATTGCCAAATTTGCAGACAGTTTGATGGTATACATCAGCAATATTATAAGAATGGCTCTTCATTCGATATTTAAATACCTTAATCCTCAAAAAATTATCGCAAAGCTCACTAATAACAAAAAACTCAGAGATCTTTCAACACAAATGAGTGCACGGAAGTAGGGATTTTGATCAAGAGTTCTGGGATTCAATGCCTCGATCTGGTGGGACTAGCTTCTTCCGGTTTAGCATTCGACAACGATTCAGGACAGAGAACAAAGTGAAAAGTGATAACGTAAACTAATTTTGACAGGAATGGCTTCCTCTACACATATTCCAGTAACTGATCCAAGGAACATGTCAACATTGATTCCAAATCCTGCAGAAATCGCTTTAACAAGAACAACAGTCATCGCCCTTTGCAGCGTGACAACGATGATCCTTCTTCTCATCTGCTGTATGGGTTTCGTTTACTATTTAGGTTTTGGCACCCGCTACACGCCCGACTCTAGATCAAGTGCAGGTCTTGTTTTTTTTGGCTGCTCTCGTGGCTACAGTTGCTGGCGTGTCTGGGACAACAAATGCTCTTCGTATTTACAGCGTTTATTTGTTCATTATTGGACTTGTTGTTGGTTTGATATTCACTTTCATGGGAGCCTACATGTTTTTCGACAGCAAGCCGTCTTGCTATGGATTAAATGCTAAAGTGAAAAGCAAGAAAATTGGATACAAGCATGGAAATATGGGTATTGTAATATGGCTGGTTACATTGCCATTAATTGCAATGGAATTTGCAATCCTTCTTGGAAATTTGAGAAAGCAACAGACTACATTTTATATCGGGGATTACGTCGTTGCCCTTCTTCAGAAACTTTCCCAAGCAACTATTTACTATTTTAGTTTGCGACATAGATACTATTCGGCCAAACTTCCGTTTACTTCGCAATGGTATTTTGTGGTATTAGCATTGTTTAATTTCATAATGTGGGAAGATTCCATCTTGACATCGCATTTGGATGATGAATACAGCAAAGATCTCTATGGTAATGGGTTTACTATTTTCAAAGCTACGTATAACTCTTTGCTGATAGACTACAGACTGATGTGCTGTTTATTATTTGTTTAATATGCCATTGAAATCAACGAAGATATAGCTGGCATACTCGATTGTGTCACAAAGATTGGGCTCTACAAATTCTCCATAAATGTAGCAATATCGGATTGAGAGATTTGGCGATTTCGATTAACGGCCTTCATCCATGATAATAGGCTAAAATCGATGATCCTGTTACAACATATATACTGACAGAATGGATCGATGGGCAAGCAAGGTCGTGTTTTTATTTACCAGATTTTGAATCGGCTTGTATTAAGGAGAGACACTTCAAATGCTTCTGCAGCGAGAACAAAGTTTAGTCAAAGCTCAAGAAGTTACTGACGGAATGTCTCCCGCTTAAACACATTTTACTGCAGAACATTATGGCGAATCACTACAGGTGAATCATTCAGATGTCTAATTTTTATTTTAGATGTATACCTCTTACTTTATTTTTCATGTGGGACTGTCCAATATTCGATTGACATGCTTTTTTACGAAGTTGAAGCCATGATGCATCGTGACCATTGTCTCAAAGACATGACCATGATCAATAGCTGCTTTGAGATGAAACATTAACCAAACACTTAACTTTCAAAACAGTACATCACGATCAGAATTTCAATGCGTGCTTATTTTGATGAACGAAGCTCAATGGTTGTTTCCAAGTCTCTTTTCACAGTCTATGGAGCTTAACATATTCTAATCAAACTATTATCAGTCCACTCAACAGTCAATGAGAACTGCGTAGTATTTACAGCATATAGTGCCCAAAAGATTTTGATCAAATGTCATTTTATCGGGACCATGTAATCATATCAGGCTTGAGTTGACTGTGCTTAAACATTTCTATCAAAGATCCCTTAATACAAGATACTTGTAAAGGCGATAGGCTTTTGGAGTGATGAACAAAGTGAATAAACAAGGTGGAATGGACTTCTTGCGACGGATGGTAAATACCACTGGTATTTACTAAATGCTTTCCCACGCTAGAAACAACAAATCAATAAGTTTGTATTGAATATTTGAAGAGATTTGTTAAAGGGAAGTTGACAAAAGAAAAACACATATGTAATTGCTGGAGAATATGATTATACTGAAACATAGGTTACATTGAAAGTTTTGGATATGAAAGAATATAGTCAACACGATTGATCGTGAAAACACTACAACTACAATGACAGTTAACACCGTTCATTTTTCCTTTGCCAAACAACTATATGTTCAACGTTTCAATACCTTTCCAATGCTACTTGGAAAGCACGTTGCGAATGACGTACCTGCATTCATAACACTGCGATATGAATTGGGATTCATATTATATAAGCAATTGACACGGGCAGTGGTACATTTGCCGTCATCAAACTTGCCTAGAAATGAATGATAGAATGCTTTCCCATATGTCTTAGAGGTGAGCTTGACGGTGGTTTCAAACTGATAAGTATACTTGTTAGAGCAGGCTACCGTGACCTTTGCAGGCATTGTTGACTTGTCAAATCTGTTTCTCTTTACAAACCCAACTACCATTGCTCCACCAGGGGTGTTGTAATATATATTTGCAGCAGAGCCTTTTGACGATCCACTTGAAGTGCTTTTTGATTTGGATGAAGTGAAACTTGTTGATTCGCCAAAAGAAGAACCAACTGATGCTGATACTGATGCACCAACACCAAACACTTTTCCTGAAACTTAAACTGTCACACTTGTACTTACCCCCCAGTTGACTTCATCTGTCTTGCTTGTTTCAATTCCGATTTCTTCTATGACATCTTGAGTATGCGCTATTGTGAGATAGTGAGAAACAGGTGACTTGGAGCAACTGCCAGCTAGCGCGACGCCAATGATTTCTTCACCATCATCCTTAGCTTCACTGATTCCTGATGAAACATGGACCTTTGTTGATTTGCAATCCTCACCTTGAAAAATCAAATATGACCATTTGTCACAATCTAAGTAGAGTATATGTTAAAGGATGTTAGTGCTGCTTGTAAAATTCGAAAAACCCTACAACAAACTCGCTGAGAGACCTGGTTGTAAAGCGTATAAATGATACTTTACAATGCATGCAAGTCCTAGTTAGTATCTTTCCCAAGGGATTTATATTATCGGATCTAGATGACAAGAGAGCGAAAAAAATTCTATTAGCAGAGGAGTGGTTACACAAATAACATGTTAGTGATGATTAAATCATTTCTCATGAATAAAATCTTACCTTTTTGCGAATATACTTCAACCTCACACAATGTAAGGTAATCGGTCCCACGCAGCATTACGTAGACATAACGGCCATGAATATCTCCATCTCAAATCACAGTTATTTTTGCACCAGAACCCACGCTGCCAGGAACATGGTTGCATCTGATGGGAGAAAAAGTGATATCATGCAGTTAACAGCCTTTAAGATTAGCAATCACCGCTAGGATCAAGTGGTTTTAGATTCAGAGGTTTCATAACTTTTACGTAAAACTGTTAGTAATTAGTAACTGTGAGAATTTCCTTCGTAATTAATGAGAAAGTAAAATGAACTTTAAAAGCTTATGTTTCTTGTTTTGCTTCAACATTTAAACTTTAGTAGCTGATAAAAATGGGGGAAAAAGATAAAAAAGGTAACAAAGCAGACCATTCCTGAATGCAAAAGAACCTAAGGTTAGCCTCTCATTCAGCTATCCCAGTTAAAAAACGTAGTATGATAAGTATCGATCTTTTGTCCAACATATCTTTTTCAAAAAATACTAGTCGACATAGCATTGGATGGCAAGAAGCCTTCAATGATAAAAAATCTTGAGTTATGGGAGGTAAATTAAGCATAAGACAGTGCCAGTTTTAAGTAAATGGTCGAATGAAGTTTTTACAATGATGATAACTCATTTGATTTCCCTTTTCACAGTTATTGAAATACACTTAACAGTGCCTCATTAGAACTCCATTTATTCATTGTTTATTTTGATAAAACTGAACAGAAAGTAAAAAACATTCATCATTTTAATTATCAATTTCTCAATTTTGAATATTCCAAGCTGGTCTATAAAGTGTTTTTTGCAAGATAATGACAGTTAAGGTTATTTATGCATAAGGTAGATATTTATAAGATTTCTCTTTAGAGCCTATGAGTTCAAATATAAATAAATCAACAAATACTCACAATTTTATTTTGTTTTTGATTTCTGTCTGAACAGCAGTCACCTCTGTTAGTACTTTTTACCATGCCACCTTTGAAATCAGCTCCAGGGTCGACTCTCCACTATGCCTTTGGCTCTGAAGATATGCATTAACATGTCCAAAAAAAGTATTTTGTTCCCTTGTTTCCATCAACAGCACGTGAAGCAGACCCTCCGTACGCAGTCGACGACTGCCATAATCTATGCCACGTGCAAGATTGCCATGACAAATTCTGATATTCCCTGGTTTAACACACATTCCATTATATTACACAAAATTAGTCACAGTGGCGTCGCCAGACAAAATAAACTTGGATCGACAAGCATATAGATGGGTTCGGGGCCACGCCCTTTAGAAAAGTTCTCGTGATAACGCCCTTTAGAAGCTTGGTAGATTAAGGTAACGCCATTTCTGTGCAAAAAAATTTTTTCTTAACTAATTGTAAATACCCATATATTTTGAGAAGATTATTATTACGTTTATTAGCCCTCTACTCTTATTGATCGTTTTTATGTTTCATTATGAGTCTTTAATTTTCATAGTCAACTAGGCCTTTTCAACTGCCTGTTTTAAACATCTGGCCTTTTTTGGATACTTAATGATATTTTGATAAATTAAAGGAACAACGGAAAGCAGTAGGATCACAATGTCACGACGACAATATTACTGCAGGTAAACTTATAAAGACAACTTATATCAGAATTTGAATTAAAGGGCTGAATGAAACAGCGAACATGGTAATAATTACTGCAAATTACTATTTCGTAAATTTCGAAAGTATAGTTTCTACTTTCCTTTGAACTTGGACACTTTTGAATAGAAGGAAAGTGTTGATCAGCAAAAGGAGAGACCGCTACTGATATCTCTCTGTGCGTCTTGAGGAGGCACAAGTATTTATTATTTGCGAGTGAGGCCTGTGTAAGATTAAAGAAAAGAAATCCAAGATCATAAGCGATAGAAGGAAAGACTGACAAATAAAACATTAGGTTTCTAAGATTAGATGTTTGGATTGAATCATCTTTTTTTATATAAACACGGCTTCAAATGGATTTCTTGAAGGATTTTGGAGCTAGTTCGCTTTATTTTCTCAAAGTCCAACAAAATGAACATCTTGTTTGATTTATCCTGGAAAAAAGAAAGGCTTCCATTAAATATTGAAATAACCTGCGTCTTCATACATTAAGTATAGAGTTTTCAGCAAAGGGCATTGCCATGATTCAAATTGCGCTAGGCCGCTAGTAGACATCAGCCTAGGTGCACCCTATAGTGCTATGTCCTTTGGGATTGAGGTGGACCAGTACTTTACTCCTCTTTCACAATCATGCAAAAATAGTTGTTGAAAAGGCAAATTAAAAGAAAAAGCAAAAATACAAATTAAGCTTGAATTTCATCTTGGCATGAACCTTAAGTAAACTTAAGTAGCTATAACATTCTCTATGAGCATCATATCATGAAGGTCCAACCCAGAAACATATCATAACATCTAATGAGGTGCTAAAAACCTCTAGCTGGGCTAACAAATAAAAATGCATACAAAAATACTGGATCTGCATCAGGCCTAGTTTAGATGTAGTTCGTACAGCGCATTACAAGCGGCGAATTAAATTCAATTTAAAGCGCTCATAATGCGATGTAAAAGCGCTGATCGTTTCATATTGGGAATTTAATTGTTAGCATCAAATTGAATTTTGGCCTCGATTTGCTCCTTTTCGGAAAAGCGCATCACTTCCAAAGAGATTTTTTCACGGAATTGCGGGGGGACGTTTCCACTGTTTTTGTGCATCAAGGTAATTTCAACTGTGTATTTGCAACAAGTTCATTTGAAAAAAAATCTTTTTTAAACCTTTGAAAGTTATATACTTTCGTTTATTTAGTTTGGAAAATATTCTGTCTCGGCAAGCATTTGTCTCTTCATCAATCCCCATTAAAGAAACTTGTATCCTCCATGTAACATTCGATTCCCAGATTGCAAATCAATAAGTAATTTTTGAATTTGATTTGTTGAAGGGTATTTTTTTTATGAATAATGTTAAATGAAATGAAAATGGAAATAAAAGGACCAGAGCTAAACACTTCGCTATCGTCCTCTTCAATATCGCTCATATTAATAACGAGATTGCTGAAAGCAGCCATCGTTTTTGAAAACAAAAACTTCCAAATATATTGCTGATTTTGTTTAACAATTCTGATTTTTTTTATTTTTCACAGTTCTTGAAACGAACCATAACAATAAAATAGAATCTTCTGTTTACCTGTGAGACAATTCTGAAACCAAAGCTACAAACACTTTTAATAAATTTGTCAATGCCACTAAATCGACTGACAACTTCTGCTATCTTTAACAGACCTCTAAAAATGAAATATGCATCAAATTAAAAATGATTCTTGCAAATGCATTATTTGAAAACCATCAATTTCAAAGTGAGTAAATCGGTTAAGACTAAGAATGGATATCAAATAAAGTATTTTGTGTGCATAGAATAAAGAAATGGGCAAGACGTGTAAATCATACTATGGCTGGCGGTCTAATTCCTGTATCACTTGATATCTGTGACTCAGTTTATAACCAAGAGCATTGTAAGATTGCAATCCTTAACCTACACAACATTTGCTTCTCGCCTCCACGCTCGCCTCAGGTTAGCGAAGGGAGCTATTCATCGCTCGCCTCGATGTCAGTTCGAACATTAAACACCTGCCTTGGTCTTCTTTTCATTTCTCGACACCTTTTGAAGTAAAACAAGAATATTGATGGAATCTTGATCCACTATGTTTTGGAAACTCACCTACTTCTGTAAACACGGTAACTACTTCACAAGTCACGTGAAAGACAAACGAAGCAATTTTAAATGCAACAGGGAAGAAGATCCCGGACACACCCTTTATTTCGCTGAAGCTCACATTTGTTTGTTGAAACCCTATTCCTTCAAAACTTTCGGTAATTTTAGAACAGCTATGGTTTCTTATAACTGGCTATAATGTTGATCAAAGTAAACGAAGATCCCCCACTGAATTTAAGTCGCTTTCTAACGACATGTACAAATCTGTCAGCTCTCAAACTCTTTTTATCCTTAAATTTCCAGTACTAGCTAAAATTATTAGTTTTGCTAAAAAAAATACGTGTATGTTCCTGTGACAACGAACTCGGAAATAACAAACCTTAAAGTAATTGAACATCAAAATGCCAGTTTACGAAGTACTTATATTGTAAGAAAATTACACCATGCGATTTAATTATGGTTCTGTACAATCCTTGTTAGTGAGAATGTTGTTGATTAGCGACTATCTAAAATTATCGTTCTATTTCGGTTGGAGAATCGCCATCATGTTTTGTGAACTTAGTTGCTAAAGACTATTATTTATTCATACACTTTTATTGAAGGTTTTCAAGAGTCTAAATGGCCTGCCTGACTTTAGCAAGGAGAGCGATGCACGACTCGCGGTCTAAAACGCTCACGGCTTAGCCTGTATCAGTTGATATTTTCGGAAATCTTCTTGCACAATTATCTACGCCTTAGTAAAGATAAACTGCTTGATGGATCAGGTTATAATACATTACATTTATAAAGTTGTGATGCAAAATGGTGAGCTGGTTGAAAAAACATTCAATAATTTCGGGGTTCATTTCTTCAAATCATTCCAAGTCTTCCAAAAGGAACTGGTTAATAACATACAGTTGTTTTCATTTTCTTTACCAATACAATGTTTGTGGCTCCCTTTATTCAAGCAGTTATTGAAAAATAGATGAGGCTAAAGAGCTGAATTTGAAATTTAAGATAAAGAATTTATTTATGATAAATTTTTTTCCAGTCACATTTATCATAAAGGGGTCTCAACTATTTGTTTAAAACTTAGAAAATGCACCACATTTTGACACAGTGTGCAAATTCCATGATCAATAGTGGCTCAAAAACTTAATATGGTCAAAAGAGAAGTTCAAGCAACTAAGCACATGTCAGGAAAAATAAGCTGAATAAGATGTGGAAAGATTGAATAAAATGTAGAAGAATAAGCAGGAAAAAGGTTTAATCAAGAAATGTATGGATTTACTCAAATACAAACATACTGACCCTATTTTGAGAATTCTGTTTGCTTCTATCAAAAAATCCACAGTATTTTTACCCATTAATGAAAGGCAGTATATTGCAATGTCAACTGCTTCATCTTCAAGTGGAACCTCAAAACAAAATGTGGAAAGTAACATAAATGCAATTTAAAATAATTGCAAAATACCAAATATTACCACAATATAGGTCAGTTTTTAGGAATTTTCCTCTTAATTGTTGCAAAATGCTTCTACTGAATTCATTTTTCCAAAAAGTAATGTATAGATTTCCAACAATTTAAGCATTTCTCTTGTAGGTACATATAATTTGCTCCTCTATTCCAGTGGACCTTACTGAAAATTCTAAAATACATCAAAGCAAATCTCAATAAAAGTGGGCCAGAGTTGAATGATATGGGTAATGTTCAGCAAAAACATTTTTAAACAATAAATGTTTAAATAAAAGTCCATCAGATCTTATAGTACACAAAGAAATAATGATAAATTTACACCTAAAGTTGCATTTGAATTACATGAAATTTTTTAGCCCAATTGCAGGTTTGACAGATCTTAGGCACCTTTTCTTTGCTTGATTTGGTACTTGATATATCTTAAAATATCAAAAGCAGTACCTGGGACATGTCACAAGCTGTGATAAATTTGTTGTGGGCAACCAAATCAAATGAGTGTACTTTTTGTTCAACATTCTTGGCTATCTTTGCTTCTCCACAACCCATATCGGCAACCACCAATTGTTCTGACCTAAGCCGAAGAAACAAAATGCTGCTTCAATGCTAAAAATATACAGGAGAATTTTTACTATTAAAAAAAAATGATGTGAAATATAAATCACTGCTTAAGCACAAATATACATAGCTGACACCTTTCAATGATGATAGTTAAAATACGGGGGTCATGGAGCTAACTTTGGGCCAGAAAGGCTGTTAAGGAGTTGAACTATTAAAAAGGGAGTTCAGTAGGGTGCTAACTAAAATTCAGCATTAAAACAAAACTTGCAGATTCTTATTTGCCCTTGGCTTTCCACATAATACTTTATTTCAATAACTATTTTAGTTATCAAGGATCGTCATTGCTAAAATGAGGAACGAGCGGAACGACTGCGGAACCAGCGGAACGATCACAGAACGACCACGGAACGATTGCTGAACCAGCGGAACGATCACAGTACGACCATGGAACGACTGCGGAACCAGCGGAACGATCACAGAACGACCACGGAACGACTGCGGAACCAGCTGAACGATCACGGAACGACTGCGGAATCAGCGGAACCAGCGGAACGCAATGTGAGGATGCGCAGATGAGTGTGCGCTTTTTTTTACAATAGAGACCTTTGCTCCAAGGCGATATGACCCTGCAAGTGTGTGTTTTATAATGCTTTGATAAATGGGCTTTTATTTAATTTTATAATTAATAAGGGAGAAGTTGGTGTTTCGTTAGTACAAACAAGTTCATTCTGAACCCTGGCGTGACAAATTCAAGGTAAAGTGTAAATGTTTGTCCGGGAAAATCTCTGAGAAAGGGGTACAATTTCTGCAAAGTATAAGGACAGAGAAACCAGAAAAAGGGGGTATTTTTTTAAATACATCTGCCGAGCCTAAAGTACACTCCCTGTCAGCGAAAATTTAAGAAACTTTTAGAAACTGGATTCCCATAGAAAATTAGATACTCTAAGTAATCAAAATTTCTTAGTTTCTTTTAAAATAGGAAGTACGTAGAAAAGAAAATAAAAAAGAAAAGAGACATGAACAGTCGTTCCGCTCGTTCCTCGTTTTAGCAATGACGACAAGCGAATAGGTAGCACAAGGGAGGTACTAGATTTCTTACCCAAAAGGAGGACCCTGTTAATAGTCCTACAAATAATATCACAAAACTAGTTGAGAACCGTTGATTTGCACACATTTCATTTTTATTGTTTTTATCTAATAATATGTGACTGGATAAAGAAATCATTTAAGTAACGTGCTTGCCATACCACCCTGTATAGAGATAAAACTTTTAATGTCAATCTTCCTATATCGAAGCACCAACCAGTGACGTAGGAACTGGGGAGCCTAGGAGGCACGTGCCCCCCACCCAACTTTCTTTTTCTTCTAAAAGTCCAAGAAAAAAACCTGCCGTTCAACTGCTTTAGAGAACTCTGTTTCTTTCTTTTTTTCTGTCTTTTTACATCTTTTTGCATTCTTTTCTACGTTCTTCTTGTTTCAAAAGAAATTTCGAAATTTTAATTAGAATCCAGTACTCTCAAAGTTTCTAAAAGTTTCTTAAATTTTCGGTGGCAGAGAGTGTACTTTAGGCTCGGCAGATGTATTAAAAAATAATCCCCTTTTCTCGGCTTGCTCTGTCCTTATATTTTGCAGAAAGTGTTCCCTTTTCTCAGCGATTATCACGGACAAGCATGTTTACACTTTTACCTGGAATTTCAGAATAACTAACTTGTTTGCAATAACTACCCAGCAACTGCTCCCGTATAAATCATAAAATTAAATAAAAGCCCATTTATCAAAGCATTATGATACACACACTTACAGGGTCATATTGCCTTGGGGCAAAAGTCTCTGTTGTCAAAAAAACACGCGCTCACTCATCTGCGCATCCTCACATGGCGTTCCGCTGGCTCCGCAATCGTTCCGTTGGCTCCGCAGCCGTTCCGTGATCGTTCCGCTGGTTCCGCAGTCGTTCCAATCATTCCTCTTTTTAGCAACGACTTATCAAGGATATGTTTTGAATGTTTTGTATCAAGACTGTGTTTGCAACCCCAGACCTTTTTCTGGTCTCAAGTTTCCATTAGGATCCTTGGATTCATTTGAGAAAAGAACAATTAGGATGACTAGCAAACTGCAAAAAGACATTTATATAAATAAAAAGTGTGCATACGCTCTAACTGTTGTGTTAATGAAATAAACATTAAAAGCCTGCTTGACAGGCAGCATAAAGTTTATATTTGATTCATGCACCTGAAAAAATAAGGAAACAGGTAGTGAATAAGTGATAAACAACTTGTGCAAAGATGTTGTGCAACTATGCTTAACAAATATCTGGTTTTCTACCAGTTTATATATGAAAAAAGACCATTACTGGTACTTTTACAGACTTTGGGTCTCTGTCATCTACTGACTAACTTAATTAGCACACAGCACAGAAAGTGAATCAATAGGAGATAAGGATAGGTCTGGGCATGAAAGAACCATAATGAGTAAACAAGTTCAAAAAAGTTCCAAGGGAATGGATGATTACGAGAGGGGGAATCAAGAAGAATTAAAAGACTCTCATGAATAAGAATTTTAAAAGAATTCTCGGTATTGCTGAGAATATTATTATCTTTAATGGTTCCATTGTGACTGGTCTTTGAAATGTGGTCCATAATTGCCAAGCAGTGGTTTATTATCTTCTGACCTGCTTTTTTAATTCCTAAATGCTCTCTGCAGCTGCTGGATGATGGGTAGTTTTCCTATTGTACAAGGCATGGCATCTTTCTAATCAAGCTGCCTTCTCCAAGACATTTTTTAACATCTAGTAGGAGTGATACAGAATATTTCTTCTACAGACTTATCAGTGTTTAATTTCTTCAATAAACTGCATTAACCTGTGGGTCACCTTAAAGTTCAATCTTTGAATCATTGTATAGAAATTTGAGAAATGTATACAATGTAATAAAAGATAACCTTAAATAGTAATGTGATATGGGGCTGATCAACAGGCCTGGACTTGTCTATCCTACTGTCAGCAGGAAAGGTGGAAAGTGGGCCACCTGCTGAGCATCTGTAATTTTAATCCAAAAGATAAAATTGCTACCTTTTATTAAGGTCTTCTATTATCAAATCAATAGGGTTTTGTGGCCATGACTGCACTTGACTTTGAAAGCCTTTGTGATAAACATCAAAAAGAGAAGGGTCTTTGGAAAACATATCAAAGGCTTTTTCACTTGAAGTGGTATAGAGTTGCTCATTTATCCACCTAAATTGTGCGCCACTCAGTTTCTTTTGTAACTTGCTTTTGAAATCCACCCTCTGCTTACTTGCATCAAAGTTAGAGGCATGTGGCTCTATGGTTTTCCTGTCTTCCTTTGCACAAGAGAACACAACTACCTGAGGTGTGCCTTTAGGTACAACAACCTTCAAATGTGACTTTTTAAGCCTTCCAGTGCCCTTTCTTTTCAAGCAGTCAGGACTGCTGCCACTGTTTGCTTCTGCAGGCATTACAGAGGTTTGACCACAATGCTTACTTTCCTTTGTTTTATCTGCATTGGGTTCGTTTTCAATTTTCCTATGAGTTAATTCATAGTCTTGCTCTGTTTCCAACACTGGGAGGTCTCTGGTGTCTAGTAGCATTTCTGTCTGGTGTCCTCCTGTGGAATTTTGTTTATTGGTTTTCTTCCTCTTCTTTTTCATTTTGATAGTATTTGTAGATTTAATATTTTCGGGACCTACATTCGGATCATTTGCCAAAACAGTTTTCTTTTCCTCTTCAGAGTACAAAGTGTCTTTTGATTTGTACCATCCTCCCTTCTCAGCAACCATATCTGCTGCCTGATTCTTTGTCCATCCCATCTTATCATTGTATTTTTGTGTTTTCTTGTTTTCTTCTGCATTTCCATTACCCTTTCCACTAGAGCCATCTTTTAATTTCCTTAAAAGAACATTCAGACGTTCACTAGGATCTAATGCATTGAGATAATCGTCTTTGTCATCATCAACACTACCCAGTTCTCTGATGAAAGTTACCACCTTTTTTGGAGATCTCACTTTCTTTCCATTTTCTCTTTCATCAATTTGAATGTGGTTGCCTCTTCTTTTCCTATTTGTTCTCAAAGCAGGCACATTTTGAAATATTTTTTGCGACAAGTGGTCATTTGGCTGGTCAGTAAACCCCCACTCAGGCACTTGAAAATCACCTGTATCGGTGGCCATTCTTAGTTTTCTGATTTTCTGGCTTCGAGGCTCCCCTCCAACCTCAATTTCGGATCGGTCCACGAGGGACAAAGGGCCTGGGCCGAGTTGCAAGATCCTCTTCTCGGTGTCAATAAGTTAGGCACATCATGGCGGTCGGTAAGAATAAAAGACTGTCCAAAGGAAAAAAAGGCAGTAAAAAGAAAGTGTGAGTGAAATTTGTTATCAATACCTGTAAAATTATAGCAGTTTGTCAAGCTATTAACTTCTTTTGGGTAATGTACTTTGCGATCACGTAGATGTGTCCAGATGATTATATGTACATCTCGGGCTTCGGTTTCTCCTGAAGAGCTGTTCTCGTGGTTAGGAGGGTATTAAATAGCCAATACCCCTGTTTAAAGTTAAAATGCAACTCGGTCGTTGGATTACATAATTTTGAGATGCTTCATTTGAGATGTATCATCAGGAATTTTCAATAGTTTTGGCATGGGCGAGTTAATTGTCTCTGCATTCATTTTCTTAAAAAAACAAACTTGAGCTTTAAAAGAGCTTAAATTTTCATGGTGTTACTTTTAGAGCTATGTTTTAGGTTCTTGAGAAGTTTTTCTTTATCGAACAGGAATTTTTCTTTCTATAGAATTTTTCTATGGGTCTTCAAGAAGAAATTGTTAGCTTTGTTCTCAGGTTTTTCTATTTGTGAAAGTCAGAAAGTGGCCAGTGTGATAAGCTTTACCTATAGAACCAAAGATTTATTATACTTCCATTCACAAGGTAACCAATATCTCATGACCCAAGCAAATGACTCAGTCTGCAGAGCGTGGCAACTGCATGCACAAGAAAATTTGCAGCAGATCTAAGTGCACCCTAAAAATTAGGCCTCGCACACGGACATTTTATGGCTATAGGCTCAATATAGGTTCACCTGGAGTTTCATACTATATAAAGTGGCCTGGTGCAGCCGAGGAAATCAGATGTGCACACAGTGCACCCCCCCCCCCCCATTTTTCACATTGCACCCGTGTGTTCTTGTCAATTTCTGCCATGCTCTGCAGACTGGCAAATGACCATAGAATCTTCCTTTAAAACATCTACAATCATTATATGAGCATACATAATTATGTAAGCTGCTGTGATGCTTGTTGATCCTCGTTATCATAAGAGATTTAAAATGCAAAGTATTGTAGTCCTATCATCTGGAGTATTATTTTCAGTTTTACAGGTACAAAATTCTTGCAATGATATGATTCCTTTCAAATGCAAGGATTTTACTGGACTATTTAAGAGTAATCTTTAGTTGGGTGTGATTGTTTGTTTGCATTTAAACTGAGAAAATGGGCCCTTAGCTAAACAAGGTTTATTCAAAGGAGTTTGGTCAGGAATAAGGAATGGTCTGCGTACCCTTACATCTTAGGTGCACCAAAGGGGCAATTTACAGATTGGACATAATGTATTACTATAAGACCCTGCAAAGGTGCTAAAAGTGTGCTTATCATTTTCAGCGTTGACCCCTTTTCCAAAAAAGACTGGTATGATGTCAAGGCACCTGCTTTATTTGCAAGCCGAAATATTGGTAAAACACCAGTTACCAGGACACAAGGCACAAGTAAGTGAAAATTTTCAAATTTTATCTTTATTGCAAATCATTCCTGGTTTATATGCATGTAAACAGAGGTTGAGCAAGAGGTGAGTTGTTAACTATTGCAAATGCAATCTGATTTCATTTTATTTGTTTCTTGTTTTGATTCATTCAGTTTATTACTTCTCTTATGCCCAACAGAGATTGCATCAGATGGATTGAAAGGACGAGTTTTTGAAGTTAGCCAAGGTGATTTGCAAGTAGATGAAACATCTGCCTTCCGTAAATTCAAGTTGATTGTTGAGGACATTCAAGGAAGGCACTGCTTAACTAACTTTCATGGTGTTAACATGACAACAGATAAGCTGAGGTCTCTTGTGAAGAAGTGGCAGGTATGATGTAATTTGTAAATTTAAATTGTATTTTTTGATAAATGCACATTATTTATAAAAGGTCTGGTTCCCTGCTGTTATTCAGTGTTATACCTCATGACAGCTAAGGTGGTGATGCCACATGAACCATGAAAATCTTGCATATAGTTTAGAAGTTGGGAGTTTTTTCTAAATATCTTCAATATATATTTAAAAATTTCTATGTGGTAGAGCTTGTGATTGTTTTATTAAATATATTTTAGTAAATATCCATGTTATATCATTTTAAGTTTCTGTCTGCATAAAAGAACTGTTAAAGGTATATTGGAATAGTTGTGGGAAATAATGGAAATTGCTCTTTTGTCAGATTTGACAACATCTCATTAACAATAGGACTTTCATCATACTGATAGGTGAAATGGTATTAACCTAAATGCTGAGAGTTTCATTGTTTAATGTACCATACCAATCAGCAACTTTGGCAACCTTGCTAGGGACTGGAACTGCCTATGTCCTTTCTCTCGTTCCCTGTTGCCTATAAAAAGTGATGTGTGAATGTAAAGGTTTTGTGAAAAAAATGAATTTTAACTTTCAGCCACACATAACATGTATCTTAATTTTAACATAAATAATTGTTGAAATTTAGTTTGGTTTTGGTGTTAGTTTATACCTTGATATATGTTTCAATGTTGGTGTTTGCACTTTCAACAAGGTATAATGTAGCGAACAATATATATTTATATATATACTATGTGCAGTAAACAGTTTTTCTGAAACTCCCAGATGATTGACCATTAACCTGTTAGGACAAAAGCTTGGCTGATTTTCTGTTAAAATGGTAAAAATTCTGGGCATGAATCATATATATCTTTGGAAAAAGGATCCAAATCATGCAGACATTTTTAAATCACCCCTAGACGCTTTAGTATATGGCTGCAACTAAAATTTTTGACTATATATATATATATGTATATATTTCTTTGACAGACCATGATTGAAGCTCATGTTGATGTGAAAACTACTGATGGTTACCTCTTGAGAGTTTTCTGCATTGGATTTACTAAAAAGAGACTTAATCAAATCAAGAAGACTTGCTATGCTAAATCTAGCCAGGTTAGAGCTATTCGCAAGAAGATGGTTGACACTATCACAAAAGAAGTTTCGAGCAATGACCTCAAAGAAGTTGTCAAAAAACTGTAAGTTTTTACATCTATGAGTATCCATTCTTAATCTATTTTAGGGTAAGAATTGAGTTGAAGAAGAGATCTACTCAAAGCTGATATTGAAATTCATATGATAAAATGAATTGGAATAGCTGTGAAACTTAATGGAAATTGCTCTAGTTTTCCAATTTGAAAATGGCTTGTCTTGCATTAATAATAGGACTTTCATCATACTATGAGGTGAAATGATATTTGCCTAAATGCTAAGTGTTTGATTGTTTAATGTAATTTACCAATCATCAACTTTGGCAACCTTGCTAGGGACTGGAACTGCCTATGTCCTTTCTCTCGTTCCCTGTTGCCTATAAAAAGTAATGTGTGAATGTAAAGGTTTTGTGAAAAAAATGAATTTTAACTTTCAGCCACACATAACATGTATCTTTATTTTGCCATAATTGTTGAATTTTAAGTATATATGGTTTTGGTGTTGGTTAATACCTTGAGATGTTTCGATTTTGGTGTTTGCACTTTCAACAAGGTACAATGTAGCTGAAAATTTAAGAAAATGATGGTGCATGTGCTAATAGAAGAGATACAGCACATTGTTGAGTTTTTGCTGTAATAATTATCCACTGTTTCTGCACATTTGTTCTCATGTTAATGTAGGAGGAGGACCATGATGAAATCAAACTAGTTTTTTACACCAAAATTCTGTCATGTTATGCATTTTTTGTTAAGCAATTTAATGGATCATTTGACTTTCACTATTTAGATTTTTTGTGTGGTTATTTTTCAGAATTCCAGACAGTATTAGCAAAGAGATTGAAAAGTCTTGCCAATCCATTTATCCAATCCATGAAGTTTATATCAGAAAAGTTAAATGCCTTAAAAAGCCAAAGTTTGATTGTGAGTAGCTTTAGCCATTAATTGAAGATTTTAGTTTTCTTAGTTCTTTGCTTCCTTTCAAAATGCACTTAAAGGCTTGAACAACATTGAATCACACATATCCTCTCTTATTTGAGTATTTCATCTTATATCTTACACCATTTCAATGCATATTGACTGATAAATTCTAGAAAATTTCTTCAAATGTCAGAATAATTTTGGTGATTGTGCAGTTTTTTTGGTTAGGGTTAATATAATAGGTTAGGCTCATTTGTTTCAAAGGTTTTTGGAGGATTTTGAATTGGTCTAGGTATCACTAAAAAGCGTTATACATATTGGATATTGGAAGTCACAGCCAACATTTTAATGACTGTTTTATCTAAGTTCAACACAAATCTTTTTTTCTGTAGTTGGTAGACTGATGGAAATGCATGGTGAAGGAGCAACAGTAACAGAGGCCTCTGCATCAGGTGATACTGGCACGAAGATCGTCAGAGATTCATTTGAACCACCAGTACAAGAGGAAGTTTGAATTAAATCTGTGATAAATGAAATTTACATGACAACATGAACTGCTCTTTATATTTTTTCATCTCTCATTGTTATAGCTGACATTAAGGCATGGATGGACTTGTGATTCGCGTCCATCCTTGGGCATTCGTGCCATATAGGTGTTTTTGGTAATAACCGTTGAAGCATTTGAAAAGATTTTAAGGGTTTTTTAACCTGCCTAGCCAATAACAACTGTAAAAAGGTCAGAATACATGACTAAAATTTTTTGTTTGTTGATTGAGATGTCATGACATGGGCATTCGTAGTGTAGAGAGAATTACGGTTAGCATGTGATTGACTTAAATGCCAAGGATGTCCAAATCAAGGGCAGGGGTTTCCCTTGCAATATTTGTTAACAGGGTTGCAAAATCAAATAGCCAGCTAATGGGATTTGTTGGTGGGCATGAGTGGGTGTGATTCCGAAGTTTGAAAATCTTTGGATTTCATATTACTTTAAGAAGGTAACCACCCTAAGTAAAATGGTAGTAATGATCACTAATTGCTCTCAAACATATAAAGTTTCTGATGGGGCTTAGATTTCCGGAAAATTGCCCACGGGCAGGGAAAATCCCATGGGGTCATAGAAAGTATACGAGGAAGGAAAGTTTTTTCAGAACCTTCACAACAGCAGCAACATTATCGCCTTTGTACTCAAAGCGGTTATTCGCTGCGTTGGAGGCTGGGAGGGATCAATGAAATTTGTTTGGTCGAGGGTTCTGCGGTATTGAAAGAGTAATTCTTTTTCAAACCACTGTTTTTCATTCAAGTTGTTTTACCTTTCACATATTTGAATTGGAAAATTGAAAAAGTTGCTATTAAAGTCAAATAAAGGATACAAAAAGGCTCCAAAGATAGGCCACAATTGATTGCAGTCAGCTAGCCTAGCCGGCCAGATGGTAAGAAAAGCAGTTGAGATTTTTAGACCAACAGTCATGATTTCTCTGCGAAGAGTCATGTCTCCTTTTGATGTATGGACATTGACAAAAAGGTTATTTGTTCACCTTAAAGTCTCAAGCCAGAGGCCTCTCTGTTACCTAGGAAAGCTTGCGTGATTTTATTATAAGCACAAACCCACAGCTGCTTGCCAGTCGAAGCGATGAAACAATATGATAATTAAAGGAAACAATAGAGAAGGTGCGCCCGTTGCTGAATGTGCCAAATGTACTGAGACTGAATTCCAGATGCACAGGAAAAGATAGCCAGAAATATCGTCAAGCCCCCTTAAGGCCTTAACTTTTATATAGACCATTATATTATATAAACATATTATTCTGAAATAGGAAAGGCAATCAAAATTTTGCAATTGACAGGCACAAGTGAGGAAAGAGAGAATTTATTCTTGTCCTTTGCTTCCTTTTCAACTTTGCAAAGTTTGTGTGCTCAACTGTACCATTTTCATCATAACCAATGAATTTTCATCTCACAACATTTTAATGGGTTCATGATTAACAAACAACTTCTTATTTTTGTTTCCAATTGAGAAGCAGCCTTCACTGAACTTATGTAATGACTATCTATCTATCTTTCTACCTGCCTATCTACCCATCTATCGGGTAATGTACAAGACCCAATAATGGGTATTATGCACAATTTGTTAGTGGTTAGTTGTAAGAAGTTAATTATAGAATCTAATGTTTTGCACTTTTTAGGAAACTTATACTGCTAGAGATTTCCAAACAAAATGAGAACCATTTAAATTTGCATTTCTTGGTCTATAGTAGAGAAAATCATGTCTGTCATGGGTCATTTAGTCACCACTAGTTTTACTAAATTTTGTCCTGTGAATTAGTGTAAAGTTATTTTTTAAGCCTTATTTGTTTTACAGGCAAATTCAAGTAGTCATGGTGCATCTATGATTGAAAAATCCAAGAGAAAGAAAAAAATAAACGATGAACATAGTAGAAATTATGATGCTGGAGCAGTTGATGTGGATGAGAGACAGCTACGAAGGACCGGAGTCAGAGGAAGGAAGATCTATGTCCTGATTTTCATCTTGATGCTGTTGTTGATGCTCTTTGTTGCAAATCTTGTTGTAAGTAGAATGCACAGTGTTTTCCTTTTTGATGGGAATAGTATCACAAGCTGCAGTGAAGGAGACTGTGGCATGAAAATTATAACAGAATAGTTCTAATAGAAATATTTGCTTGCCAAGGGAAAGTATTGTTAGCTAAAGAACCAAATGAGATTGTGATATGGAGAAATGGATAGATTCTTAACTCAGATACCTATATCTCAGAGATAGTCAACTAAAATAAGTCATTTAACTTTATTTCTTTATGCTTCTCCATACTATGTAGTCAAAATGTAAAAATTGTATAAATAAGTTTAGTTTGGTCTAGCTTAGCTTAGTTAGGTTAAGTTAAGTTTAGTTTAGTTTATAGTTTTTAGTTTAGTTTCGTTTAGTTTAGTTTAGTTTAGTTTATTTTAGTTTAGTTTAGTTTAGTTTAGTTTAGCAGGGTGCAGCCATGGACAGTGCTCCTAACTACAGGCCAGGTACCCATTTATACACCTGGGCATAGGCACAATTTTTTGGTGACACCTTGCCCAAGGGTCAGGCTTTTGTGGGAAAAGCATGCGATGGCACGCACATAGCCTGGCACATGCCTGCTGCTCTCCAGTGGTGCAAAATATCACACGCCCACTTTTGTACTATTACTCAACACCACTTCAAAAAGTCTTAATACCTTATCAGGATTATAGAGAAAATAGCAGATAACTGGTAACTTATTTTTCACTTTAAATATGATTTGTCAACACATCATTTGTCGCCTGTGAGAGTATTTTAAATTCAAATAAAACTATAAACAGGGACTGTCTTTGAAAAATGTTAATGTCAAGGTTTGCATTATGGAAATTGTCCCTAAAAGGAAGGAAGGCATATCAATAGAGTATGCCTCCTTTCTAAGATGGAGAAAAAGTGATGTCATTGGACATTATGTTGATGAATTTGATGGAGAAAAGTATCTTTGCGAAGAAATAGTCACATACCACTGCACGCCTGGTTGACTTGAAGCATATGATTGTTAGCATATCTGCTGTGTTTCCCATAGAGGTTGCTATCTTTGTAAATGCTAAAGGCAATGGTTGAATCCAGTCACATTTAGATTGCTAATTCATAATATGATATTTTATGCCACAACAGCAGTCTTGTTTCATGTTTTTTTTAGATTCTGACACATTCATGCCAAACATTTTTTCTTTAGATCCTAATTGTGATATTTTATGTTGATAACATAAATCACAATGGAATGGAAAGCATTTCATTTTATAAGGATGGCAAAACTAAATTCCATCAAGATACAGATATCAAATACATGTATCCGCTGGACAGCATCCTCGGAGGTTATGAAAATGAAAACATCTTCATTGATGGTGATAATCAAAGGGTAAATGTTTATTTTTCATGCTGATCATGAATGCTATCATTTTGGGAGGTTGAGGAAGGAACGTAAAATGGTACCTGTCAATAGCTAAATTTTTGAAATTATTTATGCCTTTGGCACTTAAAATGTGCAATGCAATAGCAAGGTTTGTTTGAAGAGCAAGTTGAAGATATTTGAAAGTTACAAACTTCTCAACTTTCTACTCAATTTTACTAGCAATATTTAAGCTTTCCTCAATAGAAGCCTTCAGACCATTTGAAGACCTCAGTGTCTTAAAGAGAATCAAGGCATTAATAAGTACTACATGTAATCAGTTCAAAATATATCTGACCAGTCTATGATAAAAACCAACTTGAGATATTGGCTACTATTTTACTAACTACCCATATATAGATTATTTTTTCGACAATGTAACCATTGATAAATCATATTTTTTAATAATCATTTTCTTATTTGCTAGTGCCTATTTCCCTGTATCATTTTTTAAATTCCATTGTATGCACATTTTGAAGAAAATTCATTTTTATTAGTTGTCAACATTGTTGATACCTAAAATAGTATTTAGATTTAGTAAATTTTCAGTCAAAGCATAATACTACTGATAAATTTTCCTTTTTTTTCTTTTTGCTTTACAAACATGTTACCTTGTTATTTTAGATTTTCATCCAAGGAGGACCATCCAAATCAGAGTACCCATCAGGTGACATAGTTTTTCAACCATTTATTAAGACTATTTGCAAATATAGACCTCCTGCAGCTAAGATCATAAAGAGCATGACTCAAAATTATAGCATTTGTTAGATATAGTGTTTCTCCTTGCACATTAAAAGTAAATGTAGAATCCTTTTACATGTAAAAGTTTCCAAACAAATATTTGACTGAAAAGATCATTTTTTGATGCTCTTCCGTGAAGGCATGTACATACTTCAACTATACACAAGTTTAGCATTAGAGTTAATATACATGTTGATGGGCAGAATTAAAATGTTTAAAATGCATGATTATAGCATTTTTTCTCCTGTGCAGTTGCTGTTGGACCAGATGGCACAGACATCAAGATAAAAAAGAGCTTCACCTTTACAGATCCAATTGCTGCTAAAAAAGTATTGCATTTAGATCACAATTCAGTTCTGAAAAAGGAAGGCAGATTTGTAGGAGATACACTCAAAGCAAACAGCATTCGTACACCAAGGGTAAATATTTCATGCTAGTTTGGCACTCTTGAAATGAAACATTGAGTTAGAGAAGAAACTCATCATTCTTATGATTTCCTAAATGTGACTTTGACAACTTCTTAGATCAGTTCAGTTCAGTTCTGTTTTTTCATTTTAAAATTCCACTACATACGGTATTCATGTTACAACTACAACTACAACTAGATCAACTTTTTTTGGAAAAGGCTTGTTATGTCGCAAAAGTTTTCCATGATTTTTCATAAGTAATATATTGTTAGTAGGTTTCTCAGAGATGGTATATATACCATTTTCACAGCTTAATCATTCTAGCACAACTTCACCTTGATGTTCTTTAGTAATCTTTAGTGCAGATGCTCTCACTTCTCTAATCACCTCAAACTCTGCTATTGAATTCAAAATGTGCTGCTTTGCTAGATTTATATAATAAAGTTTTTCCATACATAGATAATTTCAGATGACAACCAAGATCTGAACTTTACTGGTAGAGTTATCAATATAACTGGGAGTGAGGGTGTATACATGGATTCCAAATCATTCTTGTTACAAACAGATGGTAATATTGGAGTTACAATAAATGATGCTAAAGGTGTAAGTTGATCCATTTTTTCAATTTGTTATCAATTGCTCTTAATTACATCAGAGTTGAAGGTGATGTTGCTCTTTCTCTTTACATTTTTAAATTCCTCTTGCTTTTCTAATAATACCACTGTGTTGCCAACTGGGTTACTTGTGCAAGATAGCTTATATGGATAGTTTTGCTTTGGTATGGTATAGAACTGTCATTTGTCATCCCCATATTATTAAGGACTTTGTGTAAGTAGGCGTTACCAATCATCTTCATGTCTTAGGACAGTAAAAATTCCAAAAAAACAATGACCGAATACTGCCTTAAGCATCCTTCTGATATTTTCTATTTGTTGCTATAGTATCATAAGATCATCACCTTATAAAGTTGCTGCAGAGTAGATGAGACAGAAATCGAACTGTCTCTGGCCCTAGACTGCTATCAGGACACATTGTCCTTCTCTCTACCCAGGATTATAACCGGGTATCTAGTCTCCATAGGTATGAGCACTCTACTTTATGCTATTGCATAATGACTGACAGGTAATGTAAAAAAGTCAATAGAGTAGCTAATAAGAGACAACAGACCTCGAACCGCCACCTTTTCTTTAGCTTTATCTTAACGTGTCATGTTTTCGGATGCGTAGGTACGATTCCATAAGTATGTCCCACCTTACATTGTCATTTTCTAGCTATTCATTTCTCACCTTGTGTTATCATTTCCAGAATCTCAAGATGGGGCCCATTATTCAAATGGCTCGTTCGAAACTAACGGACACATCCTCAAAGCATCACAAGGTCGTGGCTGCGCATCGCTACCGACTCTGTGCATGTGCTAGCACTGGTAAGCTGTTCAAAGCACGTATTATAGACGGGAAAGCATCATCATGTTCATCGGCATCCAAGAACCCGTGTGCATGATAATGAATGAAACTTATCCATAAGAACACTCTGCGTAACTGGAGCGGTTTTTCTTATTTTTTCCATAGCAGTTTTAATGTAGCTACTTGTGGTGTAAGTCGTAATTCACTAACCTGCAATGTAATGACCATAATGCATACATTCGTGGACTAACATCCTTGTGGACTTGCAGTCATGGAGGTACGAATAATTCAGAGAAATTACTTCTAGCTAACGGAAAATATTAACATTTCCTTGTGTTTAAATGGGATATAAAATTGAGGTCTGCTAGCCTAGATCAGTTCTATCTGCTGAGATATTTGTCTACGCTTTTCTATCTAAGTCATTTTAATTCCTTTTTAACTGCCATGCATCGATTTTGTTAGAATGAGTGGTGTTCATGCACCCATTTAGGACGATTATTCTTTATCATTATTTAAAGTTAATATCTGCATTTCAGACTAATAACTAAATGATTTTATGGCCTGTGATTCGGGCTTTTACGCCAATATCCCCATACTACCCCAACCCCTCTCAAAGGATTTAATGTATTTGCAGTATTTGCAACTGACAGTCGCAAGAGTTTTTTCTGCAAATTTTTTCAAGTTCACTGTTACATGGCTTGCAGAGCAATTCGATTCTCTTTAGTAAATTAATATCCGGTAGATCGTACATTTATCATATTTAAAGTTGAAGGAAAATTTTCACTATTAATGTTTTATAGTGGAATCCGTTATTTTAGATTTTAGAATTTTAACCGTTAAATCTTGTACTTTTTTGTAGAATGTAGATACCAAAACCTCTATTGAGACGGATTTTTTAACGCTTTTCTAGCTAATTTTGTGTAACTAGTTATTTAGATGCAATTTTAATAACCTTTTTGCTGTGTATTTAACTGCCATTATAGTACATTAATTCTATGTGTACCATGTTTATTTTATTTTATTTATGATAGTAGATAGCATTGAGTACAACCTTCTTCTTTTTTTCTCGTGACGCATTTCATTATATAATTCATGTTGCCAAGTTTAAAATGAAATCTACAGATGGCCACTTAAGCTTAATAAAGCTTTATGAAAAGTAAGGTAACAATAGTGACAATCTAGCTCCTGATTATCTCATTCATCTGTTCCTGAAGCAATCTGATATTCACGATCATCACAATCATTCTTCTGGACGTGGATGTTTGTTGATACCACATAAGGCAGTGGGCGAAGCTATAGTTCTGAATATGAAAATGAAGATTATATTTGATGGACATTTTTAAAGATAACCTTTTATTTGTTTACGATGTAAGTGTATAATGTTAATTTTATTTTCTCAATACTTATAGTTGAAATCTAGCTATGTATGCTAAATCCTGTTATTAACGATTAAGATGTATTACATTTCATTTCATTACATTACAAGGTATAACTATTGATTTAAAATTTACTGGTTTAAGTCGTCTTCACCTCTGTTTTCCAGTATCTATGTTGTTATCTATGATTCGTTAGGGAACCTGCCTCATATGAGAGTTACATATACCAGGATGTTCCTAACTAGCGTCTTGGGCGTGTGGAAAGATTTTGCTTAAAAATTGGGCTCATTTTCAATTTTCATCGTTGTCGTCATCATCATCACTCATCTCATATATATCAACTCGAAAGACGCCCCACTGTAAAATTTGTTAAAAATAGAATTTTTACAAACTATGGAACCAGAATAGTCTGAAACCATGTATGACAGTTCCACACATGAAATTTTCGAGAAGAATGTATAAGAAACCCCAAGAGGATGACAACATTGAAGGTTGTTGTTGACATGTATTAGTCTCGTTTCTATGCAATTGTTGCAGAGAAAAAATGGCGACATGTAAAGTGGAGAAGAGAGGAGATATCCATTCAAAATATGAAATTAAAAGGACTTCATACGCAAAGAAAGATCTTGAGAGTTTATCATCACTGCTTGAGGTAAGAAAATAGCTTATGTGTATTTCTAAAGAGAAAGTAATTTATTCAATGTGATGTCATCAACATTTTTCTAACTGGTTTACTCCTCGTCTTCGGAGAGCACTCTCGAAATCAATGTGTTTTAGAAAAAGAAAGGGACGTGCATTAATGCACTTTGAAAAGTAATTAGGCCTTGTGTCATTTCATCTATGACAGGGTTTTTTTCTAAGGAAAATTTACTGTTGCACAAGATCCTCAGGTGTTGATAGAGTAATTCTTGGTTCTCGTAATTTTTAATTACTATAACAAAATGCACCTGTGACACATTAAAAATATGCACATGTTTTATGAGCATGCTTTGGGGAATTGAATTTATAGATAACAAAATACTTGAAAAGGAATCTTTGCTGATAGATTGAATATAACGCAATATCAATTTGCAACAATAAACAGTGTCTAACTCAACTTAGATCTTCCATTGTCAACAAGAAAGTTATCTTTTTATCTTTTTGCTGATGACACAAACATCTACTTCGAATCTGATAGTCTCAGTAAATTAGAACAAGTGGTAAACAAAGAACTCAAGAAAGTTAAAAAATGGCTTGATACTAATAAACTTGCATTAAACATAGATAAAACAAACTTCGTTATTTTCCATTCTCATCAAAAATATTTGAATAAAACTGTAAATATTAAGATTGGTAAGCGCAGCATGTTAAACAGGCTAAATATGTCAAATTTCTTGGTCTCCTTTTGGATGAAAACCTCAGTTGGAAATACCACTTGAGTGAATTGTCCAAGAAATTAGCAAGGACAAGTGGCATATTCTTTAAGATAAGGCATCTTCTACCTACTGATGTTCTAGTATTACTCTTTGTTTGCTTCTTTTCTTCAGTATGGAATTATTGTCTGGGGACTTACTTACGATACCTATACCAAACCAATTTATCTTCTACCAAAGAAAGTGGTTAGATCGATTTCATTTAAGAATTTTTCATCTCCATCTACACCTATTTTCTATGATTTAAAAATCCTCAAATTCAATGACCTACTGCAACTAAAACTGCTAACTTTTGTGTATGAATCTATTAATTTGATTTCTCCTACTTCATTTCACAATTTTTTTGAAACGCTGTCAACTGTTCATCAGTATGATACAAGACAGGCTTGCAAAGGTGATATTTTTATGACATATAAGAATACATTGCAATATGGCTTGCGCTCTATACGATATGCAGGAGCTCAATCCTGGAATAACATCCCATCTAATATAAAACAATCCACTTCAGTGATGATTTTCCGCCGTGATCTAAAAAGTTTTATATTCTCAACCAAATACCAGTCATGAATATTTTTCATGTTAAAGATAACAACCCCGCTCAAAACCGTAGAAAATCGAAATTAAGTTTTTAATCAGGGGGTGACCTCTCCTCGATTAGTTCACCTATTGAGAGGTCTCCTCCTTTAAAGAAGTTCCCAATCATACAAAATTTTGTCTCCCTTCCTTCCTTCCTTCCTTCCTTCCTTCCTTCCTTCCTTCCTTCCTTCCTTCCTTCCTTCCTTCCTTCCTTCCTTCCTTCCTTCCTTCCTTCCTTCCTTCCTTCCTTCCTTCCTTCCTTCCTTCCTTCGTAAGGTACATTTGTAAATTTTCACTTAATCTACCTGCATTGTTTTGTAGCCACATTTCCAATCCAATGAAGAAAAGGTGAGGATTTTTTCTAGCCACCACTTGTTGTTTCTTTCTGACAGCTAAGCATACAATATCTGCTCTTCATTATTAATTTAGTGAGTATCTGGTGTTCAAATACAACAATAAAATATTCATTCAAAATTTAACAATTTTTCAATTTTACAATATTTGTGTCAAAATACTTTAGGTATGCATTTAGACATATTTCAAAACAATCTTCCAAACCAAACTGTGTTGAAAGTTTTTCAGTTAAGACATACTCAAAACACACAAACCCTTTGAATGTCCATGCAAGTTCATGAAATACCGTGTAGAAGTGATTCATATGCTCCAGACTCCTTTTATGGTCCCATTGAAATGACCAACTCTCCAGGTCAAAACTCTTACTAATGCATTACAGTATAATCCAACTTCTATGATTCTCAGTTCTATTCTCAACTGCTTGACCCAACCCAATATTATGTACTTTTGAATCATATTGTTGAATACCCTTCAGTCTAAATCTCCTAAACATTGTACCTTCTTTATTTATTTTTTCGAAAAAAATACCCCATTTTAATCAGTTACAGCTATTCCAGATAATTTTTATATGCTTTAAAATTTCAACCGGGCTTTTAACCTCATGACAAAGGGTATTTAACATTGAGTTTCCCTCATCAAATTTCAACATCTCTCAAGATTTCAAGAGATGCATTGGGATATTTCAAATACACATTTAACTAATTTCCATTAAAATTCTATACTATAACGTGGATTTCTGCAATAAAAAATTTCATTTTTTCATAGCCTTAGCTCTCTCATATTATGTTGTAATTGCGAAAATCGCAAGCATTATCGAGCAGACTGAGAGCAAGTTTTATATTAGTTTATTAACTCTAAATTGACTATTTGTTGAACGGCATATAGGTCAAGGTATGGGCTTAATTTGTTCTTGAAACTTAAGTTTGTAATTACATTGAATCCTCAAATGCTTTTTGCTCTCTGTTTGTGTTCCTGCCATATTAAATTGTTGATATGGTTGGTTTGATAATTATTGAAGTAATAATAGATAATATGCCCTTGCATTCTTTAATTTTTGAATCATAGCGCTTACTCCAGCATGAATGTCTTTCAATGTGTCACTTTCATAATTCTTTTAACATCCAGAATTTATTCTTCATGCTAATGACGATTCCAATTTTCACATAGAGACTGAATAAAGCATGTTTAAAGAGGTTTTTAAGAGCATTTTTGACACCAGAAGAATCGCATGATGCAATCATAAGGTACTTAGAATGGAGAGAGAAGTTCCAAGTAAATTCATTAAATGGTGATAGTGTAGATATAGTGAAAGAACATGCTATTGGAAGATGTACTGTTGTAAATGAAAAAGACAGGGATGGAAGGTAATATCACATTATGAGTCAAAAATTAGATGCAGAGTATACTTAGCATCTAGCAGGCATTCTTCAATTTATGTGAAAGAGCCTGGCTCCTTGTATAGATTCATTGGATCTTTATGCACCATATAGAGTTTATTGATGCTATGTTTATATTATATTTTATCAACATTTGTACACTGTCCTATGTATGAGAAGTCCTTAAGTGGACTATTCCATCATTTTTACTGCACATTGACGTCCAATAATTACGAATTATAAGAGAATGAAAACATTGATAGATAAAGACATCTTTTTCTTTCCAGTTTCTTTCATTGCTTTATTTCACGATTAAATAAAACAGAGACAATGTTGATAAAAAAGGAAGCTGAGGAAAGAAAGAAGTCTTCATATATGTTCCTTCTTATACTCTCATTTATAAGAGATTTGAAATGCCAGAATGTATCATACCCAATTTCCTTTTTTGCGTTTCTCGGAGGAAATGAAAATCAACTGGGAACTTTTATCGCAAGTTACCTTTTTGCGTGATCAAGCGTCAAATACAAAATCATCAGTTACTCTAATGAACATCCAGCCTCATCAACTATTTCATCTATAGATATATATGTATTCAGTTTGGATCATCATTTAGTTTAACCATGATATGCAGATATGGTGATTATCTACACCATATGATCATTGATTTTTGATTTTTTTTTTATTTCACAGGCCGGTGGTTATAATAAGTGTACGTTTTCACGATCCAAGCAAAAGAGACATGCATTCGCTAACGAATTACACAGTTTATATGCTAGTAAGCTTGCGTTTACAGAATGTTATCATCTTGTCTTACTTCTATACTTTCATTATAAATATTCTATATTTTCTTTCAAGCTAATGAAAAATTGCCAAAACAGATACCGGAGAATATGCCAGAGAACTTTCTATGCTTTTAGCAGACAAGGATGGAAAGAGTCTCTACTATAAGGAATAAAATAATATTTCATCATAGATTGCAAAATTATAATAGATAATGTTTATCCATCAGCTGCGTTATCAACTACTAATACAGCAATTCTAGTCTTGTATTAATATTAAAATAGAATTCTTGGGTTATCAAAGGTTTTTGTCATTAAGTGATACATTTACACACTACCTCCCGCTAAAAAAGCAATTTCATTACTTTTTTGATCTAATCTAACTTTGATTTAAATGTATGATGTTTCACACAGAAAACCTTGTTCTAATTTTTGACAAAATGGCTTGATTTTGAAATGCACAGATAATCAGTTTTCCGGATTCTTTGTTACCTGCAGTGTTAGCTGTAGACTTTCTCCAAATAAAGCCATACTTACATCTGGAGTCCTAGTGTGGTAGATAGGTGGCCTTGTCTCAAAATTTTTGTATTTAAGAATTATTTGGCGACGAAATAAAACTTGGAAACTGGTTGTATACAGTAGCAAACTTCCCTGCCGGTCTACTTGCCCATGACTGGTGCCCCCCTGTAAAATCTTACTAGTTGGTGCCCATTTTGAACGACGACAAATGTTCTGAGATGATAGTTCTTCGCTTATTAAAACTTGATTTGTTATGGATGGAAGGGACGTATGGAAGGACAACGCAGGGTACATAATAATAGCGTTTGCTTGGATAGGTGAGCCTACAGTTGTTCTTACGTTGAAGTAGTTTGCCTACAGTATTTTTACTGCACTAACGTTATATGATGCTCTTGATCTGTTTTTGAATATTATTGCTGATTCTCTTACATAATCAGGTCCTTATACAAAAATCTTGACGTTGATTTCAGTTGTTAGTATGCGAACAAGTGTTTTTGAATAACTTGTGAAAATATTGCCAGCCCATTCTTCATAAATGATAAGCATTGTTCTCTTTTGTACCAATTCCAACCACACGTCTTATCAACGTGTCACGTTACGTATTACTCTACTACCCAATCTGGATAAAACATGTGCATATATCCCAGCAACACAAATGCTGGAAACGATTAAAATTCTTGCACGTGAAATAACATATCTTTCACTTTTTTTTAAAGTTGTGATTTAATTATCTAAAATTCTTTGATAATTTGAAGTCTTAATTATTTCGTTTCTTCTTTTCAGGAGCATCTTGCAAGTCATTGCAACGAGGATGTTATTGATAATTTTTGTATTATATTCGATTTAAAGGTACCAATGTTATCTTGTTTTATTCGTTGCGTTATTCTCATTTTATCATCAACGATATATGTCATTGTGTCAAATGCAACTAAGATATTATAACAACATTAACAGCTTTATACGCTGCATCTCATGATCTTGCTTGACGCCTTTAACTGTCCAAAGCTTCTCAGTGCAACGGTATGGCTTTGCTAAATTCAGCTGAGCAGTTAATTAATCAACAAGGCAATCGAGAAGACCAGTCGAAGCAAGCTCAATCTTAAGCATGGTCATTAATTCGTGCACTGGTTTCATTTACTCTATAGGGTTTTGCTTTGAAGAACATGGATTATACATATGTAAAACGACTCATTTGGATATTGCAAAACTGCTACCCCGAAAGACTTGGTGTCTGTCTTATTGTCAATTCGCCCTGGATTTTTTATGGCTGCTGGTCAATCATTAAATTGTGGTTAGTTAGCGTTAAATTATTTTGACATGACTCACAGAAATCACCGAATTAGCCAGTGTAGTTTCATGAAACTTGATACATGTTAATCGACAAGCATCAAAATTTATTACTAAAGGGCAAATTTAAAGTCAGGATACATTCACGATGAGAAAATATAAGATAAGCACGATGTCTAGAAAATATTTGCGAAAATAGCAGTTATTTGAGTAAATGTTAACCATAGTATAGCCTCTGATTTCCTTTACAAATCTTTCAGTTAAGTTAAGAATTTGGAGATTACCGCGTATTTTTAAGCTGCTGTTATTACCATTGTGGCTTTTGCTTCATACAATTGTATTTTGATATGTACTAAGTTCATTCTGTTATTAAAGTAGGTGCCAAGTTACCATCCGGGTTTCTTACGGTACCGTCCTTTCTCCTATTTGGTTGTAGTTCATAAATTAAAATTCTATCATTTTATAATTATGTTTAGACCATTACGATTGCTTTGACTATTTTATTGTGAAGTGTTTTCTTCTTTATGCATTTTTTGATTAACTTTAAGAATAATGCTGACTTATGGAGTGTTTTCAGTGTCTTTTCGGGTCCATTGTACATTTCAACCATGTCCCATTCAGACTTTCAAAAAGATGTAAAGATTTTCGATTATGAGCGTCAATTTGACCTTTGGTTGTTTGCGAATTTTTGGTAAATCGAGTATGCAATCTTTATAGCTACACCAAATGTTGGAAAACCTGATAACACTCTAAACTCATATGTCATAATTTTGTTACAGGATAAATGAAGTTACTGCAAGCAAAATCATATTTATACAAAATGAGGAAGATCTGGAAGATTTTGTTCATCTTGATAGGTTACCTTACAAGCTAATTTGAATTAAACTGAACAAGATTGTTGTTTGTTTCATTTTTATTCTGAGCTGCAACAAATTTTCCAATTTTTGAGATTAAGAAGATGAGAAAAAGCTTCCTGTAATTTGGAAAGCTTGTAAAAATAGCACACTCAATGGCAAAAATTTGATTGAAACATAATCTGAAAATTTAGATACATTTCGACTCAGAACTAATCCTTGATTTCGTTATATTGTACCATTACATTTGCACGTTTCCGTTGCATCTTCTCTTAGACCTAGTAACTTTGCATGAATCTAGTTTACATTTTGGATACCCTTTGCAGCCCGTGATATCGTTTAACATTTTTTAAAAAAACTACATTGTAATCTTATAAAATTTACTATAATTATATATATTATATTTCTTATGTAAGAACGGTTAAGGTCCAGTGAGGTTAATTTATCTGATAACTTAGTCAATTTTATCAGATATTATTGTACGTTTTCGTTTCAACAATATTCATGGCATACAATTTGAGTTAACGGAGTAAGGGACAGTGCAAAATTGACATCACAGCATTTTTTAGTGGAAAAAGAAAATACGTCTAGAAAAATATGCTGGCCGTAGAAAATACTGCTAGAAAAATCAGTGTTTTTTAAATAAACCTACTGCCTTGTCACTCTTTATTCACCTCCCCTGATACCTGCCCCATATAATAAATGAAAATTTCTTTTATGAATTTTGGTCAATCTGAAAGGAACAGAACAGACTGCAGCATTTTTTTTATTTTCCAAAGGACATGAACTACATGTAATAGTTCGTAAAAAAGTTGTTGCCCCTCATTTACTTACACAGTAAACATGTCAAAACTGTTCTTTGAACTTTCAAAAAAGAAGTGACCCCGTTGCATTTTCAATAAAATAAGTGTTGCACTCTCCTTGAATGTTTTAGCAACTGCTGAAAAGCGAGGAGACATGCTTTGTCATAAGCCTTTTTGTCTGTCTAATGAAAACATAGGTCTGCAACTTTTAGGTGGTAGGTATGAAATTTTTGCACCGCATATTAACAAAATATTTACGATAGTTTTACGTATTTCACCAAACATTTATAATCCTATACTAACATTTTTGTTATTTTAGGCGTATTTTATCCAGTCTCAAAATGTTGATATGCAAGTTTATCAAAGGAACATTACGCTCATTCTTTAGCTGTAGATCCTTGGAGAGATGAAGTTTTTCAACATGAATAGTAAACTGCCCTGTTTATTCTAATGCCCCGTTTAAACATGAAGAACAGAAGTTATAAGACAAAGGAAATGTGCTTCAAATCGCTTCGTTTCCAATAATTGCACAATGAATGGAGAGTCCCTGGATAATGCCTGAAAATCATGTCACGAATAATGCAAAAGCACGCCTTGTTTTCGGTATTTCAAATGCAGTAAGGAAAAAATAACGTGAAAATGAACTTCTAGCGAAAGCCGTTGGCAAAAGTAAGGTGGTCAGGCCCCAAACAGAATGATAAAACAAAAGAAATAATAGAAAAAAAAACATTTGGTAGTATTTTTTTGAACTTGCCCCCCCCCCAGAAATTGTTATCTCCCCTCTGGCTTGAAGGGGGTCATTCAAAAGGGTATAGGTTTTTGGGTGACATTTCACCAGAAGTACAGTCTTGTACTAGGGTTTCGGCTTGAGGCACTAGTTTTTTAATTGAGCACCAAGATAGGCTGTAAAGCCATTTGAAATGGGAGTCCTTGCCGATCAGCCTCGAGGCCAGGGGAAATTTCTAGGGGAGGGGGGCTAAAGCCAAAATCAATGATGCACCTCTGACGGACCCTAGAATTTCGAGGGGGAGGATGGTATTTCGTCTTGTCATCGCGCTAATAAATAAAGTTTTATGTAGGGTTCGTCGTGACATTTCTTTGAAAAAGTGTGGTACTAGATAAAGAGCTACGATACTATAAATTTCCACTAATCGAAGCCCATAAAAGGCAAAAGTGGATTAGAGGGGGGGGGGTTGGACACAAGAGATAATATAAGATCGATACCCACTTCGTAGTGTTGATACCTCTTCTTTCTATTCTTTTCTCAAAAATCTCAAAAATGGGGGCTGAGCCCTCTAACCCCCTTGACCTCGGGCCTGTTGCTGATGGTGTTTTTACTTTCTCCTGGTTCTGCTTGTGGTGCTGTTGTTGTTGTTGTTGTTTTCTTGGATTTTCCAATTGAATATGAGGCAGAATGTAAAGGATAGCACTCTCACGTGAAATATCAGGCTGAAGGCACAATGTATGCGAAGGTTACAAAGGTAAATCCGGACATCTTAATCGACTCGTGTCCGAAAATTAGTAAGTATACCCCTATGTTTGATAACTGTAAGCAAGAACTTACCGGCACTGACTCACCGCATTATCTTATGTCATCGTCAATGACAAATCCATCCGGCTCCTGCTCTGACTTCATAAGCCAATATGTAGGCTATATACACTTCTACAGAACACCAGTTTCAGGAGCGGATCCAGGGTAGAATCTGACTGTAGCAAAAGGTTGCGGCTTTATTTATAAGAAAGGGTGTGGTTAGATAATGCATTTTGCTATTTTGGCATGTGCCCCCTTGGATCTAAAAACGTAATCTTTAATGTTTGTGACTGAAACCCCTGCGTAGGTCGATTTCATTTTTATACTGAGATTCATCGAGAATTCAGTTTTACTTTCCATTCAATCCAACACCCTCCCCTTCTTAACAAAATAGCGGTAGTAAACCGGTTGTGATATCAGTGGCTATGCCTTCTGGCAAGGCCATGTTTCACTGCTCTCTGTCTACTGATTGGCCTGCGTCAACTACGTCATAGAATGTCTGTTTCTATTGGCCTGTGTCATTTCAGGCCTATCCTCATTGGTCTGCGTCATTCATTTCAAATTGACTGATGCTCCTGCCTAATTCTTGCAGCTCATAAGAAAAGCATTTTTATTGGCCGAGGTATGCATGCAATTATAAAATGTTCCAGGAGGTTGAGAGCTTAGGGAAAACCGGCGACTCTGCAGAACATTCAAATGTTTGACATTCTGGGCTTTTCGGAAATGCTGCAGGAGGCTGGGCTTTTAATAAAGTTGAGAATAACGGGCTAAAATCAAATAAGAAAGTTCTCATCAAGAAGTCATAATAAGAGCTTCAATAAAGGGAAATTTAAGATGGGTATTTCTAATTCTGACTGTACCAACTGCAACAGTTGAGTCACCTTGGATCCACCTCTGAATTTCTAGTTTGTAGAAAATAGGTATTGTACTTTGGAAAAGCTTTTTTAAAGGGCATGAACACCTGACAGTTTCCGTTTCAGTTTCATTCAGTATGTGGCAATTGCACGAACAAGACAATTTAAAGCAGATCGGAGAAAATTTATAACTATGTTAGATTAATTTTTCCAAAAACAAATTTTGGAAAATACTTTAGATACAAATAATGACAGTTATGGCTCTGGCTCATAGTGCAGGTACAGACTGAAAAATGTGAGATTTTGAGTTGCATGTCTGCATGCACCTGAGAATGGTTTAGAATAAATCGCTAACTTTGCTTAAGTTTCATCTGGAACAACTCCCAAAACTATATGCTGTAGATGAAGTTGGATAGAAATCAGTAGAGTCCTTTGACACCATGTTTTACACCTTTCTAGCCTTGCTGAAAATAGTTATATTTTTCCAGTGGAGACAACCTTTCTTTCCATTAGGATTTTTTTTATGATATGTGATGAGCTGTGAGTCCCAAGGCACCTTATTTCTTTTGGGTAAAGAATGAGAAGGCTATGCTTTTTCACATGTATTTTTTAACAAATTTTGAAATAGTCTGCTAGTTTAAATTAACTGCTATAATTCTTTACCAAAACACCAACAAAGACATTGAACTTTCCTCCACAAATTTTTATATACTTTTTTCTTTATGTTGCTCAAACTTTAATTCTGTATTTAACAAGTCTTTTGCATTTTTAAATTTAGTTGAATTTGAAAATGGCAATTTGAATGGTAGTCAAGAAGTAACAGAAAGAATTCGGTTTGATTTGCAAAAGGCAAAGTCTCACAATGCAAACAAATTTAAGAAAGAAGTTCTAGTAAGTTGCTGACTTTCAAATTACTGCCCTGGTTCATATGGCCAGAATTTCGATTTCAGTTTTTTCCATTTTTCAACTGTTTAGATTTGACGCTGTAGTCAGTTATTATGTTTATCAAAATATTAGTACTCAAATTAATGAAAATTGGGGGTTAAAAAGAGAGAAAAGAAATCTGAAAATGAAATTTTCCCTGCCCGGGAATAGATTAACGATAATCGCTTGACCTTGCAAGATGACTTTGATTGTGTTAATCTACGTGTGGTTTGCGGCATGTCCTTTATTGTCCCTCTCTTAATATTTGAATATATGTGGAGCTTATTTCAATTTATTGAGAAAAGTGCGTCTCATATTGCTGATTACCATGACCCGGATTATATTGTGGTCAGATGAGTCTGATCAACACGTTTCCATGCGCCTTTACTGAAACTCAGTTTTCTCGGAAGGTAAAAATCTTTTAGTAGTAGGTACAAAGTTGCCATTTAGGACCCTCCAGACCAATCAGTTGATCTGAAATTTGGTTCGATAGGAGATGAGGTGTGTCGGTACCAGAGTGTGTCTGCGTTTTCTGTGCAATCCACTGGTCTGGATTTTAGACGGATTGAAGCTGCTTGGTGGGCTTAAAATGTGAATTCAATTATTTGGATAGCCATTGCGAGGGAATTAGGAATTATATTGAGATTCTGAGATAAACTTTGGTAAATTAGGAAATGACCTATCTGCTAACGCCGGATTTGTGCTTCTCGACCAAGCTGGGGGTCCTAAATAGAGACCTAAATTGTTATCTTTTTTTCCTTTGAATTTTTTACAACTCTTTCTTTGCTTATTTTCTACCAAACTGCAGAGCCAAAAGCTTTTTCTTTCTTTCTTTTTATTTCATTACCTTCTTAGACAAGGAATATTTGATGTTTGGGTTCTTTATCTTATGATATGCTAATTGTAAGATGTAGATAGGATGCATATAAAGAAGCAAGTCTTAATAACATCTACATTTTTTTCTGCATTTTGTGCTATTACAATATTTTGCCATGCAAAACAGTTATTTACTGTTATAGCAAAAGGGGGCACAATAAGGATGGTGCTCGTTTAAATAATCTCAAAACCTAGAACCCTAGAAACCTAGAAGATAATCTCAAATTTAAAAAATGAAGAGCATTTGATCATGGAAGAGTTTTTCATTTTTGATATTTTAAACAATCTATTTACATCATGCTAACTTCATCTGAAACTTGATCTTTGTCACCCTCCTCTTTTAAGTTTGCATCAATCGGTTAATAAACTGACATTTTGCTTATAATAAACTTCTGCTTTAGACTGCAAACACTGGCAATATGAAGTATATTGGTAATCAGGTGAATATACCTTGTAGGTAAGTTTGCAAGTTTTCTGCGACCATTTTGTATTCTAATGTTTCAAAGGAAAATATGTTTGCAAACCCCTTTAGGTCTCTGCAATATCATGAAGCAGGGTCATAATTAGAGCATTTGAGTATCAATGAATGGTACCTGCCATATCAATGTCATTACAAATTGTCTTGTTTTATTTTCAGATATTACATTGGTGTCTTAGATAAAAGCAGTGGTGATATGGAAATATACAACACAACAATGTTTAAAATGCAGCCAGCAATAACTGGTAGGTGCCAGCTCCAATAAGTTCATTTAAGCAGTCATCAATGGATGCTACTTTTTAGTTTTTCATAAGTTTTCTAATTTTACCATCTTTGTTTAACAATTTGGAAATCTTATGAAAGTCTTGTAGTATTACAAAGCACACTGAGTCTGCGTCGGTCATCTGACATTCTTTGGTATTGAAACGAAAGGTGAGAGGAAATGGATATCATGATGCAAACATGATTAAAAGATTAATGTATCACATTAGCTTTTTCTTACCATCAATCAGTACAACTCAAAGCCCATTCCAGTACAAAGCATAATGCCGGCTTACTTGTGGTGCACAGATACATTATCATTGGGAAGGGGATCTTGTTGCTAATTATGCTTGTTTTCGTTGGGCAAACGCCGGAAGAAATCTGCCGAACAAAGAGAGTGGTAGACTTTTTAATGCAGAACTTGTCATTTCCAAAGTAAGCATGATTCAGACTTGCTCCAAGCCATACACTAATGAAGAAAGGGATAGGCGAACGAAATAGCCAATCCCACGTTCTTATTCCTCTATAGTGGTCTTTGTTCTGGAACTGATTGCTTACCTCTACCTCTGCCTTCTGGTGAACATTTGATGTTTGTAATACACTAAAGGGATAAGTCTGCGCCCCCGCAAAGAGAGATGCATCTTATTTCCTGCTTTATACCCACGATTTTAAAAAAGTAAAATTCTCATTGATCTTTTCATCCCCGATGATAAGACAGTTGTACAGAAGCAACTGATGCGTTTTTTCAAATTGCAAGGAGGTTCTATAACTGAATATGTTGAAGCAACGAAGCCTGACAAATATTGAACTACAAATGAATCGAGCTATTGGCAGCATCATATTCCTCCTAAGAAATGAACAATTCTTGCTGATAATCAAAGGATCGTATGGTCCTTCCTGGGATGGAAGGGTTAGCGTGCAATCATTGTGAACTTCTGTTCAACAGATTGCCGTACATCGCAAAATTTGGTACGTAATAACGTATCAACTAGGAAATAAGGCGTAGAGAGTGAATTGAATAGAGAAAGCTACTTGTTCTTGCACTGATAACCAATAATGCATAAATATCATCAATTTTATAGAAGAGAACAACACAGCAATGGACATTTGTGATGGAGAAAAGGAAAAAACATTTATTGAAAAAGTAAGCAACGTTCAACTTAACAGATAATTCTTCTGTGACGTAAACTTTTGCCTGAGATCTCATTACTGTACCCATAACATCGGCAATTTAAACGTTACTCGGAGCCAACTGGGGGGGACCTTTTTCACAAAAATCTGCCACCTAAGGTAATTAATATCTAGAGATGGATCTTGTCGGCATTGCAAATGATTTCCAAAGACTGATCGTACTTTTTATCTAATACAAAATTGCTTTTAAGCTTTTAGTCGTCTATTAGAGCTTTTGAAGGCCAAAAAAGTTCCTTTTAGGCAATTTCCATTTCATCTCTTTGTCCTTTCAAAAGCCTCAAACGTAAGCCGCCATTATGCTTTTGCATAGTAAATACATATTGTGGAAACTAGATAAACTACTTTGTCTAAAACCATCTACCTCTTGGTTAATCAGGCGTCAAAATCTAGTTTCTGATAGGTCACAAAATAACACAATATATTCTGTTGGACATACAAAATGGCAACCCTAATTCAAAACAGCACTTATTTGATAATCTAGGAAAGTCATAAACGAAAAGTTTTCGAACCTGTTTCACTGATCTCCAAAAGGCTTTTAACTTTGCTAAACAAATCGATGATCCTTATTTGCTCTGCCCCTTCTTTATCAAGATTGATCTTTATCCTCAAATTCTGGAAAATTTTTCCAATCATGCTTTCTCTATGACACATTTATGATTTGAAGAATTGTTCAACTTTACCTACCCAATAGAATCACATTCTTCTATATTTGTGTTCGCTTCTCACTTATTTAAGAACGATAGCCTTGTTGAGGCTTTTGGCAGTGCAAGGCAAAAGCGAGCTGTTTCAGCGAGGAAGAAGAACGTCATTGATAAAGAAGAAATCAGTAACAAAATCCTGAAAGTTGCTGGAAATATTGATTTATCTGCAAAATTGCCTGATCTTCAAGGTAAATACAGTTACTCAAACATGTTGGTTATATATAGCAAATAATTAATCAGTATTCAGTACTCAGAGCATGAAAACGTCGGGTAATGACTGATAAGTCGACGGAAACAAATTACACTTTCACGAAAAAGTGTTAGTGTTTTGGGCTTTCAAGACCAGCGAACTCTTTGACTCGAAAAGCGATGGCTCTTGCCGATGTTACTGCAGTATGGACAAATATATACAGTAGATAGAATTTCATTTGTGCCAGAGATTTCACCATTTCTACTTATTTTTGCACAACACCGCTAGCTAAATAGGATTTTGGGATTTGTTTACAAGCTTAAAACAGATTTTTCCCTCGTAGATTCTTCCAGGGATTCAATAACACCACCGATCAATTTGTTAGCTTCATCCCCTGCGCAGCTGTACAATATAGAAGACAGTATCCTTGTAATTACGTTTGAATTCTTGGGAAAGAAAGCATCATTTACTTACTAGAAATATTTATGACCCTACATCACTTACTCACGTTTATAATGACATTCAGGATATTTCTATACAGGATACAATGTTATTTGATATCATTCTAGAGCTTTTCCTACTGCCACCAGATACATGCTATATATATGCATATATACTTGAATAATAAGAAGGCGGACGCATATATAAGGACATACTTTTTCAACAAATTTTTCATTTTACTTTTAAGAATTGTCAATCTTAGTTTTTACATATTTGTTACATAGATGTATAAATATATATGCATAGTATATACTTAATAAAGATGATGCAATTTTATAGACCTACCGAGGAAAACTTTTATTATTCCTTGATTACTATAAGTCATATCGCCGACGGATGAGCCTGTTATTTTGGAAAATGCGAATGAATTCATGACATCAACAGAAGAGACCATAGGAATATGGAGGACTGAGAACAGGTAAATCAGTGCAACGGCGTTTGTTGCATTTCAAATTACGATGTGTACAAAAAGCCTACTATTTTGTAGCAGTTAATATGGACCTTTGCACATGCCTTACATTTAGGCTACGTTTACATGAGCATAAGTGTATCGGATCTATACTGGATCCGATCTACTTTTGGTTTGAATCTAAACTGGATCTACTTCAAAAGAGATACCTTAGTCTCAATTCTAGCTCGAACCCAATACGATACCCCATCCTCAACAATAAAGATGATCCTCAGAAAAGCTTCAACTTTTGTTGATAATCGAAGCCTAGCACCAACCCTGGCCGTAGTCCCGATTATTTGCCGATCCTTATGCGCAGGAATGTGTGCCGGAAAACTTTTTCGTCTGGTACCTCTGATCTATGGATCGTTGAAAAATGCTTCAAATATTCGAAGTTATGTATGCAATTTGGCAATGAAATAAAACCTATTAACTGTTTAATAACTGAGTGGTTGATAACTGATTTTTATCTGCAATGCCGTGGTTTTTATCTTAGATATCCAGAGTACATCTTAGAACGCCTTTCACGATTGCCAGCCAGTGAAGATGCCAAGATGAATAAAGTTGTGCAGCTGCAGTACATCAGTTACTTAATCCAGTTCTTCAAATTAACGTTGGCAGACTTAAGAAGGAAAGGTAATAAGTTTGAAATAAATTCAAAGAACATCGTAAACTTCATCATCAAACTGAGACCAAGAAAAGAATCTATTTTAAATGGTATGTTAGAATATAGCAACCATTGCAAAAAGGAGAGATTTTTCATTTTCTTATTTTTCAAGCCTGTTCATCTCTTTCAGCAGACTTTCATCTCGAATGATAACTTTTTCCCCTAGCTTATAATATCACCAAAAGTAGCTCGTCTTAATGTCTCAGGGCAGTTGGTAGCGACTAGCTAGCAATTGGCAGTGGGTATAAGGTATCATTCCATTGTTTATGGATAATGACGTCAAAGGTATAAAAGGCATTAACGCATCCATATTGGGAGGTGGATAGAATCAAATAGTTAACAACTTTTCAGTTGCAGAAAAATAGCTGTCATTGCTATCTCCTTTCAGCCCTATCTGTTCATCCTATCTTTATTATCTTTAAACTCTTTGAGATGCTTGAGCTTAGACCCTTAACGGTTTTGTCAATAAAACCTTACCCACTTTTTATGACCAGTCCAGTTGATCTATATGTGACGCGTAAAAATATTCTTTAATATGGTTTAGATTAGATTCGTTATTTTGGTGCTAAACTTTGGAACGCATTGCCCGGTAAACTCCGAATTGCTCCATCAAAGGTTCACCGATTAATTTAAATAACACCGAAAAAGAAGACAACTTATATTAAATTAAATCTGCCTTGCAGTATCAGAAGAAGGGGTGGAGCTCTCTCCTTTATAAGCTTACCTATTCGGAGAGCTCCTCCTGTAAGTAGTTCCCTGAACACGGTTTATTTTCTCTTATGGTATTTTATTATTGTATTAATTTCTCTGCTGTACGGTTTCTTTATTATTATTTTTTGTTGTCACGAAGTGTAGCTAAGACTTGCTGAACATTTCGAGATATAATCAAAGTCATCTTCCAAACGTCATTCAGTGATTTCATTTTTCCAGATTAACAACAGAGATACTTTTATTACGATTTAATAAAACTTGATTACTACTGCACTTGTTCAAAGTTTTAATATTTTACCACGCTGCGAAGACAAATTATTGTACTTTCATGATTTTAGATGCGCTACAAGGAGTCCCATCACAAATCAAGAACAGATTATTTGCACAGTTTTCTCTGGAGAAAGGCAAGAAAAAGTGCGTGGTTTTTTTTATACTTATTTCTTAAACCAGATGCATGAAACCTGTTCATTGAGTGGAACATTACCCATAACTATAACAGCATCTAACTTGCACGAGCTTAGAAGTATATAACGAGCTTGCAGATGAACCTATCTTATAAGTAGTTTATTTGAAGCTCCCCTCACGAATATTTCAGCTTTTTTAGACAACGGCCAAAGAACAGAAGAAACGCGGTGCAGCAATACATATGAATATATCTCACCCTGTGACGACGACGCGTACGAAAATGCAATTGAATGTAGTTTCCATAGATCGGTCTTAAATTCTCAAAAATGGCTAGTGGTAGTTATATTCCCCACACTTTTGGAGTATGCTTTTTTTATACCGAGGGGAATTCAAAATTTCCATTCTTTAATCATAGTGGGCAGTAATGATAATTATTGCAACATCCGGTTTAAATAAGCTTAAGTATAGACAACAGCTTGCAATTCAACCTAATATAAAAGTAGTTTGACGTTATTTGTTCTGCCAGAGAGGAATACGATATCTACCGAAAGTTCCAATAATAATTACGGAAAGATAAACAGAACAAAATAGCAAGATGCCGATAAAAATGCGCTTGATTGCCTGCTTGTTTTGACCAATCATTGTTCCCCTTTTGGTGATCTTTAATTTTTTGCAATGGGGGCGGTTATTCACCTTTTATTTGTTTTTAATTACTCTACAAAGTCATTTAATTTTCATCATAATTAAAGGTTCATCCCGAAAAGATTTAAAGACAAATTATTGTGCTATATCTTGGTATTAGCTCTAATTATTGATGAGTTCATACTGGATTGTACTACCCTCATGAGAGACCTGAAACTGGGACCAGCTAGGTATGTCTTTTATTTCGATCAATTAAGCAGTTTCATTATTCCCCATACTTTCTTACTGCACGAAAAACCTGCCGGCAACGGTAGCACGTTTCTGTGAATCGTAAAACACGCTAAACAAACAAATTAAAGAAGATCAGTTCAAATAAACTTTCAAATAATAAAAAGGTGATGATAACATCTATCAGGTATTAACAAAGTGATAGGTAAGACCAGACTATGGAAGGTATTAAGTCATCGCATAGTACTAGGTATCGCCTTTTATTTAATATTTCAGCCCATCTAGGCAGACATGGGAGATATGAACGGGATATTTCCCAAATGGGCTGGGGCCATGTGTGCCAGCCCGAGTTGGATTGACAGATGAGAGTTTGGTGGAAATCAGAGTGGGGGTAGTGTATAAAGAAATCGGGAAAACTTTTCCAGACTGGTGTGCTTATATCAAAGGGCTTTTATGTGCGAGAATATCAAGACTTGCATGCGGGAGCACGACTGATTGGATTGTTTAGGTGGGGTATAAGTAGTTCAACTTGATAGCAGAGCTCACTGTGTTGTTTTTGCTCCAAGTTTTAGGCCGCAAAAACAGTCAGTCCGGGCTGATATGAACATGTTACTTGTAACGAGTGCGTCTTAGGTATTTTGTCATATAGTTTATTGTATTATTTTAAATGGAGACAATAGGCCCATATCAATTTCCCCCTGCTCTTTTTATTGATTTTGTTTATGTTTAAGGATTGGTATTCACCTAAAAGCAGTGGGGTGTTACGTCGAAAGCAAAAGATTCAAGAAAGATTCAAAGGACACCGATTCAGGGCAAAAATCAACTCCAGCCACCTTAGCAACTCTGAAATTGCCATTACCACTTAATTTTCTACAAAGGAAAGAAACCCCCTGATTGAACATCGTAGTAATTTTTAGATTCTCGCTTCCCAAAACCTGTTTGGCTTTAAATGAAGGTGCACTGGAAACGCAGTATAATTTTGTATATATACGAGAGTATACTTTTGCGCTAACGAAAAACTTTAAATATGGAATTTAAAGGATATTATGAAATAGTTTTCTTTGATTTTAAGAACAAAACATTGAGGCCTAGGTTACACGATATCAGATTCATTTTGACTCCGGATTGATTCCACGCCAAATGACGCTGGTTTCATTAGAATTACACGCACCGGAGTGCTGTCAACCAACGTATTTCAATTACATGGCACCGCTCGCTTCGAAGCTGCGAAGGTAAATTGCATTATTTTCTTTTGCGCCAACAAAAAGAAGTTCAGCAGATCAGATTTAGGAAAGTTTTGGCGAAATCGTGTTCCCAGAGGTCGGCTGCAAAGCACTTGTTTGAAAGGAAAATTTCTGAGGTTGAATTGCGGTGGGAAACAGTGAAAGCATACCTACAGACTGTATGTTTGTGGGCAAGACCAATCAGAAAGATGAAACACCAGAAAATATGCCTGTAAAATTGAGAACAATGATATTATTGAGCCTATGAGTGCCTTAGAAATGAGTTTGTAATCCATTTTGCGTGCAAATCTCATGCTTTCAAACAACAATCAGTGCATTCCAACAACTGTAAACTTTGGCGCCAACCTCAAAAATATGGCATGGATTATCTCGAAAGGAAGCCACGGAGTGAAAGCGCATCGTATTCTTGCCGCTACATGTGACCTTAGCCTGGAGTGGTGTGGCTCCACCTCACCTTCCAAGCGGATCAATATCACTCCACGAATGCAGGCGGATCTGCACCACACCGGATTGCCGTGGTGTCGTATAACTGCACACCCTATCTGATATCAAAAGTAATCCGGTGTGATACGAATCCGATATCGTGTAAATGGGGTCTGAACTTCCTTTCGATTTTTCCAAAAGGATAACTTCTCATCCCCAATAGCATAACTGCAGAAGAGACAAGCTGAGCCGTTAACACCACTTAGGTTATAAAGATTCAAACCAGCTACTTCTTTATCTAACAAAATATAAAATCTCTTGGCTCACTTTCTTAGTTTAGTAATAAATCATATACACTCAACGTTTGTCAAAGAACAGGCTACGTCTCCTATAATTCATCTACAATTTGGCATGAACAAAAAACCTTTATTGATATTACATAACTACCGGTTCTATTTGTGTTCGATGAAAGTGGATAGTCTCAAAACAAAATATCGTGATCTAACCGAAAGTGTCGTATTCAACTGGTTTACCGATCCATTTTCCAAAGCCCCGATCTGCCAAACCTTTCAGCATGATTTTTTTTGCTTCCTGGAAGTTTTGCGCTGCGAGTTTTGCGCTGTGATATGTTCTCATTGGTAGATTTGCATTAGTCAGTTTCACCAGATGACGATATTTTTCCAAAAAAACCATTTTTGAGAGGCGTGAAGGCATTGATACAGGGGTTTGACCAGTTACACCGTTTATAGCTTCCATGGTTGTTTGGCCGTAATACCAGTTATAACTTAAATTTGTCGCCTTTGAAGTGTCTCTACCCTCCATTTTGGAAATCTTGCCAAAATCTGGTTTCACGACAGCAAATGGTTGTGGAAGATCTAAAAATTAAAAGTTCGTCTAATAATACTGTTATAAGCAAACTAAAATTATTCTCATATTTGGATCAAGCAAAGCCAGAAAAATTAGAGAAGCGCAAATTTGCATGATGCGGCGGATGATAAAGGTCGCACTTGGTCTGAAAGGCAGTGGTTTGTCTACTTTTTCGGGTATGGGTCTTTACAAGTAATGGTCCCTAAACCACCCAAATACCTCTAAGACACAGGAAAACTTCGTGACACATCTGCTCCTATACTTTGCAAGAAAAAATGGTCAAAAACATTGATAGAAGAACATAGCAAGAGGGCCAAAACTTCATGTACAGATGACACAGACTTAAATTCTTGGAATTGTTAAGAATGTAAGGCAAACCAAGCTTTAGACTTACTTTGTAAATCTGCCACTCTTGAATAAAGGGAACGAAATAGATGCTGATGGTTATATTGATCAGCAATGATGATACCCTTCAAATACACCGGTTTCATGAAATGGGTTAGTAGAGAGCCTTGAATGCCAAGAACATTCCATTTCATGATTTTGTCACTGCAGGACATGGTTAACACGCGCTCTCCCGCTAGGATACCGTCAATTGTTTGAATTCCGCTAGCAGGCACGGGAACGGTTCCTATCAAGAGATTATTCCAAATTAAGGATAGATGTCAATATGATGCTCTGATATTTTCAGATGATATCAGATTTGAACAGCATTGCTTTCCTCAAAAATGGGACATAAAGCACCCATGTATTTTTGTCTATCATTTGATGGTTTCGACAAAATTTTACATCAATGACAGTAGCGAACCCTGTCCCTTACCTTATCTATCTAATTACTGTTGTAACTAAATAGACATTATATCGCGAAAATTGGTGAACTTGTGGTTAAAAAGATGAAATTAAATAAATCCTTTGATAAAAACAGCATAATAACGATCTGTGTTTCGATATATGCGGACCTCGTAACTCCAAGTTACAGAAGAGTTGGTGGTTAAATAGAGATAACTTTATGAAAAATCAATGTGTCAAATCCAAGTTAAAAGCAACTTGCAGGAGCAAAATGATGGCCATGATTGGCACTAATAAAAAACGCTTCAATTAAGAACAGTTTCAGTTTATTTTGAAACACAATAATGGGTACATTTTTAAATTGTAACATGGGTCGTTTCAAGCTTGAAAATTTCAAGAGCTTTTCCATGACCTTGATAGATAATTGGTTTGCAATATAAATACATGGTAGTGTCAATCTGTCTGTATAACAAAGGAAAAAGCAATCCTTGAATATGCTGTGCACAATGGAGTTGGAAAGGCTTGAAGATAAAGCAAGATCTGATGTATTCACCAGCACATATTGGGATTTCTGGGAGCCATACCCTCAGCCACCATGTAAAACTTAGATTATCCCAATAACATATTTAGCTTACAAAAAGTGAAACATTTCTTGCCGGCCCAATGCACGTAACTATCTGAGACCATATGAAGATCAATGAATGCCATCTTTCAATAATTTTATGCAACTAATGGGAATTGAAAGTATCACATTACCTTATATACTTGACTATTCCAAATTTTGCAATTTCAATATCCTCTTTTGGTGTTACATTTAAACTACTTTGAGACTAGAAAACAGCCCAGGCTGACCCATTTTGAATTCCTAAGCCACTTCTGCTCGCATTTTATAACAGTTCATTTTTTACTCTTCAGGAACATGCATAAAAAAAGATTTTTATAGTAGTATCTTCCAACAGAAAATGAAGAACTTTGCACAACCAATCAGGTCCTTACTAGATTTGAGATGCAGGAAGTGTGGGTTATAAGAGTTTTTCAATAAACATGAGCAGTATCAGCAGAAACAGATAGGCAACTTAGGCACATAACAGGTCAATCTAATCTGTTTTTGAGTTTCAATGTATTCCATTCCAATTCAAACCAGCTTACAGTGTGAGAGAAATGCAAACCCTGTTTTACTCTTATTGAAATGATAATAAAAATTATTAAACTTGCTAGGTTGGATTTTTTACTGTTGAGCTGGTTTGATAGGATTGGAGAGAGTTGATGGCATTCCAATCCTGACATGGGAAAAAATAAATGCTTGTTAAAAAGAACTTCAAAAAATAATTTGATACATGCTGCTTAAAATGAAGTGGAGCAGAACGGGGAAGTAATAGCAGATTGAATTGTCATGAACAGGTCTATCAAGATAAGCCTCCAAGGCTAATCTGCACCATTACTGTGCAAAAACACATAAAACAGGCCTATATGGTTTTGTGCTAGAAAAAGAACACTACATCCAATAGCAAGTAGTTTAGGCCTCTGCGAAAGGATTTTAGCAGGCACATGGCTGGTCTCACATCTTGTGACAAAATTTTGAATTGAGGTGTGCAATTCATGTCAACAGTAGTTGCTCATTTACATGCTATACCCATCAAAAAATGAAACAATATGATAAGAATGTGAGGAAATAGAAAACATTGGAATCTGGATATTATCTGCTGCCAACAGTCGAAAAACAACTATGTCAAACTGGATTATGATTTGATATTATCACCACAATTCAAATTTACTTTGGAGCAACATTAACTGATTTAACTTAAAGCAATGTTGAGGGGACAAGGATGATGATAGGATGATGTCACACTTGTCCATTATGTTAGAACAAAAGGCTATTGTCTTCCAAAATATTGGAGGGCAAACTGCCCCTCTCCCCCCCCCCCCCAGATGTGTCTGCCACTGACAACACAGTTTCAATTAAAGTCCATGAGACCTATGTTCCTGAAATAAATTTAAATTTTTTTAATCCAGAAACACGTGACAGTACAAACTATTCCTATTAGTGACTTATTTATGGCTTTTGGAATTCTTTTCCTAAATATCAATGTTTCCATATATTCTCTGTTGCAGTCATGTGCGTATCCAAATCAAAATTAGATTTCGGTTCCAGTCATTAGGGCTGTTAAGGACTTTTTATTCCCACAACAATGCTGTTGTAAAACTTCATACATTATCATTGTCCTGGTTTAACAAGTCCATAATGTCAGAAACTTCATGTTTGCACAAAAATCTCTTTCACACAGAAACTTTTAAAACAAACTTACCCTGGCCATTTTCAATTTTTGTCCTCAGCATGCCAATAGTTTTGTTACTGGATGATGTCTGTGCTAAGTTGTAAACTCTTCCATCTCCACATGGGGCTGTGTTTATGTAAAGGAAGAGACACAGGCCTGATTTGAGCTGAAACAACTTTGATTTTGGTTCCCTTTCCAAACAACTTTCTTTGCCTCTCACTGCAAGGTCCAGCTGATCAAAAAAGAATTTCCGTAAGCCACGAGACGCAATAATTTCAGCATGACAATCATTTAACGATTTGCCAGAGTTGCATAAACATTCACCACCTATACACTTGGTTCCAGTTCCAATACTTAATACTTCAAACATTTCCAGCATCACACCATTCTGTTCCTTAGCCATTAAAATGGAAGCAATAACTTTGTATGGGATGTCAGGCTGGAAGACTTGGGAGAATTTTAACATGACAGCTTTAAATATCTTGTCTGCAAAATCTGAGCTGATGTCGCTATGGTTGTGGTCCACAGACTTATTTGCACTTTCAATATTGTGTTCCTTTATTCCGTAGAGAATTTCAAGAGCTCTGGCAGCAGCTGAATTTTTTGCAGACCTTTTATTTGGTCCATACCCATCAAAGGTTTTGCCACCAATTGTAACAAAACATGTGAACCTAGCATGGGTGTTTTCAGTGTTTTCATCACCAAACAAGAAACCAACATCTTGATGGAGCTCATATAAAATGCTAACTGGATTCTTAGCACCTGCTTCAGGAGGACTTTTTCTGGGCACTTCACCTGAAGTTTTTGGCATCTCTGGTATCACAATGGAACTTTTCCTTGTTACTTTGATAGAATCTATCTCATTTCCACTTTGTGGGATCTCCATTTCACCCTCTGCATTTGGAAAATGTTGATCTTCAACATATTCTTTCCTTACATCATCTTTCAATGAGGACCAGGCATCCACACTTATTCCATGAACATTTTCAAAAACTTTCAAGGCAAGCTTTAATTTTGCCCTTTTCTTTGACAGTGATGATGCAGTGTAGATATGGCCATCAACATTAATTGCTACCAAAAAGTATGATGAAGCTTGGTTTTGTTTCTCCTCTTCCATAAACTCAGGGGTTTTATAATACTCATGGAACATCTGGAGTGGGTTTTTATTTGTATCAATCATTTTTTCAATAGGTGATAGCATATCTGCATCATCATCGCTGTAGTTATCTTCAAATCCCATCTTGGCAACTCGAAATTTTGCTTTTTGCATGTTATGATCTATTACCTCGTACTCCTTCCCTTTCATTTTTAACTTGGCTTTCCATTTTACTTCATTACCTTCTTCCTCAATTTTATTCATCTGAAATTTTGAATTTTGATCCACCCATTTGACCCTGGCAAATGGATGCATTTTACTAAGCGTAGAAGGACTGTTGCTGCTCAATGTTGATTTGGGAGATTTAAAATATTTCACACCAAAATATTTGGAGAGTACTGACTTTGCAAGCTCTATTTTGGCAGCTCTTTTTCCAATACTAATACCATGAAATGTCTGACCACCTATGTCAACTTTGCAGCAAAACCGCAAGGTAGAACCTGTATCCAACCACTCAAGCTGACTTTGTATGTTAGGAAACAGTTCATGAAGCACCATAGCTGGAAACTCAGAGGCCTTTTTTAAATTAAATGGAATACGCATTTCTTGCATCCTTCTTAGGTTCATTTCTAAAGGGTGGTTGTTAATTGGCCAGTTGTTACCTGAGAAATTTGTATCATCAAAACTGCCTCCCATTGGGTTGGTAACATCCTCAGTAAAATCAGAAATTGTTTGTGATGGTGGATTTTCAATAATGGGTGGTTCTACCGGCTGTGGTGATAAGTTTTGGAGAGGGCCTTCGAAACCTTGGTTTTGAGTTTCGCTAAATGTTATGTCTAGCGACTTTAAAAGGCTCTTTGCAGCTTCGGTTTTTGCTTTTGATTTTGAATACCCAAAACCCTCATGCCGCTCTCCTTCATAAGAAAAACTTGCATTAAATCCAGCATTTATGCCCTCACCTTTGGGGACAATGTCGAACTCGAAGCTTCCAAACTTCTCATTTAGGACAACGAGAGGAGGCTTTAATGCTATTGGGAGGCCCCTTTGACGCCTCTTTTGCCTGCTATACGGCAGCCAACTACGACGTTTGAAACCAACTTGGCTTTCTCTATCTCGGTCTCCATTCTCTGCTTCAGCGGATGAAGATTTATCTGTCTGCACAGGCTCGCTCTCTACCTCCATTGTTTACCACCTGCATGGACAATCAACCAAAGCAGATGACAACATGCAAGGAAGAAGCTAAATGCTAGGCCCACTGGCCAATGGCAAGGCCCTCATGGTGTGCACAATGAGGAGTCTGGGTCTCACACAGTGGCGCCGTGGCCGGGGGGGCCAGGGGGGGCCATGGCCCCCCTGAAAAATATTTGTCGGATGATTTCGATGCTTGTCGGAAATTTTTAAGTTTATATTTGTGAAATTTAAAAAATTTCCTTTCCACAAATATTCTGTGCTGTAGGAAGTTCATCTCTTGTTATAAGTGTAACCCTAGAAGTGACAGTTTGCAACATCAAAGTCAGCGGTGTCGTGGCCGGGGGAAGGCCCATTGGAAAATTTCGACATTTTTTTCCATTTTTCGGAAAAACCATAAATTAATTGATTCAATTTTTTTCATCGTTCGTGTTTAATTTTCCATGATTCACAAAAAATCAAATACGACAGAGTGCAAGAAGAGAGGGGCATCCAAAGAGTCCATCGCCCGCAATGGATTTCAACCACTCGATGGTGGTCGCACCAAAAGGCACTTGAGAATATGTGTTTTGCAAGCTCAGAGGACTTGTTTAACTGCTTGTTATATATGTTACAGCAGTGCCAGTAGTCAAACGAGAACGGTCAATGAAGATGTAATCTTGAAAACAAGTTTACATCTTTTGAAACCACATTTATTCCCGAAGATTTTCGCCATCACCCACCCTGCTTCAAATATTCTTCAGTCAAAGCAAATCGATCTGTTGATTGCGGTAAGATTAGTCGAGACGGCAGAGGGGCGGTTACCACGAATGCGAAACAAAGGAGTCAGTAGCAGGCACAAATTGTCCAGTAAAACGTGCAAAGAGAAGGAAGAAGGCGAGTGACAAGCTCTCCAATTACAAAAGTGAAGAGAATGCAACCGCCAAATACTGACGGAAAACATGCATCTAGTCAATTGATAACGCCTTATCATCAATAAAGACACGATTCTCTAGTCATAAAGCCATACTTTGTGAATTTGCGCTGCTCGATCCAGAACAATTCTGCTAGATTATCACAACTGATGGCGTACCAGATGATGCATTCCATAATGTGGCCAAAGAGAAGAATACGTCTTTTGAGGTGAAGATGAAAGGAGAGACCCCTTTTAGCAGAAATGGATAGAAAAGATAGGGACTTTGCGAGGGAGAACTTCATCACAGCATTAAGATTTATTGAAGAAAATCTTGAACACTTTATATAGGATTCTTGTCACTCTTCCTATAGGCTCAACCAAATGACAGTGAAGGGACACTCTCAAAATTAAAAATTGTTATGAATTGTTTCCGGTGAACCATGGGACTGGATCATTTAAATTCCCTTATTCTGTTAAGCGTTAAGAATAGTATGTTGAAATCATAAATTTTGATGAGATATATGATGTTTTTGTAAAAACACCATTGCTAAGAAAGTAGTTAGTACTCTGAATTCAAATGTTACAAGACCTTAAGTCTCTATCGAGTCGACAATCTTTAGATTTGTAATGATATATTCTGGCTCCCTCATTTTCTCCTTCTTTCAGTACATCACAAGATTCTTCATTGACTGTTATGATACCTTGAGAAACAAGACATTATAAGGGGGCTCACTGCTGTTGATTTTGTCGGAAAAATTGTCTCATCGTCGGAAACTTTGAACCTTTGGCCCCCCCAAAAATTGTGCTCCCACGGCGCCACTGGTCTCACATCACGTCCGGTTTCGTTTTGTTGCATTGTGATCAGTGATGGTGACAACGCATACAGATTAAAATACAAAAGAAAAATACATTACTAGAACTACATAACTAGAACTAGAAAAAAATACATAACTAGAATCAAAGATGTTTCTCCCAAAATATATTTCTTGACGTTCTGGAATATGAGTTTCGATTTGCAAATCATGTGTAAAAAACCATGTTGCTGATCAATTAAATAAGACGGAAAGAATTTTGTGTAATCAGAAACTATCAAACTTTGATTTTCTTTGGACAGATTTGCATTTAATATACCAACACTTGCTTTTTTTAAATCAGCACTTCAGCGGTGCATTGCTGTTCCAAATTCCTACCTTTATCCATGCTCTACTGTAATATTTTTATTGTCCCTGCCTATTCTCAGCCAATTGTCAGATTTGTCGATCTTTTAATAAAAACAATTGCCATTGTTAGGTTTCTAATAATAGAATGTAATGGATAACGCTTGCAACATTTTCAAGATTCGTAGCAAAGTTTTTAGCTACTATCTTCGTGGTGTAAGGCCTTTTTATCGAGTTCTACAAAGTATTGATGTGAGTTTGACTGACTGAGCCAAAATGACCACGCCCAACGGGACATTCTCAATATGGGTTTTCTTTCATTTAACAGGATTTTAATCTTATGGCACCTTAAAACTGGTGGTGGTAGGATTAATGGAGAATATTTTTCACAGAGGACACACCTACAAGTAAGAGAGTTGTAAAACGTATAGTAAATCAAACTTATCACATTGAAGCTGTGCTCTGGTCGGATTTGATTTGTCATGAAGTTGTTATCTAGCATTATAAAGTAGTTAAGAAGCCTTATGCAGCATTTTGATGAATTTGTCACGCCCTAGTATAGACCACACTGTTTTGGAAGCCACCTAGCGGACGTCAGATTTTCGGCTTGATCTGCTCCTGGGCAATAGCAATATATCGATGTCTCGGTGTCATGCTTATGTTCTTATGGCAAGAGTGGAAGCTCACCCCCCCCCCCCCTCTGCTGCTCTCAGTAGGCACTCCTTCGGGCTGGCTGAAGTCTGGTGGGCAGAGGAGCCGTCAAAGACTATATATTTCGTCCATTTGTTTCATTAAGGGCGGCATTACTGTTAATCTTTAAAGATTGCTTTTCAGGCGACCGTGCTAGAAGTAACTATTTACAAGTTACGACAAGAACGATATAAGTCATTAAAATCATAATTTCTTCTCAAAAATAGCACGGGATGGCGCCTGCTTTCCTTCCAGCATAAATTTTGCAGATGAAGCGAGCTCAGCTTCTGGGAGGGAAGGCCATCATTTCGGACGTGCTAGAATCTTTATTCCTGGCAAAATGAAGTAATTTTCACCTGTAACGGGTCATATGAGGGATGGTACAATGACATACACAGTGTTTCTAATACTAAAAAATACGTGTAGTCGATAGAATATGACTTATTATAAGCTAACCAGAACGAATAAAATACAGACAAAGCAAACGAATGGACCTAGTTTACGTCAAGGATTAAACATTGAAATATTGATAGAAAGGTCAGGTATTGGTCAATAACATATCTATTTCGTATACGTTGAAACCAGTTGTCCATTTACATCTAAGTCGTACCGCTAAGGTTTCAGACTGGCCAAAGGTTGTCTATTGTATGCAAAGCAGTGACCATATCTACTTAAATACGAACAAGCAACATCTTTCTCATTTGGAAGGGTATCTTGGAGAAAGAAACGGTAAGTTAATACTTGGTTTCTAAAGCAATTTATCTTAATTCAGCAAACTAATGGTTTGTCTCTATTTCTTTGTATTCTACCATGCCACAAATCTAAACAATTTTGATGTTATACAATGGTCAACAAATCAAAACCTATGAGATGGGAATAATCTTTGAGACTTTCTGATATGATAGGGGCAGTAAGTAATTCGACTATTTCAAGCTAGACCCATAGCCGACTTGCTTTTCATTATTCCTTTCCCATTTAGGCGCCCAAAGATGAAGACAACAATGATATCAGTTTTAACTGCATTCATTTTGGTGTCCTCCCATTTGACCGAAGGTAATGAATTCTTTTTCCAGAAATTCTATTGATGGAAATTTAGCATATGCATAATCGAAATTTGCTGAAATATATCTGCTAACAAAGTTGCTGTGCCGCAATTTGCTAGACCTATTGTTATCTCTTTCTTAACAAAAGTGTGCGCCCTTCACTCACCTTCAACAAATGTTCCTCCATGATTGTGCTTTTCGCAAAGAAATATATCAAAATTTAATTGAAAATAGATATCCAATGGATAAAGCATGACGAATTATCTGCCCCTTAGAACTCTTGAAAGAAGCTAATGCTTTTGTTGGTCAGTTAGGAAGGGGATGAAGGAAAACGAAGGGATCTTGACAAACCTTGAAATCCCACTAGCCAAAGTATTTAAACCATATTGATGCGGAGCGCCAGCAAATAACAGAGCAAGTAAAGTATCAGTTACAGTTAGTAAGAGCATAGACTAGACCCAGCAAACTATAGATATCAAATTTTACAAGCAAATAAAAGGGAACATTGGGTATGAAGATGTAAAAATTAGCACAACACTTCAAAATCTTTCTAAATTTGTCAAAAGAATAAGTCTAAAAAGTAAACTTTGATACTAACTATCCCTCGATAAAATTTTCATTTCACCTCGGCAGTATTCGCCCGGCGAAATGGAACAACCGCATCGAATATGTAGAAAGGCATAGAAGAGTAAAACCTACAATCCTAGAACGGATCAATTTGAAAAAACGACTGATATTCATTGATATTTTCCAATTCCTAGCGCTTCAACAGTCTCTTTTTATAAAACTTAGGTTTCTTGAATTTTTGTTGCAACATGTACTCAAAAAAGATTGAGTTTTTTCAACACAGTACTTGAAGGGGTAAAGTAGATGTGAAATTTACAATTGGGTAGCACCCTTATTAATAGTATAAGTTGCGTCTCAGCCAATGCCTAAGAAAGACTTATCGCTACTGTCAATATCAATTTATGTATCGATCTAAAAAATAGCATGGTTTTGCAATATTCAAACTTTTGAAATATCGCTAATGCATTTACATTAGAGTGTTCAATATAACTGTCACAGATAATTTATCATAGACGTCATGACTCCAAATGTATGAGGCAAAGCTAAAAAGAATGTAATATCCCTTTTTATTATACAATAATCAATTATCTAATCTTCGCGTTTTTTTCATGCTGTGACCGTTTTTTCTCTTATTGCATGTGTAGAGAAGATTAAGACAGTTTAAGATAATTTTATGCCTGACCAATAGTGTTCAATATTACTGAATGTGTGTTAAACCAGGGAATATGAGGATTGGTCATGGCAATCTTGCACAAGGGAACACCGCAAAACAGTCGTCGACTGCGCACTTAGGATCTGCTTCACGTGCTGTTGATGGAAAAAAGGGGACAGGTTTCCATTCTGGGTCATGTACACACACATATTCACAGCAAAATGCTTGGTGGAGAGTCGATCTGGGAGATGATTACAAAGTTGGCATCGTAAAGATTACAAACAGAGGTGACTGCTGCTCAGACAGACTTAAAAACTTCGAAATTCGAGTTGGAAATGATGGGAATGACCCAAAACAAAATAAATTGTGAGTATTTGTTTATTTAAACTTAAAAAGATAATAAGCCTTAAAAAGAAACCTAATAAATACCAAGTAAATGGCATGCAGCACAAGCATCTAAAATTATTTAAACTTTCCCATATATTTCGAAGAGAATTTTCACATTCACGCTATAAACAGGATGCCCATGTATATATCATGCGTATATTGTATGGAGGAGTTTGTTATATTTGTATTTGAACATAAAAATCGAATTTTTTTGTAACTGGATCATCGCAGCTGTTCCACGTTTTTTCCGAGATTTTTCTAGCTTTATTGCGTTCTGTTAGTCGTACTATTTACTACCATAAATTTTGTACACGTTTGAAGTCGTGACTTTGTAAAAGGAAAAGTTTTTAACAGGAAGGAGTTTGAGAGTGTTTCAAATGAAAGTGATAATTGTTGAGGTGTTAGTTACTGTGAATTTTACTGTGAAATATCTGATGGGGTTTTTAGTTGATGCGCTTGTGAATTGATTTGTGTTCTTCATTTGTCTACAACATTGACTACCTTCTACATTGCCGGATTCACAGCCGTTTGTTCCGTAGAAATCGTTTGATTTAGTAAATCTGATAACCCTGTTTTTTCTTATGTTATCACATCCAATCATATCTTTATGGCTTTTACTACTTTTATATTGTGTTGTTGGCGGTTCTGTTAAATTAAGCTTATTGTAACCCATCGAGAAGTGATAAAGAAACTCTCTTTACCACGCCCATTTCTCAAAATGAACCAAACAAAGGTATTTATCATCGGACGCAGAATCTAGTGCAGAATACCTTTAAAATGTGTGAAATTGTGTTAGTCCATGCACAATTGATTTATTCCAGATTTCAGGCGAAATTAACCACCCTTGCGAAAACGGCTTTGTGTACCCCAGCGAGCATCGTTGGGCAAATAAATTTGCCAAAGACTTAAGGTCATCATTTTGATAAAACTTACTGTCTTGAAATATTGTCTGCTGAAATTTGTTTGAACAACTTATATGTCGTTTTTAACTTTCAAACCTCTGTAAATGTCTGACCAGGGTTTGTTAGCTATATGCTTTGTGACCCTGTGTGTCAAGTTTCAAGGGATTTCATTGGCCCGTTGGGTACACAGATACCTTTTGAAGTTAAGACCGCCCCCCCCCGTTCTCTGAAGTCCTTTTTTAGAAATCAGGCTTTTAGCAAATTCAGGCCGAAATTGCGGGAAAACGAGTATGTTCTTACCTGCAAACACGAAACAACTGGTCAAGCAATAAGGCTCAAGCACGGTTTCAACAATTGTTTTTGTCAATAAACAGCAACGATAGATTTACAAATTGTCGTGTCCATGAATTTCGCTTGGTGTAAGAGTAAAAAAATAATCTCTAATGCTTGTTCGCGCAATTTTTGAGAGTACAAGATTACTTCTTTTAAAATGTTCAAATTTGCAAGTTATTTCGTTTGTTTTGTGGAGCGAGGTAGCTAAGACCGTTCCCAAATACGTGAAGCATCGGATGATGAGGAAAACGAAGAGTCGAAAAATTCTTGTTTGAACGGTTACGGTAACCTTAAGCTAAATTTCAGATTTAAAATGTAGAATGCTCCAATTGGATCTAATTTTGTTACTGATTGATGCAAGGGTCGGATTGAAGGTTGCAACAAGTGGAACGCTATTATTGGTTCTGTCTGCTCTATAAGTTAATGTTTGGTAACGAGATTTTCACTTTGCCTTTCCAATTTGGTAATCAATGGTTTTTTATAGCCCCATTTCATAATATTTTCTCTCAGATTGCGGTGCTAAATAAACCCTCATATAGATCTGGCACAAAAAAATAAGGTTTGAAACTTGTGAAAAACAATCCTTTTAGCATCGCACCAGGTACATTGTAATCCCCTCATCTACATTGTTGCATTAAATCGTGCTAAAAATTGAACCCCAGCAAGCATTGTTGTCAATTGGATTTTTGATAAATATCTAGTACCTAGTAAGAGGCAAAACAATTTATATAAAAAGGATAATTTGCTGCTTAAATTCTCTTCTTATGATTAGATATCACTGAAAATAATACGTTACGGACGAATGGTCGTCTTTTTTCTCCTTTACGAGTTATTAAAATAGCAGTCCTCAAAAGTCATTACTGCTTTTTGTTTTCAAAACTAAAGATCTAAAATATTGTAGATGAATATAGAGAATTGTGTACCTCATAGTTGTGTAATTGAAATGCAATCCATATTTCCTTGAATCCACAAGTCAAACAAAATGATATTATTTAGATCTAAGGCGTGACTAATTAGCACTTAATTACCGTCACTGTTTTTTGTAAATTTAATCGTATTTTTCAAATTTAATAAAGTATTGCAAACTTTCATTTATAGTGCAGCAGTTCATGCCATCTTGTAAATGCATTCAATTAAATCTTTTAACATTTCAACATTTGTTTACAACAGGTGCAAATATCATTCTGGTAGTGTAAGCAGCGGTGGAACCATAACTTTGAACTGTGATGGATCCAACCATGGCCGTTATGTCTATGTTATGCTACGTGGCAAAGATTTTCTAACATTATGCGAGGTCGAGGTTTATTCAAAGAAAGGTATGATAAATATTCTACTAAGTACCGAAAAGTTAGTTTGCTGATCATATTTTGTTGCCATAAAAAGATAAAAACAAAATGCAGATAAAGTTGATCTGTAAATAATTCTTCTCTAGTAGTTTTGAACTTCAAAATGTTATCGTAAATGTGAATATCATGCTAACCAGTAAGATATTATTACTATTTCCATCGGAGGTTAGAAGCAATAAATATTTTCTCGTAATATGGGAAGGCTCGACTCGTTGCAAATAATAGCTATGGTTATCAAAGCACCAAAACCAAAGCTAAAAGCTGTTTGCTGTTGAGTGTTATGCAATGTATGTACAGTAATGGTTCGCGTACATCCGCTTAGCGTGGTATCAATTGAAATTTGTGCAAAAAATGTTTAAAGAGCTCTGTAAACAAAAATGTAGATGGTTACAGGTTGTTTACTGTTACTTTGACCTTGAGGAGAATTTTTATCATATGCTGATGATGCTGGGCACCTAGGATTTCATCGAGACAAATACTGATCAGCAGATCACTTAAGTTTCATTTGCATTGCACATATTTTTATGTTTTGTTACTTTTGCAAATGCTTATAGACCTCGGAAGCAAATTTGACATTCTATTTCCTCTCTGCTATTAAAAACTGTGACTGTTGATGTAACTACATACAGTTTCAGAGACAGTGGTTCATGACATATTAATGTTTTATTTTTATTATTTTTGTTATTATTGTCAAATATTTATACAGGATAATACAGTCAGTTGAACAATATGTTAAAAATAATTACACTGTTGTTAAAAGTGGTCCTGTAAAACAAAAAAAAATAAATAAGTTATAAGTAAGATAGCTAAAAATTTAAAATACAGATCAAATATGAATATATATATATATAAATTGATAATATCTTTAGCTGGCTAGTAAGGTCTCCTCAATTAAAGTTTATTTAGTAAAGTTTTTAATTTTGATAGACTGTTTTCAGTTTGAAGATATCTTGGCAAGTTGTTAAAGGCTAGGGCTCCTTGAAAGTAGAAGGATGAGCGAGCTGCCTCAAGCTTCACTTTTGAAAGTCGTATCATATTTCCATTGTTTCGTGTGTTTATTCTTGATTCAAAAATTTTAGTGAATAGAATATCAAGAGCCTCTTTCTATAATGTTCGTAAAACAGAAACTGTCAAAAATGGTTATGGTAATCTTGCACAAGGCAAAGATACATGGCAGTCGTCCACGTCGCACTCAGGATCTGCCTCACGTGCTGTTGATGGAAAAAAGGGGACAGATTTCCATTCTGGGTCATGTACACACACATATTCACAGCAAAATGCTTGGTGGAGAGTCGATCTGGGAGCTGATTACAAAGTTGGCATGGTAAAGATTACAAACAGAGGTGACTGCTGCTCAGACAGACTTCGTAACCCTTAAATCCGAGTTGGAAATATTGACGGAAGTCCAAAAGCCAATGAACTGTATGATAGTTTTCCTTAATCTTTCTCAGTTTCATCAAATATTATCTTAAAAGAACGTTGCATTGCATGGTTTCTCAGATTTGGTGCGATCAACATATTTAAATTTTACTAAAATCTCAAAAATACGAAAAGATGGTAAAAGAACTTGCACAAAGTCTCGAGCTTTTCCTTTCCCCTCTTCAATGCATTCCACTGCACCAAAACATACCATGTTTCCAAATCATGCTTTCCCAATGAGAAAATCAAGCTTCAGCTAGAGAGGATAAAGATAATACGGCATCATGTCATACAAATCTTCTTATATTTGCAAACTCATTTAATAAATTTCAGGGCCTTTTGACATACTTTTATGTTTAGCAAGTATCATTCAGCTTTCCGATCAAAATTAAAAACTCTCGCTCGACTCTACACTGATCTCTAGGACCTGTACGAGGCTATTGTCTCAAGAACATGTTATGCCTTGTACTTATGAAGCATTTCTAATCTTGGGCCAATTTAACAAATATCTCTGATTAGCAACCATAAGGCTAATGAATGATGTGTCACATGGTAAAAATTGGTACATCCATAAGCAATATAAAGCAATGTAATATATAGAAGCAATATACTTTTGTCTTTTTCAGGTGTAGTTCTCAAAGCGACTCTGTACCACCGGGTGCAACACTAAGTTTAAACTGCAAAGGTGATGTTCATGGTCACTTCGTCTACGTAATGCTGCAAGGAAAAAATTATCTTACACTTTGCGAGGTAGAAGTCTACTCGGAAAAAAGTAAGAAAGCCATTGTTAATAGACTTTTCCGCGCATTGACTTGTTTATCTTCTTGTATCCCGGGCTGGGAAGTTTTTCTATTCGTTTTTATCATCTCAGTAAATGCTATTGGCTTGATTTCCTTGAGTGTTTTTTTACTGTGACAGATTGCGTGCTGACGATTTTATATTTTTGTAACTCTCGCGACCCTCTTAATTCTTTTAGAGGTTATCACAACATCGAACTTTTTCGCAGATGAATGGTATTGAAGGCAAATTTGTCCTTTATCAGATCTTGTATATATCGATTAATTTGTATGATAAGTTGACTAAATGATTAATTAAATGATTAATGACATGTGTAATACGCTCGGCTAATTTGTAAATTGTTTAAAGGGAATTTGAAGATTGCAGAAGTTGCTTTATTTTGTTGTAAATCCAGGCAATAATGATGGCATCCTGCCAGGGACCAGAATGCACTGTATGCACCGATGGGGCCATCATCATCTTCTTCGTGTGCTGTGTGTGTATTCATATATTTATGCGTATAATTCTCTATTTCCTTAAAAGTGAAAAATACAGATCATTCCAAATATGGTGCTGGTAATCTTGCAAGAGGCAAAGATACATGGCAGTCGACCACTGCGCACTCAGGATCTGCTTCACGTGCTGTTGATGGGAACAAGGGGACAGATTTCCATTCAGGGTCATGTACACACACAAAATCACAGCAAAATGCTTGGTGGAGAGTCGATCTGGGAGATGATTACAAAGTTGGCATGGTAAAAATTACAAACAGAGGTGACATCAAATACGACAGACTTAAAAACTTTGCAATTTATGTCGGAAATGTTGAGAGAAACCCAAAACAAAATGAAGTGTTAGTATCTATCGATTTCTACATCTTTGGATGGCTGAATAAAGGGGCCCATTGCACTTAATGGCACATAGGCTCTAAAGAGAAATCTGATCAATATCTACGTTTTGCATAAATAACTTTAACTGTTATTGTCTAGCAAACACCACTTTATAAACCAGCTGGGAATATTTAAAAATAAAGTAATTTATAATAAAAATGATAAAGGTTTTTAAATTTCTGTTCAGGTTTCTAAAGATAAGCAATGAATAAATGGAGTTCTAATAAGGCAATGTTAAGTGTATTTCAATAACTGTGGAAAAGGAAATCAAATGAGTTATCATTATCGTAAAAAGTTCATTCGACCATTTTCTTAAAACTGGCACTGTCTTATGCTTAATTCACCTCCCATAACTCAAGATTTTTTATCATTGAAGGCTTCTTGCCATCCAATGCTATGTCGACTAGTATTTTTGAAAAAGATATGTTGGACAAAAGATCGATATTTATCATTCTACATTTTTTACTGTGATAGCTGAATGAGATATTTTAAGGCATTTTCAATAACCTTATGTTCTCTTCCATTCAGAGTTGTTCTTCTCTGTTACCTTTCTTTTATCTTTTTCCTCAATTTTCGTTCACTACTTAAGTTTAAATATTGAAGCAAAGCAAGAAAAAAAACCATTTGGCACAAGCTTTTAAAGTTCATTCTACTATCACATTTGTTATGAAGAAAATTCTCACAGTTACTAATTACTAACAGTTGTGAACCTAAAACCTTAAAAGAAAACTTTGAATCTAAAACCACTTGATACTAGCGGTGATGGCTAATCTTAGAGGCTGTTAACTGCATGATATCACTTTTTCTCTCATCAGATGCAACCATGTTCCTGGCAGCGTGGCTTTTGGTGTAACAAAAACTGTGATTTGTGATGGGGATAATCATGGCCGTTATGTCTACGTAATGCTGCGTGGAACCGATTACCTTACATTGTGTGAGGTTGAAGTATATTCGCGAAAAGGTATGATGATTTTTAATCAACCAACTCGAGTACCTCTTCTGAACATATTTCAACATTTCTCCATCATACTATTCAATCAAAATTATTACTGCTCTGCGTTTGATCCTTACTTTTTGCTCGAGCAATCGCAAAGGAGCATAATGTCATGAGAAATGATGTAATCACCAATAATGTGTCAACTCGCTTAACAATACTCAGGGTAATGGATTATTCATCGCTCTCTTGGCATGAGATAATATAAATCTCTTGGGAAAAACACCAACTGGGCCTTGCATACATTGTAGCTTCACAACCTGGTCTTTCGCGGCTATCTTCAAAAGGGGTAGTGCCGAAACGGGGAATTGGGAATCCAGGAGTCAGTTAAGCGGGGAACCCCCACCCTCAAAAGTGATGTTGACAATTAAGCCCCCGCGGGCTTAATCGACCATTAACGGTAATGGAAAAAATGTGAACATCGATAAGTATTGCCAAATATTGTAAATGACCTAAAATATCTAAAAATGTGTAAGACATGAATATCTAATACCGGAATATCTGTAAATTATGGAATCTCCAACCAATCTGCTCTACTTTGATATCGAATTATTTTTCATTGTGCCATTTTTCTTGATATTCCTCTATTTAAAGATTTTCCTGATCCCTGAATTCCTGCTTTTGAAGATTATTATGAAAATTACATTTCACAATTGTGTATCACCTGGAAGAAGGTGTTCAAAAACTTTGAAGTAAATACAGGTTTCCTTATAGCTTAGTGCTTCGGTATGGTGCTAAAGTTAATCTCATATTTCATGTCATTTCTGAGTTCCCTTTTTTAAGATTCCCCGATTCCTGGATTCCCCGTTTCAACATTTCTGCATTTCCCCTTTGAAAGATAGCCGGTCCTTCGACGATTTGAGAACAACAAAATATGGAAGGATTTTTTCTAATTTTACATGCAGCTCTCACAACCTTAACATAAACTAGACTTAGAGTCTGAGAAATGGTCATATTTGATTTTTTCAAGGTGAGGATTGCAAAGCAACAAAGGTCCATGTTTCATCAGGAAGCAGTGAAGCTAAGGAGGATGGTGAAGAAATCATTGGCATTGCAACTGCTGGCAGTTGTTCCAAGTCACCTGTTCCTCACTATCTCACAATAGCGCATACTCAAGATGTCATAGGAGAAATCGGAATTGAAACAAGCAAGACAGATGAAGTCAACTGGGGGGTAAGTGCAAGTGTGACAGTTGAAGTTTCAGGAAAAGTGTTTGGTGTTGGTGCATCAGTATCAGCATCAGTTGGTTCTTCTTTTGGCGAATCAACAAGTTTCACTTCATCCAAATCAAAAAGCACTTCAAGTGGATCGTCAAAAGGCTCTGCTGCAAATATATATTACAACACCCCTGGTGGAGCAATGGTAGTTGGGTTTGTAAAGAAATACAGATTTGACAAGTCAACAATGCCTGCAAAGGTCACGGTAACCTGCTCTAACAAGTATACTTATCAGTTTGAAACCACCGTCAAGCTCACCTCTACGACATACGGGAAAGCATTCTATCATTCATTTCTAGGCAAGTTTGATGACGGCAAATGTACCACTGCCCGTGTAAATTGCTTATATAATATGGAATCAAATTCATATCGCAGTGTTATGAATGCAGGTACGTCATTCGCAACGTGCTTTCCAAGTAGCATTGGAAAGGTATTGAAACGTTAAACATATAGTTGTTTGGCAAAGGAAAAATGAACGGTGTTAACTGTCATTGTAGTTGTAGTGACTTCACGATCAATCGTGTTGAGTATATTCATTCATATCCAAAACTTTCAATGTAACCTATATTTCAGTATAATCATATTCTCCAGCAATTACATATGTGTTTTTCTTTTATCAACTTCCCTTTAACAAATCTCTTCAAATATTCAATACAAACTTATTGATTTGTTTTTTCTGCTATGGAAAGGCTTTTTACTAAATACCAGTGTTATTTACCATTCGTCCTGGCAAGTCCATTTCACCTCACTTATTCGCTTTATTTATCACTCCAAAAGCCTATCGTCTTTACAAGTATCTTGCTTTAAGGGATCTTTGATAGAAATGCTTAAGCATAGTCAACTCAAGCCTGATATATTTACACGGTACCGATTGGAATAACATTTTAATCAAAATGTTTTAGCGAATATACACTGTAGATACTACCCAGTTCTAATTGATTGTTGTACGGACTGATGACCTGTTTGGAACATGGCTTCAATTTTGTAAAAAGATTGACCCATCTAAGCGTAGGAAAAATTAAGGTGACGATTTCGATATGTGATGAAGGACATCGACGCATAAAGATTAATAAAAACATGACTGGCAACAGTATGTCAATAGAATAGGAAAAGGCCCAAATGAAAATTACAGTAAAAGTTAGAGCTATGAATGATTCACCTGTAGTGATTCACCATAATGTTCTGCAGTAAAATGTGTTAAAGTGGGAAACTTTCCGTCGGAAATTTTTCAAATTTTGATTACACTTTACTCTCGCTCAGTGGCGTAACGGAGCAGTGTGGGGCCCTTAGTCAAAAAAGGGGTTCGGGCCCCTTTTTGCAAATCAATGTTACTGGCTAAGCCCAAAATTACCCTTTGTTGCATAAATATTTTACAACCAGTTTTTAAGAAACGCTTCTATCCAAAAATAAAATTCACAAAATTTCGGAGGGGCCCTCCTAGGGGCCCAATTGTTTTGGGTCCCTAGTTTTGCGCTTAAAGGTGCACACTGTGCGTTACGCCACTGCTGTCGCTGCAAAAGCATGTGACGTTTCGTCTCCTTGAATACGTAGATTTAAAATCTGGTAAATGAAAACACGACCTTGCTTGCCCATCGATCTATCTGTAAGTATATGTTTTTGCTAAATATTGATAGTCTGTTTTCATTAACCGGTGACTGAATCAAACTTTAATATTGCCTTGTTTAGCCTTATTGCGAAAGGATCACACCATAACAGGGTTCGAGGGTGCTTAATTCTAGCCAAATGTCATCTATAAAGGCCGCTAATACATAAGTGTAGTGTCTTAACTTCGATATTGTTACAGTTATTGGAGAATATGTAGGATAATATGCAAGTGATTTCACTGCACCAAAACTTAAATGATATAAGTAGATGAAAATTTTACGGAGATATGAATTGATAAACTTTATGAGTTTAATGGCCTTTTTTCCATTTAAAAAGATTGCACGGAAAGAATGTGATCACTAAGTATTCAAGATGTCTGATAATTTAATCATTTACCATGTCATCTAATTAATGCTGTCATTTACTTTATCAATTAGTTAAAGCTCCAAAATTTTAGTTGAAACTTTAATCAAACAGGTCGCCTTCTCCAAAGGCTTAGTGAAAACTCAATATTTTTTGCGAACGAAATTTTGCCAATGTTGTTGGCAGGTAGCTTACTTAAGCGAAAATAATTTTTTGTGAACAAAAATGCGGTTGAGAGCTCTGAACACATCCACTTAGTTGACTAATCAGAGTGCCAGATTTCACTGACGTTACGGCGCCCACCATTTTTTAGATGAATTTCGCGCCAAAAGTGAAGTGGTATGCCTTTTCCCGACTATTTATGGATTCTTCAGCTCCTTAAATAAGTTTCAAATGTTGGAAAAAATGTTAGCATCATGAGAAATGAATCATTTGGTGTTTAGCATGATGGGCATTCATTAAATAAAAAGAAATAATAACTGATTGGTTAACTGGTTGCTTTTGCCTGACTACAAGAGGGCCCTAGGCCCAATCATGGGGTTTCTACATGCCTTCTTAATATAAGGCGAGCGAATAAAGTGAAGAGGTGAGTGATATTATGGTGGTGAGTGACCACGTACTATTACGTAGAATTCACATTGATTAGCACTGCCCAAAGTAAAAGCAGTTTTAAAGAAAACAAATTTCTGTATAACGAGATGGATTCTGCGATTTTCAGAAACGCAAAACCATCTATCAGGTTTCAGCTTCATCTTCTTTGGTTTTTCATAATGCAAAAGAAATGGAATCATCACGTCAAAACCTGAGACCCTGATAAACAATTGCAAATGAGGTAAAAAGAGAGCTCAATGCTAATTTTTTCTTTCAAGTATAATACCATTGACAAAAAGAGGGTATCACTTCTCTAAGACTGAACACCCCAGCACCCCAAGATCAACAAGAAGTTAATGTTGTTACCACAAACTGACATCTTGTGCACCAAAAGTAAACATGGGGGATATAAGAGGAAGTTCAGCGTTGTTGGCATTTGTGCAATGAAGCAATTGTATGTGGTTTTAAAACCTTTTGCCCAAAGGAAAGTTAATTCTTCATGGATAGATTGTTATCAGGCTGGTGAAGGGGCCTTAGGCAGCGTGCTTCCCGAAGTGATTCCATTCATCTCCAAGTGTATACAGAGTCTTAATAAGTAATTATATTGAGATGAAGCAAATCTATCTGAAATTGTATCAATGATTTTAAAATATTAACATAATAATGCTATATACTGCCAACCAAGAAAACAACGAAACTTAATTAACAAATAAGGCATGGTTTTAAAATTCATTCCATATTGCAGCTCTGCCAACCAAGAGTCATCCGGCACATAGGCTTATATGAGGGGAGTCAGTTTACGAATTTCACAGATCACCCAAAAAACGTGATCTATTTATATCTATTACCTTTAAAACTGAAAATGCAATTTGGGAAAAAATGGTTGAATGGAGAAATATTTTGAAAGAATTTTAATTTGAAAAGATGCAAACACTTGCAGTTGTAATTTTGATAAATCCATTGCATGGAAATTTTAGGATAAACAGTTATCAATTGTACTCAAACATTAAAATTCTTATTTGACAACCAGTAATTAACTTATTTGCATCAGTTAATTTTTTATGATTGAGGAAACAAATTTTCAAAAAAATGTTTTATTTCCAAAAAACAGCACATTAGATAAGATCTTGGCCCAAAGATGTTGGACTGGCTCCTGTATGCCTAGGTGCCAGGTGTTCCCTGGTTAGCCTTGTTACTCCTTGAGTTATCCTGCTTAGCAAACATTATAACCCCTTTAATCTGCATGACAATAAAAGAAAAATGCATACATAGGAGTCACTTTTAGCAATATAAAGTGCCACAGGACATTTTCTAATTATGAGCATTGTGTGAATGTGGTGACCATATTTCCCATTTTCTTTGTAACTGTTCGGCATGTTTGACCACCTGAGGAGATAGATCAAATGACAGTCAAATTTTAGTTACTTCAAAAGCTTCCTTCTAAAAGTTGTTCAAAAGGATGTGGGTGCTTCCAATGAGAGTAACCTTAAATCATTATTTTAACTAATTCAATCAAGCTTTTTTTATTGATTAAAACAAGAAATGAAGCATTTCATTAACTTGGAGCTGCTGTTGAATATTAATATTGCCCTATGCACCTTGCAAAATCATCAATTATTCATAAATGAATCTCAAGTAATCAATTATACATTTGTGAGAGCAGACTTGTCAGAAAAAAATTTAAGGCATAAATCAATTTTCAAGTTAGCTATATTCTAGTAAAAGGTAGGACATAGACGAAAAGCATATGTTCAGGAGATATACACAGCATATATGTGTGATATGATTGAAAAAGTAGGTACAATAAAGCTCTATTGAGCTATTTATATATCTTTCAGATATTCACATCTATATATCTATATTCCTCTAGGTAGTGAAATGTTTCAATTTCCTCCATTAATTTGAAAATTATAAAATGTTCCTGTTTGCACCGAAAAGGAGAAATCCTGGTTGTTCATAAGCTGTAGGTATATTTACATGCCAAGATATTTTATAGAGTCTGAGGAAAAAACCTCAACTTGTTTACAAATATAATTTATATATACATATATTTATAATTGGGTAGCACCCTTATGGTTAATATCTATACTCCATATTGATTTAATAGGTATATAGATGTATACATATGAAAGGATCCTTATATATAGAGATCTTGTGTGCTGAATATGGTCTTGTATCCAGCACTAAACCATTGTTGAATCAAACCATGGACTCCTATGGGTCCACAGAAAAAATAAAAGCAAAGAAAAAATAGTGCTACCTGATGAACGAGTTTCTTGTCTGGTGAAAGTTGACTGGTGTGATCCAAATGAAAAAACATCATCTCCAAAGCCAAATCCTCCAAATCCATGATGACCTGCACCAAAAAGACTATCTTCATCCTCGTCATCCCCATTATGTTGGCCGAACATATCGTCAAAAGTGAATTTAAATCCACTCCCTCCAGACCTATGTCCTTCATTTCTATGGTCATGCTTGAAGCCTCCACCAAAGCCTTTGAAAAAGTCATCAAAATTAAAGTTGAATCCTTCAAAGCCTGGCTGCTGTTTCATGCCTTCTTCCCCAAACTGGTCATATTGTCTTCTTTTCTTCTCATCAGAAAGCACTTCATAAGCTGTAGGAAATAAAATTAATTAATAAATCCCTGATTTTGGATAAATTTGCTCTACATTCTTGCAAAGGAAGTATTTAGATTATTAGAAAAAATATTCTTAATATCATTTGATCTCTTTGTGCAAAGAAGGCACAAGTTTGTAATCCAATCTGCAGAGCATGGCAGAACTCGAGGAGATCTCATGTGTGCACGGTAAAAAATGGGGGGTGCACAGAGTGCACATCTGATTTTCACGGGTCCACCAAGTCCCTTTAGGTAGTATGAAACTCCAGAGGTGCCTATATTTAGCCTAAACGCATACAATATGCGCATGCAATGTCTATATTTTGGGGTGCACTTCGATCTGCTGCAAATCTTGATATAGATATGTAATACTGCAACCGCAGAGGTGTGTTGTATGATCCTTGAGTTGTATTTACTTGATTTTGTGGCAAAAAGGGATGAAAATTCATGGTAACAAGAAAAACAGCAGATTTGTGTCAGAACAATTGTTGTCCGTTTACAAAGCTTTAAAAAGATACTTGAAAAACTTCTGTACCATGTGATTCGTCTGACTATGGCATTGCCACTTCAAACCAATCTGGTTTTTACTTTGCTGACTCAACTATGAACCAACTTTTGTCAATACTACTTCCTTAAACGTATACCTAGCAAGAAATTTAAGCTGCCTTTGCTACAGATGACGTAGCCAATGCAGTGTTTTAGAGCCGGGTTGGCATCTCAGGACGACATAGACAACTAACAAAGTTCCAAAAAGACTGATATGAGTTCTTAAACACTCCAAACCAAATGATCATTGAGAGATGCGTGCATAGTTCCGTGTTTTAATACTCCTCAAAGCCATACACCATCAATATGTCAACAAAAACGACCCAGTGTACATTTTTTAAAGTAGGCCTAAGAAATTTGAAGACTCCAGATCTGGTTGTTTTTTTCAGAAACTTACCTTCTGCAATTTCACGAAATTTTTCTTCAGCGTCTTTACTTTTATTTTTATCCGGGTGATATTTTACTGCTAATTTTCTAAACGCCTTCTTGATCTTTCTGTCAGATGCGTCTCGTTCAACGCCGAGTATTTTGTAGTAATCTTTGCCAGCATGTACAAAGTGGCCATATTCAATTAAAGCGAAGCCTGTAATAGCAGAATAAATGATCCAAAGGTCACACTTCATTGTATTTATCAGTAGTTCTGCTTCTTGAATGAGACTGTCACTGAGAAAACCTGTTCCAACTTTCACTTAGGCCATCTACACGTCCGCTAATCAGCTTGACAGCTACAGCAACAACTGTTTACAATTACGTAATGAAATATACGATCTTGGCGTTGATTGGTTGGCCGGCTGGGTCTCCATGCAACATCATACACCAAGTACTACGTCGACTGTGATATTGATGACTAATGAACTTAGGGTAGGGCTATCAAGTTAGCAGCTAACTGATTAGTCACTATGAGTTAACATTTTATTCTGGATTGTATATCAAAAGGAATCAGTAACAGTTCTTTTTTTACGCTATGTTGGAATTAGTGAAGTCCCAGATTTTGCATTTTCATGACACACGATATTCTTAGCATTCTGATAAATATATAGTTGGTTCGATTAAGAATAATAAAAATGCAGAACATTTCGTCACCGTGTACCATTGAAATGGTTCTTTGTGCCTAACGTTTTATTGACAGTAAAAATATGGCTAAATAACATAAAAAAACAGCAGAGAGACTACATTGCAAGCTTCTTATTTAAATTTCCCATTTCAGCTTTTGTGGTTCTCCGATGTTTTACTGTGTTTAATAAGATGCTTCCCTGTAACTAAAGCTTTCTTTGGCAGCTATGCAAAATTCTTGTTCAATATCATACACAAACAAGGCTTATAGATCAAATATCACTTTTAATGAGAAGTAAGGCCTAAGATTAGCAGCATGGCATCAAATTTTATTGGTTCCGATATCAATAAACCTAGCAATTTTTACATTTAAAGTTGTTGATGTTGTAATTTTCATTGTATTTCTATGAAAAACGACGGACCTTTTTGACCAAAATGAGTATCGTCATGCCAAAATGCCCAATTTATCAGTCACCCTGTGCAATTTAATCAACTGTAGTTGATTTAATGTATCGTGCAGGGCACTTACGAACATCATAGCTGAAGAGGGGTGTACGCTTGTACCCCAATGCTCTCTTTAATAGTAATTGTCAAAGTCCCTAATAACTTGTGACACTTTCTGCACATTGAATCTATTCTTGATGCTTTTATGGGTGAAAATCTCAGAGATGTAGCCTGAATTAGTGAAGGGGCAACCCTAGAAATATTATGACAATTAAAAACGTCAATGAAAGATGTACCATGGCGTTCCATAATCCGTAACCGAAAACACATCTATTTGTCATCTATGCACTCATTTATTTGCTGCTAGAAGTTTGATTTTCATGTAACAGGTTCTTTAAGTAATAAAAAGACGTTTTTCAAAAAGTACAACATACCTTCAAAACTTAAAATCACAATTTCATCAATTAATCTCTCTGGTTGTCTTTTTACAAAATGCTTGCTATATTGGACTTTCCCTGTAATATGTCATACATTTTAGACGACTATTAGTACAATATTTGATTTATTTCTATTCCTACATTTAACCTTATTCTAGTTAAGAACCCTGGGCCCAACACTTTGCAACAGCCCCATTTGGCCAAAAAAAAATGCAAAGGGTCTCGTAATTCAAACTTGCCACTTCCCCTTGCAAATTGAAACAAGTTCTTCGCAATGAACACATACAGCAGTTTTGACTCATATTAATTCAAAATCAGGTAATGTGTGGCCCATTCAAAATTCGCTAAGCCCAAAACAACAGTTCACCCGTTTTGGAGTATTGTTATTTTGGGCTCCTGATTAGCATGATTCCTAGCAGTAGAAATACTTAAAATAGAAGCTTTTGCATGATAGGAGATACTTCTAAAGACAAATTAGAGTACTTTATTTTGTTACGTTGAAAAACTCTGTAATGAACTCTGTGGGGATTCAAATAGAATATTATATACCAATATCTGATAAAAATCGTGTCCCAGTTTTTTTAAGAAGTTTAGTCGTGTGTGAGCAGATGTTTCTCTTTGACTAAACTTTCCATTGTTTTCAAAGACGTTGTTCATTAAAAAAGGCAAATAAAATTGCAGGAAGAGCAAATCAATGAACTATTAGCATGGCCCTAAATGGCATACTTACATCAAGTAATGAAACATTACAGATATCACAATTTCAAGGTTTAGTCGTGTGTGAGCAGATGCCTCTATTTGGCTAACCTTTCTATTGTTTGCAAATATAAGTACAAAAGAAGTGGAAAAGTAAGTGCAGAAAAAGCAAATCAATGAACCATTAGAATGGTCCTTAAAAGCATACGTATATGAAGTAATAAACCATTTCAGGTATTATATTTTTCAAGGTTTAGCCGTGTGTGAGCAGATGCTTCTCTTTGGCTAAACTTTCCATTGTTTGCAAAAATATCATTGAATGGAATAGGTAAATAGAAATTAGGAAAGAGCAAATCAGTGAGTTAGAAGAATGACCCAAAATCAGGGGTATTTTACTTTGCAAGCCTCATTGTGAGTATCAAATTACTTCAAAGCGGAGCCGTGTGTGGCCAGATGCATATGTTTGGTTAAAGGCTTCTGTCATATGGAACAATGGAGCTAAATCTATTTAAATGCTGCATGAAACATATTTTGTCATTCTACTACAGAGGCACATTAGAACACGTGGTGGTAAGTTCAACTTTAATTTTTCCGGGTATACTGTACTTATCTGTATTTTACTGCATTATCCAATGTGATCGAGCTGTTTGCTCATAAGAAAGCTGTTTGCTGCATTTTCTGCAATGTATCTTGGGAGTCTCTAAAAGCTGCTGACTATGCTAAAAATTGTAGTAACAATTCTTTACCATTCGAGCTATTGAGAATTATGTAAGGGTTACCATTCTGAAAAGCCACGTACACCAAGGCGAAATATTGGTACTCTCATTTGCAAATTTCCGAAGTTGATTATTTTTACTCATATATCGTCTTGACATTTTCCGCATTATGTTCTTCCTGTACTTGTAATCTCTCTGTATCAAGTTTTGGATCAATCTGCGTCAATTGTAGAAATCTTTTAAATCGAATCTACTAATCTTAGTTTCTTAAAATAGTTATCATACTGGTTCTCTCTTCTTCATACCCCTTCAAATGTTAGATAGCAAACTTGAAGCATATTGTTTATAATGGATTTTAAAATCTCGCCAGAATCCGTCTCTTTCCGAATCACATCTGCGATCAAAATTCTTTGCATCCTCATCAAATACTCTTACAAAGCAATCTTTCTTCGCTGTAAATCATCAGCAAACGTGTTCCGAGGACAACACTTAGATGATTTCACGTCCCGAGATTTCCCTCTCGAAGCGTGTCCGCTTAAGGAATGAACAACGCAATGCAGCCCTCCCTCTTCTTGAAGTTAAAGCATCACTTATGAACCTCAAAACATCCCAATTTATGCCATATCTTTTCAGATCGATTATTAATCTTCTATAGGGAATCTCAAGCTTTCACAAGATTCAAGTAACAGCATTAATAGATAAACCTAGGGCGAATGGCTTTGCCTATATAGCAATTGACTTTAAAATCTGTGCTATGTTAGAGTGACCCTTCACACACAATACTAGCATACAATGATTATCTGCCATAACAGTCATGCTTTGATGGTGAAGACTAGATTTAATTCCTGTGCTTTCCTATATCGCCTTGAGTTGCTACTACAACGTTGAACTAAAAATTGGAAATCCCTAAGTGAGCTTTAGATCGAAAATTTATGGATTTTTGGAGAAATTTTGAATTTTTTTCGGAGCTTACTAATGTTTGGCTCGAATCCTTTCTGCACCAACGAATTTCACTTTAAATACATTATTAAGCAGTTGTCTTCTTAAAATTTACTCATCCTTGTGGTTTACAAGCTTGATTATATTGTATTTGCTTTTATAAATATTCATCAATAAAGGTATGCATGGTCCACCAATTTTTTTTGCTGCATCACATGTATATTTCAAAAGGGCCTCTCTATCGTTGCCTAATATTGAATCTCATTATCAACTTCATATCCACCAATACTTCTTCAAGTCCTTCCAAATTGCCTCTTGACTTGCTACTAGTCTTCGTTTTGAGTTCTTTCTCGGGCTAGGGTGGTATCTCAGACTTGTGTAAAAAAGCAGACAGTTCTTGTGAAGGCATTTTCAGAAGGTGTGCTTACATGCCACCGTAATCATATACGGAATTCAGAGCAAAGACTTGGCTCAAGTCGAATTTGCTTCCAAACATATAGTTGTACCTTTTCTTGTATGATAATTTAGATGTTATTATTGCCTGGATGTCAAGAACTTCTGCTGGGTCGTCAGCTCCATTATAGGTTGAAGATGACGATATTAAGACACCAAAGAAGCTATGATGACACTCGATGACATTCTTGTCAGATTGAAGGTTAAAAATCTTGACATCCAAATTTAAAAACCATTGAAATTTTCATAGGCATTTATAGCAGTGGATAGCTCAACACGTCAGATTTGCATTTTGTCGCCATTTTATTTGTTCATGTAATGTCATCTTGTAGAATTGTGAACCATATAAATCTACATTTTAGCAACGCAAAGATGAAGACAACTGTGATATCATATTTTGTTGCAACACTATTCATTATCTTCCAGTTAAGCGAGGGTGAGTCATATATGTATACAGTTGATTGTTCTTTTGACTCAGAATACGGCGAACAGGGTTCGAACCGCGGCCGAGGCTAACAATTTCAAAATTAGGCAGCACTCTCATGGTATCTATGTATTTTCAATCTATTGACAACCTATTGCATGTCAGCCATTTCCTAATTGAAATAATTTATAAACAATCTTCGTGTGATTTCGAATGTGGTAAACACGGTTGGAGCCACAGCTGAGGCTAAAGAAATATTACAATTGAAAAGCATTCTTATGTTAAAAAATATATTTTCCATTATCATATATATGATATGCATGTGTGTGTATTTGTGCGTGCCTGTCTGGTGAGGTGGAGTAGACGGGTCGGATAAAGTGGTATGCGGGTTCGACTCCAGTTGAGGCTAGAAACAATTTACAATTGGTTGCATCCTTATCGATAGCCAATGCCTATGCAATGCATTTTTCATAACTATTTATCAATATTTGTTTTTGATAAAGGCTTTGTAAGAATTGGTTCCGTAATATTGCACAAGGCAAAACTACACAGCAATCGTCGACTGCTCATTCAGGACATGCTTCACGTGCTGTTGATTGAAATAAAGACCACATTGTTCTTTTTGTATCCGACAAAGTTCTCGATTTGTAATATCAACTGAATTTAGCGTCTCTTAAGCTGTAAAATTCTTGTATCTATGTTCTGTAAAGAGCGTAATTATCACTGTTAATATCATGTAAACATGCATTTATTGCAGGCAGGAGCAACCTAACGCAGAAAGATGAAAATTTTTGTAGCTTGTAATGAAATTCATTAGCTCCAAAGGAGCAAATTGATTGAAAGATTTGCCAATAGGCACAAGAAATGCAGTAAGCAAACAACATCCGAACTGACATCAATAGGTCATCTAGAAGCAACTTACATGCATATAGTTTGTGTTGAAAATGATTCCATGTGCCAACGAAGCAGTTTTGTAGAAGTGAAATTAGAAGTGTAGATATCAAACACCTTACTTTCAAAAAGTATCGTGGTGTGGTAGAACCTGTTAATGGGTTTCATTCTATTTACACTTATCAGGTGCAATTATCACGGTGAGCATGTAGTTACCGGTGGAACTCTAAGCCTGAACTGTAATGATGATGTTCATGGGCATTTCGTCTACATAATGCTGCGTGGCACAAATTACCTTGTATTATGTGAAGTTGATGTATATTCTCAAAAAGGTACGACAACCATTACTAACATGTATATAATTTTAGTTGTTTTTGCTTTTTCTAACTAAAAATTAAATGTATTCACTGTAACTTTGTCATTCTTATTACAAGTCAGATAGTAACTTGCAGGATATGTCCATCAGTGTGATGTTAATTGAATCCATGCTGTAGACTAAATAGTATACTTACTTTTGGCGCCCATTGTTTACTAGGTGGCTATTTGGCTGTTATTGCTATCTAAGTGGCTTTAGTGATTATGATTTATTTGCATTATTTTCCCTATTTCTATACTATCGATTGCCGTCTCCGCAAAATATAGGCTAGTCATCATCAGTTGTCTGATGCCATCACCTTTCAGTTTTGGACCGTGACGACAATCTAATGACTGCAATTGTCTCCACAATTTTTGGCTATCATCAGCTTTCCTTAAAAATGACCATCCTATTCATAGCTGTCCAACCTTTTAAATGCTAAGTTTTGAAATTCGTAACTGCCACCATGTCCAAAAATGAGGAGCTTTTGTTTTGTTTTGTACGTTTCATTTCAAGGTAAAACTTGCTGATAAAAATTAAGATTTTGATTGAGTAATGGATTGATTGATTGATTCATTGATTTATTGATTTATTGATTGATTGATTTATTGATTTATTGATTAATTGATCGATTGATTGATCGATTAATTGATTGATTGATTGATTGATTGATTGATCGATCGATTGAATGATTGATCGATTGATTGATTGATTGATTGATTGATTGATTGATTGATTGATTGATTGATTGATTCATTGATTGATTGACTCATTGATTGATGGCTCTTTGATGTTGTATAGACGTCTGATTCATTATTTGATACATTTTTGGATTGATTTTGGGCTGACAGAAATATTGGGAGTTCATGCCTTATATTAAGTTAGCTGTAAATAATCGAACATTCAATGAGTAACTATTCAAACTGATTGAGTTACAAAAGGGCTGAATAAATATTCTTGATCTATAGGCAACACAATCAGCATGGGTCCAATCAAAACTGGTTTTGGAAATCTTGCAAGAGGTAAAAGTACGCAGCAATCATTTACTGCCTTTGCAGGGCACGCATCTCGTGCTGTTGACGGAAAGAAAACCACGGCATGTGGCTCAAATTCTTGCACACACACAGTAAAGGAGCGGAATACATGGTGGAAGGTTGATTTAGGTGATGATTATAAGGTGGGAATGATAAAGATAACAAATAGAGGAGATTGCTGTTCAGGGATGCTAAAAGATTTCGATATTCGAGTTGGAAATGTTGATGAAAATCCAAAAGCTAACGAACTGTAAGTATAAACTGTGAGATTCTAACATGTATATGATACCTGAAGTCTAATATCAAATGAAGCAGAGTATAATTATCACGTGATTTTGGCTCAGCAGAAGCGATATAAAGAAAGTCTTTGATTTATAGCAAGACTGAAATTGGTTTTATCTTAGCACAACTGAAACCCCGACACGTGCAAAAATTTTAACGAAGGAATCATGTGATTTGGAGGAATTCGCTAAATTTTTGTTTTTATGGAACGCAAACAATATCATAACATACGTTGCAAAAACCTTTTTTTCAAAACATTCTTGGTAATTGTGTAAATCCAGTAAATTTTAGGTAAGGATGGAATGAAATGTTATTGTTCAGAAAATCTAATAATTGCCAACCCATTGCTAAGACAATTTGAGTCTGCCTTAACAATTGTTTTAAAGAAAACAAGGTTCTGGTATTCTTTCAGCTAAAGTGTAGTATTGGATTAAATGTATAAGATTACCCCAGTGCCATGCGAATGCCCCTGAAGAAGAAGTGATTGAGCATCCTTTGATAAAAGAAATAATTTTTCATTCCCACATTGTCGGTGAAAGGTAACTTCTATTTTGTAAAATGCCTTTAATTGTGCAAGCGTGCTTTAAACTCGTTCAATGAACGAAACTGTCACTGTTTCAGAAAGCAGATGTTGCGAAGACATGCAGATTAGATAACACAAAATTATATTGCTTCTTGCTTTCATTTTCATCATATGCACTGATCCACATTTATCCTGCAACTTGCAGCTGCAAATACCACCGTGGTAGCTTTGGCTCTGGTACAACGAAAACTCTATTGTGCGTTGGGGATAATCATGGCCGTTATGTCTATGTAATGCTACGGGGAAATGATTACCTTACGCTATGTGAAGTTGAAGTGTATTCACAAAGAGGTAAGATGGCTTTTATTCCCACCTTTACGATGGTTCATCGCAGCTCTACGGTTTCTAAATTTTCCCTTTCAATAGGTTTGCAAATTTCATACTGTGAAGACATCAAATAAATAAATGAATTGGAAGATCAATAATACAAGAGTTATTCAAGATTATCAGTTACGGAGCCAATTAAATCTGCTTTTAAGCTGTTTTCTGCTATTTTCTTATCGATAAAAATCCTTTACATTGCTTAACTGCATGCTTGTCGAACAATATGTTAAACAACATGGATTTTTCAACTCCTCTAATGTCAGTATTCTTCATTCATTTAAGGTGAGGACTGCAAAGCAACAAAGGTCCTCATTTTACCAGGTAGCAATAAAGCGGAGTACGATGGCGAAGAAGTTATCGGCATTGCAACCGCTGGTAGCTGCTCAAAGTCACCTACCCCTAATATACTTTCATTACAACAAACTCGAGATGTTACGGAAGAAATTGGAATCGAAACGAGCAGAACGCAGGAATACAACTGGGAGGTAAGTGCAAGTGTGACAGTTGAGACCTCTGTGAAAATATTTGGTTCTGGGGTCTCTGTATCTGCAACGGCTGGTTATTCAAGAGGTGGATCAAAGAGTTTCAGCGCATCAAAATCAAAAAGTACTTCAACAACAACATCACAAGGATCTGTTGCATCCTATTATTACAATACTCCCGGTGGAGCAATGGTGGTTGGATTTATAAAGAGATACAGGTTTGACAGGACAAATATGCCAGCAAATGTCACAGTTACCTGTTCGAATGGCTTTACCTACAACTTTGAAACCAATATCAAGCTCACTTCTAAGACATATGGGAAAGCATTCTATCACTCATATCTTGGCGAGTTTGATGATGGCAAATGTACACATGACCGCGTCCAATGCCTATACAATTTGAGTCACAATTCACTTGAAAGCGTTATAAATGCAAGAAGTTCATTCTCAAAGTGCTTTCCAACAGGCATTGGAAAAGTAATGAGGCGCTGAACCTAAAGCTTTTTGACAATGAATTTTTGACACATTTAAAGCACTATACTGTAATTGCACTTACTGTATAATCACAACATACTAAAATTTACAAAAGTAGCATATAAGCACTCTTGATCTAAGATAAAATTAGCACTTATTTTCAATCAGCTTGAGCAAAGTCAAATATTTTTATTTTCTGTCTCAGTTCCTTTATTAATTCTCGTCAAATCATGTATTGTGCTGTTCTACCATGGGCAAACCTACCGTTATAATTCAACTGTTGTTACAGCATTAAACTGTTCACCTCACTCAGTGCAATCGTTTCATTAAAACCTAATGGCGTCATTTGAAAAATTTCGAGTATTGATGTCAAAATTTTAAATCCATATATATAGTTCAATATTTTTTATTTTGAAAAAGTTATTTTCTTTCCTTTGAATTAACTCATATTGAAGTGTTTTTCTCAGCCGCTTCAGCGCGAAATGTTTGAAATGCTGCGTGCAACAAAAAATGCATGGGGCGAGTTGTCTGTGACATATACCCGGGAAGAAAATTTATATGATAACAGGCCTTGGGTAGAATTTGAAAGCATTTGAACGTTGCAGCGAGACGCTTTTTGCAACGGATTTTCGATTCAAATGCTTTTGGTTGAAATCTTCAACCTTGAGCTATGTCATTTCTGTTTACAAAAGGCAAAATTTGCTTGTATCAAATTTGGAAAGGGCATCCGCATATTTCGCATATTCAAAAATAGCGAAGACTAAGTAAAGACAAGAGGCAAAATTTTGAGGCATAAAAACTGCAGACTTTATATCAGTCTATTTCCCTATAGTTTGTTTCATTTTGATTCATTAATTTACCCTATTTGATTAATCTATCTCATATATCTGATTAATTTTGCCTCACTTCAGTCTATTTTATTTAATTTCATTTAGTTTATTGCTTAGATTGCAGTTTAGTGCCTTTGGATTAAACGATATTTTTAGATGGAAACACATATTCAAATCATATTTGACTCTAAATGCAAGATTTGCTATTAACTTTAAAAGATTTCTTTTTCAATGAATAGGCTATTTGAGAGGAGAGTGTCATTCCTAATGCGTCTCAAGGGATCAATAAATGTTCGAGAACAACGGAATCACATGCTAAGTGATAGTAAATACCATTGCAAAACAATTAAAGGGGAAGAAAAAACAATAAAAAACTCAGCGAGTTGGAGTTTAAGGCACACCTTTAGAAAACAACTTCATAAAAACAGCCAGTGAATTGACAATTTCGGTTTGTGCGAAATCAATATCTGATTGAGGCTTAAAGTCCTTTATAACTGATACAAATTTCAATCTTAGCATATGCCTATCAGTGCAAGAAAAGCAGCTACAATAAAACAATTATATATAAAATCCTGATAAAAGATATAAAACGTCATAGCTTTTCTCAATTAAAAGTTGTGTTTTGGAAGATACGTAGGATTTGCAAATTTCGATCAGCATCTGGTGGCTTTTGTTGAAATGGAACGGGATTCGTAATAGTTGCATACTGTGGATCGTTAATGTTTACGTCACGCAAATCTAGATCCATGTACTCAGAAGACATGTCAGGCTCTTTGCTTTGCTTTACTACAAAAGAACAAATAATATAGAATGAATATTAACAAGAAAATGAAATGTTATTGGCTAATTAGCCCTCCTGAAATCAGCAAATAATCTTGTAACTAGTTGAATTTCTCAAGGAGTAATCACGAATCATCAGTAGAATGCTATTTAAAGTTTTCTGCAATGGTATTGCGCAGTTGCAAACCTCATTTAATGATGTTAAAACCAAAATAATCATTCTCTACGTTTAAAGTTCTTTCTTTTCATAAACTTTCTTTTGGTAAACATAACGTACGTTTTTGCGATGAGAAATCTAGAGCAGGAATGTCACTCTTTCGTTTTATATTCGTTGAAATCATTAACAGGCCACTTCTTTGTTGACAATACTATTAAGGGTCGTATCAATGAAAAAGGGATGAAGAAAGCGTGACAACCCTTGTAAAATATTTCATTTGAAGCTTGATTACGTCACTCACGTTAACCCTAGCCAAAAAGTAACCTTAGAGTGTCTGTATTAAGACATAGGAGGTTTAAATCAAGCGAATTGAACTTTGTTTCCTTGTATATATTGACAACTGCTAATTATCTGATCAATTCATACTGAAACCGCCATTTATTAATATTGCTCTCAAAGCCATATGATGCTCCTAGGCAGCATCCCCAAATGCCAATGCCAATTTTAATATGAAAGCATAATGGTATACATTAAGCAGTTCAGCAATCTGACCTTGAGATTTTCGTACTTTGACAATCCAAACAATGAGAATTATTATGATTATGACGAGCAAAGACGATGGTATAACTGAGTAAAGGAGAATCTCTTTTGTAGAAGTTTCTTGATCTCCATTATTTTTCATAGGAAACTCTAAAAATGACAGAAAAAGTCATAGAAGCATTAAAATCATAAAAGTTAGCATAAGAATCAATATGTCAGGAACTCTTGTAGAATTTTCTGTAAGAATTTCAAATCTCTACTTCAAGGTGACCACAGGACAACAAAAAGTTACATGACCGTTTCTGTTAGTTTTCGGCAAACCATTTTGTGCTTTACTTTTCAAATATGTGTACTGGAGCCATAATTGTATACTAATGTCCAAAGCTTCTAAAATCAACAATCCGCGCAGTTCGATGCTCTTCAACAAGTCTTTTAGATTTTTCCTCTGTCAACTTAACGAAACAATATCTATCACATTGCTAGGAGTAATTATACTAATGCTTCATACCTTTCACAATAAGCGTAGTTGTCTTAGTCACTGGCAAGCCAATTCCATTCGATGCTTGACAAGTATAAGCACCACTTTGACTTTTTTCAACCTCTTTAAGATGTAAAACATAACCATACTCAAGTACTTTATTTGAGCTGTCCTTCCACGTTATTGTAGGTTTAGGATTGGCTGCTGTTACATTGCAATAAAATGCAGCTGTCATTCCAATGTAAACATTGATCGTCGGTAACACATTGATCACTGGACGCACTAAGGCAAAGGAGTTATATTCTAAGCATATTTATTGAAAGTAAGATTCCTAATACAGTAAAATGCAGTTTTTAATATGTCTTTACATTATGAGAATGGGACAAGCTCGCATCGAAACGTTCTGAACATGTCGTTAACCTGGATATGTCGTAGTTAACTGATTAAGTCTTTACTGGCCTGTTTTAGAAATATGGATGTGTCGAAATGAAATGAAAAAAATGTCTTTTTTCTAACTCTTATTATTTATCTGTCAAATGTGGCTCGTCGTGGCTTTCATCCTTTAAGTCTTTACATTAGATGCAAATGGCCTGGCCTTCCATATAAGCAAATCCTAGAACAGAGCCTCTTCGCTTATCGCACAAATAAGGTAAAAGTTGTAGGGATTATGGTTGAATTTGGATGTCGTGTGGCACTGTAAAATGTGACGAGTTTTCACAAAATAAATTGTTATTCAAAATGGCTGATGGCTTTAGAAGAAATTTCATTTTCCTTCCCCTTCTCCTCGCTTCCTACCCCTCTATCCTGCTTCCTTGCGTCCTTATGTTTTCTTCTCTTTGCATTACTTTCGACCAACCAGGAAATAAAAAAATTGAAATAATTACCCATAATATTGACTGCAACGGCGTTTTCTGTTCCATTTCTTACTTCATTGTGAGGCACGCATTTTACCGTAATTTGATAACTACCGTAATCTTCGTAGTTTATCTTTTTAATTGTGTATTTTGCGTCAGAAGAATCATGAAGCACAACGGTACTTGATCGGCCTTCAATGTAGAATCTGTAATGCGTTGCAATACCAGTGTGTGACGCACATGTAAGAACAACATCTTCTCCATTGATTGGTTTGTCATTTGAAACTGTTAAGCGCGTAGGCCCAAATTCGTCTGTAAAACAACGAATTTCATGTCATCTCTCTAAAGAGAGTATAACTATAGAGTACATGTGTTATGAAACAAAAAACGCTCTTGCAAGAATGTTATCTTGCAAATAGCGAGCAAGTGTTGCGATTCCCAATTTCCGCCTGTAAAGCAATGAAATTCATGATATATCTCTTTGAATCTATTATAACTATAGAGCACATTTGTGATGAAGGCGTAAAAGGCTATGTTTAGAACTTTTATGTCGACATACTTCTGAAGGAACATGAGAATGGAACCTTGCGTGCAGAAATTTTGCCCATGATATCAAACGGAATGATTCATAAGAAAACCTTGCTAAAAAAGTGCTGAGATTCTGTGCACGAAAGCGGACAAGCCAGCCTTTAATTTATTCAAAGCTTGACGGATTTAATTAGAACTAGCCAATATAGATGTATGATGGTGTTTTTCTAGGCCATGTAGCCAAATGAAAAAAATTCGCAAAAGGTCTATTGCATCGGTCCCTTTTGAATACTATGCTGCTGGTCTTCATGCCAGGAAAGGTTTTTTTACCCTATCATAAGTTGATTCACATTCCGTTTCTCGAAATTATAACAAGAGGAGGAGCAAAAGCTCTATCGCTTCCCATGGGCATGCGAACATGTAATTTGACCTTTCTCTTAATCTAGTCCAAAAATTCTGATTAATAAATCGATCAAGACAAAACTAAATGTCGAAAACTTCTGGGGAAGGGTTCCCATATGTGTAAAATTAATTGCTTAGATAGATCGAATTCTCATTATAAGTACACTCTGTTTTTCATAATTTACAATTTTATATACTCACCGGTCATTTTTTTCGTCTTCTCAGTAAGCAGCACATGCGGACCATGTCCAATAGTGTTAAAAAATGAAAGTTTAAAAGAATACAGTGTAAATTCTTTGAGTCCATTAGCTAAATACGTGGAACTCGATAAATCGCTGATGTTTACTTGTTTGGGTAATGTACTGTTGCAGATGCTTCCAAGACTATGACTGATGCAATTATAGTAGATTGTTAGTCCTTGCAGGTGCCAATCTTTAATCTCATCTTTTGTAGGAATCTAGAGCAAAAATGATTTAATTCGTAAATTGGCATTAAGATGTGTATGTGATCTTTCAAACATAACAGGCTTGTTGAGATCAAAGGAAAATTTGCATTTATTCCATAACAACCCAAGTATGATGTGAAATATATTAGAATGGTCCTCCGCAGTAGCATTGTCAATTACTATTAGTCTATTAGTGATTACAGTATTATCATATCTTCTGTTCTGTTGTAGGTGTGCAACTATGCTGCTATATGGATTATGCAAGAACATTCAAGACTTTCTACATTACCATGCCTTCAGGTAGTTACATTGGAAACTTCTTTCATTAATTAGTTTAAAAAAGCTTCTTTTCTCTAATCGTTGTTTTGCAAGTTTGTCTACATGTTACTAGTTTTTTGCATGATTGCACAACTTCTTGCAAATTTTTGTTTCTGTGACCACGAATTGTTCGGCAGTATTTTCATATATATAATGTGAAATTATATGCTCCTTGGTTTTGTGATGCAAACAGTATTGGGGCTGTCACAAATACGGCTATTTTTCACCTCTCTTGTATAAAAATGGAGCATCACGAGCTTGATGTCAATGCTGCTATTATCGCCCACTGTCACTCGCAAGAAGATGCGTTATATTGTTGACATGGGATCCTGCTTAGTGCTCAGGGTCTAATGTAGCCTCATCTGGTTAGCATCTTGCTTTTAACGACTGCTACCTAAATAACTTTCCCTGACTTTCTATTTTGCTAACCGAGCAAACCTGCCAACAGCTTCGCGACGATGTTGATCAAAGAAGATAATACTCCAAAATGATGTATGCTATGATCGATAATTTGCATACCTGCCAAGCGATTGTCAGTGAATGGAATGCAACATTTACGATTCCAATAACTTTTGGTGTCAATGCAGGAGCTACAAAATATAGAACTCACTGGATAATTGGATAAAGGATAAGGATAAGGATGTTCCCCATGCTCAATTTAATGAACTTCTGATTTAAGTAAACTGCGTAACATATTTACCTTTCTTCATCAGGACTGTTGCTTCATCAGAATATTTTCCGCCGCCATATACATACTTTTTCAACATCAGTATTCCCCTTGGTGACATTAATCTCGCAGTGTAAGTTTGAAGCGGCTCGAGACTAGATAAAGTGACGCTCCGGCCATTCAAATTCTTGAGCTCAGACCATTGTATCTCGTTAACTTTCCGATATTGCAGCGTTAAATAACTTGAAGCATTGTAAGTAGCATCCCAAGATATGACAGCCGTCCTCATGTTGGCAATGCTTGCAGTTAGATTGCGGGTAACAACATGATCTGGAAGACAACAGTAAGTGCACTCACCATAATAACATACTCCAATTTTATTCTCATTAAGATTGTTTTAAATTATTGTTTTATTTTACATAATTATGCCTGTGAAGAAAAAGATATTTGTTTATCTTATGATAGGGTGTGGGTGGGACATCCCATCCATTATCCTTTTGATAAAAGGCAATAGAGAGATTTGTACCAAAGCATGACAAGTTCTCGCTGCTACCGTATTAAACTCACATAGCGTGTCTTTAGATGTGTGAAAGTTGGTCTGAAAGCACTTAAGCAAGCTACTACAACAAAGAAGTCATCTAAAAAACCCTACAAATTAAAAACATCGGTCCTGAGTACTAGCTTTGTTATATAGCAAATAAAAAAGTAAATGAAACCAAGTAAAAGGTAATTTACCAAGCTATATAAAATGAACTGGCTAGTACAATTAGATAGAAACTAATTTACCTTTTGAACATCCAAGCAGCTGCAATCTAAGACAAGCTTTTCCATGAAATGTGTCAACTTTTACTCTAATAAATCGTGTGAAAATTGGAGGCATTAACCAATTTCTTACGATTGAATTTCTATCCCTGCAGCCAATAAATTTCTGAAAATAGAGTAAATATCCTTTATCTTCTTATATTCTCCAAAGAAGTTGAGCCATAAGTATTAAGAACAAATGCTACAGGATCTTACATAATTAATTAAGTCAAAAAAATTTCGCTTTTGGTAAATAACCTCTCAATGGAGAGTGGGAGTCGTCCTCATTACGTTGTGGGACCATAAGTCGTACTTTATTCATTATTTGTTATACTAAGAGATACTTTGTCATCTGATTAACAAAGTTCCTTATTTTCATCGCCTTATTTTGGTTGCTTTCCCTCAAGCCACTATTTCACAACATGATTAGGAACGGAGAAAAAGTGAGCTATTCTTTAAAGGTATAGCTTTATGTTTCTAAAATGTACTTGATACTTTGGAAATATACTTCAACGCCTTGAATGCACTTGATATTTTGGTTTAAAAAAAGAGTATTCTGGGCTGTTTAGCCGAATATTCTTTGTAAATTAATACTTACCGCCCAAAAGTAATGTTTAATGTACTTGAAGTCTAAATTATATGACGGTTAACAAAATTGTTCTAGACTTCAGTCTATGTTATTACCTTTGAAATTCCCCGCATGTTGTCTTTGCTGAGACCATGACTTATTCTAAACGTTTTCACCCAATTGTCATTGTTTGAGTCTCCATGAATGCCAATTCCTGTCACCATTTTAGGCATTCCCAAATCGATTTCAATGTACTTTGAAGCATCGGATGAAGAAGGACACCATGCAATTGGACTGTAAATCGAAGCATTTACTGCTGATCCAGTTGCAGAAGATGCATTGATGGTACTAGCACGCGTCAGGTCATCATGACATACTGTGAATCAAAGAAGGCAATAAGGCAAAGATAGAGTGTCAAAGATGCTCTATGAGAAAAGCTTTCTTTCGCAAAATCTATAACCATACGAGGAACTTGTTATGAAGAGTAGCCATAACTTAAAAGATGATTCAAACTTCAATCCACGATTTATTCCATCGCTTAAATTCCGATTGATTGACATGGATGAATGCTTCATTACGTTTTTCGTGATTTCGGCAATCAAAAAAAATGGTGGCTTCCTTTGCATTTATAAGATTGTAGCTTCATCAGATTGTAGAATGTAGCTAAAATATAGTTTTCAATCAAGAGCAATGGAATCTTAAGATCGTGTCATTTATTGCACAAGGTGTCAATGCATAAAATGGTAACAAATTCCAAGCAAATGAGGGTAATAGGCAAAAGCCGTATGGACACAAAGTTTTACCTGGATGGTATCCATATACCTCTGCTCTAAAGCATCGAAGAGTTGCACCAAAACCAGGAGTTACAGGGTTGATTCTTAGGTATTGAGTTGTTACGGGCACAGGCAGCAGGTTCGTTACAATTAGATTTTGAAATTCATAATTACCAACAAACAGCTAGGAAATAATTTATTTATGATAATTGTATGAAAATTTTATCATAGTCATATGAATAAATTATCAAACCCTTCTCAAAATAAGGGAGGTTATTGTGGGAAATAGAAAGCATAATGATAGCTACTACTGTTTCTCCTAACTGAATTTATAAAGAACTAAATTTGTGATCAAATATTTGGATTATACATAGCTTTGTGTATGAAAATGCTTTGAATAACGATTAAAACTTCCATTTTTGATTTGGTATAAACTCTCTCATTTATAACCATCGTGATGGGAAGAACAAGTAATTAGGAACAAGTGGTAAGAGATTCATTCTGAATGTCAAAGTGTCACTAGAACTTAACGTTACCATGACTTTACCTGAAATTCCCAGTTCAAAGGCTTTTTGGGACTATAATTTTAAGCTATAACATGAATTAACATTAAATATCATTCACGTGCTGGGATTGAAATCTTTTCAAAAAAGTAGCTAGTACATGATAGTGTAGTTAACTGGTTTAACTAGAATTTAACTTACCATGCTGGCGTCGCCAAATGACTTTTTAGCATATTCAAATTCACCTGAACTGATATTTTTATATATCAAATAGTATTTGTATGTCTTTTGTGCTGAGCCAAGCAAACCATGCCCTTGGGTAGAAATTGCTGAAATGACCATTGGCTGTCTGAAATCAATTTGCATCCATTGATTGTTATCAGTGTTGGCTGCGCACCATCCTCCTCCAGGCAGATTCAGGCGGCATGTTTGTGGAGGGTTGATACCAGCTTTGCTCGAACTACTAAGTTGCCAATTTTCAATCACTCCGCTTTCCAATCCGAGACTGTAATATGATTTGCCGGCAGCTATATTGACGAAGAAATTAACTTTACTTTTATATTGATAACACTCATCCAATACTTAATCATAGAAGTATACATGAAAAAACATCATCAATTACATGCAACACTTTTACGAAATCATCATATTTGACCACTTTAGGTTCTAAAATGGACATCCAAGGTTTGGATTGAAATTGGAAAACTGAAAATGGCTGTTTATCCGTTTGCTTTAGCAATGATTAGTGTCATGAAGGAATGGTCATTAAATTGTGAAGACAATGTTGTAACGTAATAACGTAATTGTTTTTGTATTGTTTCTATTACGTAGCTTAGGGGCCAATTATATGAGAGTTTTCAGCCCGGGCTGAGAAATCAAAAATTTTTTTTTCTTTGATAAAGTAAGAAAAACATAACTTCTGTACTTTATTAGGCACTGAACTATCAAACAAAAAATGATTTCTTGCTCCGGGAAAACTATTTCTAATACCGAATGGTCAGAGTCATTAATTTCGAATTACCAAAAATTGCAAATTTGTAGGAGAGAGAGGAGGCAGGAAGGCTACCCGAAGAAACAATACAATAATGTAAAAATTTAATATTGTGTGACTTAATTACTAGGTGGGCTTAGACTTTAGTTGCTGTACATAGCCAGAATGGATTGTCCTGAAACTGGTTCTTCTTTTAAAGTCTTTAAATTTAGTAGACTATACCTCTAGTTATATTTTGACAACAGGTGCGATGATAGCACTTGCTTTTTACCTTATCAAGAATTGCGTAGTGCTGTCCTTATTCTTAAATTAATTCTGCTATATTAATGTAACATCTATATAATTTTAAAGATGATTTATTATAGACGTGATTCGCACGTTTTAAAAGTTTTAACAAAGAATTTAATGTTCTCTTTAAAAAGTAATGTAATGAAATAATAATTTTATTATTATTTATGTATTGTAGTTTCTAGTTTCTGGTATGGAAATTCAGTAAGGTCATCTGCTGCAAAGGAAAGATAGGAGACAAAGTAAAAGAAACAAAGAACCCCACTTTTGACTGAAGGGATCGAAAAATGGAGAAGAGGTAAGCTGATCCTAAAAACATTTAGATGAAGCGAGAAAATGCTAAAAATGGATGGGTTGCCACATTTTTTTGGCTCCTAGTGATTGGATAGACTGATGCATAGATAATTTACTAATGTGTTCTTATAGCCATTGCCCCTTGCCCATTGCCCATGTTCTTATTTGCATTTCATTTCATTCATTTCATTCATTTCATTTATTCAAAATTCAAAATTCAACTAAACTAAACTAAAAATATTGAAATACAATTACAATCATAACAACAAGTCAACTAATTAAATGTATTTTCAGAAGATAAACATAAATATAAATATAAAAGTATTTAGCATAAATTTAACATAATATTTAACATTTGACTGGTCAGCTGAAATCTTGATTGGTAATGCATGAAAATTAAAGTTAATAAAAGCAAAACATTTACCTGGGGATTGATGTGATCCATAGAATTCCAATCGGACACAAATATGGGCTCCAGATACATCTATTGCTCGAAATCTTACATAGCGAGCTTGAACTGAATTAGAAAGCCAGTTGAACTTGATGCCATCATTATCAATGTTTCCAATAAATTCCTATTAAGAGGAATGCAAAATCTTAGTAGCTAGTGATCAGTGATATAGATGATATATGTTTAGAAATGCTTGCCGCTAATTAATCTCAAAACAATTTAAGACAAAGCGCGACTACTCATTGTTTAAAAGTTTCATAGAATTAACGTCTTAAACAATAGATGGTTTTTATATAATGGTTAGGATTAACTTCGGCCAGTTTATTCTAACGAGATTTGAAGGTCGCGGACAAAGAACTTGGAGCGTAGCTTCGCCCCAATACCCCATTCTTTTTTACCCTGCTTTTAGATCCCAGACCACACCGTTGTCTAAGATTATCGACAAACTCCGGATCAATATTATCTGCTTCATGAGTTGCATTACTTTCTTCACATTAGGGATATCGTAAAGCAAAATAAAGCAAAGGGAGATAAGTCGATATTGAATTGAACAATATTGGACCCGAACACAGCCTGCATCATCTAACAATGTCTTTTAAATAAAAAATCCTCCAGTTATCCAGTCCCCAACAAAGTTTCCTTTTATAATTAATGATATAATAGGTTTCTCTTTCCCTAATCACCTCAAAGTCAGTCGGTGAAACTTAAGATGCCACACACCATTTTTGGTGTAGTGCAAATCAAATGCATCTTTCATTGATGGCATTTAATTGGTAAACAACACCTTGTTGCGATGCTCAGCTTTTGATTTAAATTACATAAGTTGAAATTCCTGGCAGAGTTTTCCCTACAAAAGGTTTGATTGACCTTAGCTCATCTCTGTAGCCAAAAGAATCGGAAATCGGTGCAGTATGTCTAGTATCCATCAATATACTCTCCTGATATGAAGAAATAGATGCCCACCTGTCTGATGCCAGAGCCATTTGTCACATTTTTGTAATGAAATCCATTTAAACTGACTTCTAGGTAAAACCTTCGCACGTAATTTGCATCATAGGCATCATCACCCTGTGTTGCTATGCCTGTCAATGTCACATTCGCTTTAAAATCCACTTGCAAATAATCCGAGTAATTCAAAGGCTCATCTAGTGACATTGCACTGCACCATCTAGCTCCCGTTAATTTCAACCTTGCCGTGTATGCCTGATATGCAGGAAGATATTTTGATGTTGCAGTGATTTGGTCATTTTTGATTATTCCATTGGAAATTCCCAAAGGTACCCGTATAAAGCCTACAAGAACAATAAAATTGCTAAACTAGATGAACCATACAGTGACAAGGCAATCCTCTCTGACAACCAGTAAATATGATCAGTGAGGTAAAATGCTTCGGAATGCTTTGATAGCTGCCCTGACAGCTGCATTGATCTACTACTTGCAATTTGCAATGTTAGCAGAAAATGTAATAAACTGTTTGTTTGGTGGTTTTCTTGCTTCTATTGGAAAGGTTTCATGTATAACGATATTGTTAGAGTCAATTAATGCACAAAGAGGCTTCACAAGAAAGTCGATAACGTCCACTTTTCAAATACTTTGGCTTAAATAAACTAAGGAAAGGGAGTAGAATAATTACCTATTTTCAATGTAACTGATACTTCAACAGAATATTTTCCGCCGCCATATACATAATCCTTCAACATTAGTATTCCTTTTGGTGACATTAATCTCACAATATAAGTTTGAAATGGTTCAAGACCAGATAAAGTGGAGCTCAGACCACTCAGGTTGTTAATCTCAGACCATTGATTCTCGTTGGCTTTCCGATATTGAAGCGTTAAATAGCTTGATGCATTGATGTAAACAACATCCCAAGATATAACAGCCGTCCTCAAATCAGCAACAATTGCACTGAAGCTGCGAATAACCGCATGATCTTAAAGAGAATAGTGGTTACAGTCATCATCATCTTGATTAACAGTTTTTAGATAAGAGATATATCTGATACTTTAGAAAGATAATTTATCAAGAATTAACGGCAATTAAACGTACTACTAACAAAGATGTAATTAAAGCCATATTATTCATTGATGGACACAAAAGGCTTCATCAAGCCAAAGCCTGGTTCCTCTTAATACTCATAATAAATTACGGTCTCTAGAAATCCTAACAAATCGATCAGATATTAACATTTTTACAGAATTCCAAAGACTCTGAATGTCAACATAATATTCCATGGATACATTATTGATTTCTTCTGGCTGAAGTTATGCCTTTAGCATTGTTAGTGATTGTTAATGTATCCTATGATGAGAAAAACGTATATTACAGCGACTGTATTGCAAAAATCGTTTAAGAGCACCAAAGACGCAGGGTGGTTACCGGAGACCACAAGCAAGCTTCAAGGAACCTGAATAAGTGGGTGGAAACAAATAAGCGTATTGTATTCCAAGTGGTCTGCGACAATTGCCATAGCCCTGAACACCAAATGGCAACATTACTAGGAGCCAGGCAAAATCCTTTCCGCAACTTTTGGATAAAAATAGCCATTTGACACAAAGTTCGCTCATCAGCATTGATATGCGAAAAATTAAGAATATTTCCAATCCAGGTAATTAGGTAGGTAAAAGGACAGTTGATTAATACCAGCTGCCAATAAGATACTGTAATTGGGAAAATGAAAATTGCTAATTCCCTAGCTATAGCCCTAATTATATTGGCAAAGCCAACGTAAGTCCTCTTCAACCAGAAAAACCAAGACCTTTCCCTGATAACAACTTTGAAAGGTTGAAAAATGTAGAAGGAGATCTTTTTCATTTTTTGAAAAATGTCTGAAGTGAGTTTTGTAACAAGAATTGTTACAAGAATTTTTGACAAGCTTTTTTGTGCCTTCAGAGACTAGGCATTTTCATTGTTGTATTTCATGGAAAGTTTATGTTTAAATTGATAAAGTATTTTGCAAAGGAAGCTTTAAAAGCCTTGAAATTAGTAACACAAAATTTTAGAAAGGTTATTAGAAATAGTTCTTTTAACAAAATATTCCAAACAAAAACAAAGTTTAAGCTCCAGAATAAGCTTTCGATTTTAGAATACAAAATTTTGTCCATGGAGGCAGGGCGACAATTGGGTGGAACCATCTGTGAGTCATTGTAAAGTGCAATTAATGCTTTTAAGATAAATAAAGCAATGTTTGCGAAACAGCATGGCTTAAAACATTACCTTTAGAGCATCCAAGCAGTTGTATTCTTAAGCACGGTTCACGTTCAAATGTTTCGACTTTTATTCTGATAAATCGTGTAAAGAGTGGAGGCATTAACCAATGTCTTACAACAGAATTTCTATCTCTGTTACCAATAAATATCTGCAAATGACAAAATTGTCAAATGGATTTTAATTTGGCAAATAGCATCCCAAAAACTAATTCTCTTCATAAATTAGTTGTCAAAGGAATTTGGGTAAGCTTGTGGCTATTTAGTCTATCTTACCTATCAGCTGAATACTCTGGTACCAATAATTGCATCTATCCTATATGCAGGCCCATAGGAAGCATTTCCCGATTGGGGGTGGGGGGGGGTGGCTTATCAAGCGCTTCTGGGGAAAATCTTTGGTGCCACGCCATTTTATCGTCTCCCATGCCTTTCAAACCGTTGATTCTCTTTAAAGGCAATTTGAGAACATGTCCAGAACGTATTACGTGAAATTATGTATTATGTGATATTCAAAACTCTTATCTCTGAAAATTATTGGGGGGGGGGGTTGCAGCCCCCCTAGCCCCCCCCCCCCCGCTTCCTACGGGTCTGCTATATGTAATTATCCAACCTTTGATCTGATTAACCATACCAATATTCCTACCTATCCTTTACGTGCCTATTCTAAGGTTTTACCATGATTTTCTAGATATATACAAAAACTTCAGTGGATTTCAAGTTTAACATATTTACAAAAAGACAAATCCATCTGAAATTTTTTTATTTCCTATATCCTTGCTTTGAATGATATTCTATAATCATAATCTTCTAAGTAAAAGCAATAAGGCTTTATTAGCCATTGTGCATCGACGTTCTTGTTATTGATTGTCATTAGATTATCCTTATTCTACATTCAGATTCTGCTGGAAATAATGAAAATCTTAGGACTGATTAACCGTGCTTACCACCGCAAATAAAGGCCAAGAAACATTGCAAAAAAATTTTAATCGATGTTGTAAATTCTGAATATTATAGTATAGTCCTCGTTTGGTGTAAAAAATTTGTTAGTCTTCAACGAACAATATTACCTGTGACAACTCTTGCATGTGCACTTTGCTGTTACCATGACTTATTCTAAACGTTTTCACCCAGTTGTCGTTGTTTGAGTCCCCTTGAATGCCAATCCCTGTCACCATTTTAGGCATTCCGAAATCTATCTCAATGTATTTCGATGCATCAGATGATGATGGGCACCACGATATTGGACTGTAGATCGACGCACTTGATGCTGAACCCATTTCAGAAGATGCAATTATTTTACTAGGACGTGTTAGGTCATCATGGCATACTGAAAATGAATAGAAAATACTTCCTATTGGTGATGGGACATGTACAAAAGATATTAGTTTCAAAGCTGTAGCAAAAAATGCAAAATAGAAAGCAATATTTTCATTTCTCTTTAGACACAGGAGTTAGCCAGGTATAATCAGTAATTTGTTGATTTAAGTTTCTGTTGTGTTCAAAATTGATAATCAAAGTTATGGTTTTTTCTCTGACTTTGAAATGAACTTTGGCAAGACCTATGACAACAAATCACTTTGCTTTTAGGCTTCCTAGCCTTGTTTTGATTTTCCCCGATTATTGTGCAAAATATTGAAGCATTTCCAATCTGATAAACTCTAGCTTTAACATCAACTCATATGGAATCTCTAATTTATAAAATTGTTATACATTTCTTCCACTAAATTGGCGCCAAATCCCTTTAAAAGTTGTCGTATGCACAGTTTTGGGAAAGTATCAAGTGTTACCTGGATGGTATCCATAAACTTCTGCTCTTAAGCACCGAATAGTTGTTCCATAGCCAGGAGTTATAGGGTTTATTCTTATGTGTTGTGTTTTCACTGGTACAGGCAGCTGATTAGTTACAATCAGATTTTGGAATTGATAATTACCAACAAACAGCTGCAAAAAATTGTATTTAAATTTAAAAAATTCAGATCCAAATTTCAAACAATAGTTTGCTGAATACAATTATCTTCCCATATATTTCACTTTCAAAAGATTATGAAGAAATTATTAAAAAAAGACCACAGATGCTACAAACCCTTTTATAGTAATAGCAATAGCAAATAGCAAATATTCATGGTAATAGCAAAGTGCACATGCAAGATTTGACTCAGGTAATATTGTCCTTTGAAGGCTATAAAAATTTTTACACCAAACGTGGATTATACCATAATATCAAATCTCAAATTGAAACAATTATATTCTCAATGCTTTTGAAATCTGCCACAAATGTTCTTGAATTCATGATGAATTTTGAAAAGAGTTCGCTTGATTTAGAAACAACAAACATATCATGAAGCTACCTTCAATTTTAAATCATCCGTCTTAACAATCAACTTGGAAAATATTCAGAATTTAAAACGTTGATTAAATTTTTCGCAATATTTCTTGGCGTATTTAGCGGTGGTAAACACGGTAAATAGCAGAATCAAAGTGTAGAGTGAAGAATAATCTACCGGAAATCAATGTCAAGACGTGGCAAAATAAGTAGGAGCACCATAGCTATTACAAACATCTTCCTTTTACTAAAGAGATTATAATCGTAGAATATCATTCAAAGCAGGAGTATAAGAAGTAAACAAATTTCCAATCGATTTTTTTTATTTTTGGATATGCTAATCTTGAAATTAACTGACACAATTTGAGATAGTCTGAAGCTTAGGATAGGCATGTATAGGATAGGTAGAATTATTGGCATGGTTAATCAGATCATAGGTAAGATAGACTAAATAGCCACAAGCTTACCCAAATTCCTTTGACAACTAATTTATGAAGAGAATTAGTTTTTGGGATGCTATTTGCCAAATTAAAATCCATTATCATCTTAACTTTTTTTGTGAGATTCAGTTTATCTAATATTTTTAGTTACACCCTAACAAGAGACAATTTTGTTATTTTCAGATATTTATTGGTAATAAAGATAGAAATTCTGTTGTAAGACATTGGTTAATGCCTCCACTCTTTACACGATTTATCAGACTAAAAGTCGACACATTTCAACGTGAACCTTGCTTAAGAATACAACTGCTTGGATGCTCTAAAGGTAATGTTTTAAGCCATGCTGTTTCGCAAACATTGCTTTATTTCTCTATAAAGAGGAACCAGGCTTTGGCTTGATGAAGCCTTTTGTGTCCATCAATGAGTAATATGGCTTTAATTACATCTTTGTTAGTAGCACGTTTAATTGCCGTTAATTCTTGATAAATTATCTTTCTAAAGTATCAGATATATCTCTTATCTAAAAACTGTTAATCAAGATGATGATGACTGTAACCACTATTCTCTTTAAGATCATGCGGTTATTCGCAGCTTCAGTGCAATTGTTGCTGATTTGAGGACGGCTGTTATATCTTGGGATGTTGTTTACATCAATGCATCAAGCTATTTTACGCTTCAATATCGGAAAGCCAACGAGAATCAATGGTCTGAGATTAACAACCTGAGTGGTCTGAGCTTCACTTTATCTGGTCTTGAACCATTTCAAACTTATATTGTGAGATTAATGTCACCGAAAGGAATACTAATGTTGAGGGATTATGTATATGGCGGCGGAAAATATTCTGATGAAGCATCAGTTACATTGAAAATAGGTAATTATTATACTCTCTTTCCTTAGTTTATTCAAACCAAGGTATTTGAAAAGTGGATGTCATTGACTTTCTTGCGAAGCTTCTCTGTGCATTAATTGATTCTTACAATATCGTTACACATGCTTCCTGTGCCTTATGTATCTATAACGATATGTCCCACCGAACATATAGTTTATCAATTTTTCTTCTGACATTGCAAGAGGTATATCCATGCAGGGCAGGTATCAAAGCATTCTGAAGCATTTTACCTGATCATTCTATTGTCACTGTATGTTGCTAATTTAGCAATGCTATTGTTCTTGTAGGCTACATGCGGGTACCTTTGGGAATTTCGAATGGAATCATAACAAATGACCAAATCACCGCAACATCAAAATATCTTCCTGCATATCAGGCATACACGGCAAGGTTGAAATTAACGGGAGCTAGATGGTGCAGTGCAATGTCACTAGATGAACCTTTTAATTACTTGGATTATTTGCAAGTGGATTTTAAAGCGAATGTGACATTGACAGGCATAGCAACACAGGGTGATGATGCCTATGATGCAAATTACGTACGAAGGTTTTACCTAGAAGTCAGTTTAAATGGATTTCATTACAAAGATGTGACAAATGGCTCTGGCATCAGACAGGTAGGCGTCTATTTCTTCATATCAGGGGAGTCTGTCGATAGATACTAGACGTGCTGCAACGATTTTCGATTCTTTTGGCTATAAAGGTGAGCTAAGGTCAACCAAACGTTTTGCAGGGAAAACTCTGCTAGCAATATCAACATACTAAAAGGGGGCTTACATTATCATTGATGAAATGCAATCAAATATCTTAATATGCATTACAGCCTCAGCTGTCTTTCCCACAGGATTTAACAAAGATAGAAACTACACTTGCCGGGAATCTGACCTCTAAACATTCAAAGAAGAGACGGATAAATGGCGAGGACTTTTTGGCTGTGTTTGTTTATCATTGACTTGAGATGGTTCACTCAAACCATCAAGTACTTTCATGTTGTTAGAGACTGTGTCTTCATTTGTAGCATCTCAAGTTTCACCGACTGATTTTGAGGTGATTAAGAAAGAGAAACCTATCTGGTCATTACTTCTAAAAGGAGACTTAGTTTGGGACTGGATTGTAGAGAAATTCTTACTCTAAAACGCATTGTAAGATGATGCAAGACTGTGTTCTGGTCCAAAATTGTTCAAGTCAATGTTGCCATAATATACTTCACGATAAACCTAATGCGAAGAAAGTAATGCAACTCATGTAGCTAATGGTAATGATCCTAGGGTTGTCACTAATCTGAGACAGCGCCGTGGTCAGCGCTATAAAAGCCGGGGTATAAAATAATGAGGTTATGGCGCAGCTACGGAAAAGTCCATCGGCCACCCCTTTCAAGTTCCGTTGGAAGAAACCTGCCGAAGTAAGGCTTGTCATAATTAGTATGAAAAGCTTCAAGGACGTATTTTCTACGAAACCTTTAAGAATTAAGTAAGGAACCTTTCTTAAGTTGTTTTGAGATTAATTAGCGGCAAGCATTTCTAAACATATATCATCTATATCACTGATCACTAGCTACTAAGATTTTGCATTCCTCTTAATAGGAATTTATTGGAAGCATTGATAATGATGGCATCAAGTACAACTGGCTTTCTAATTCAGTTCAAGCTCGCTATGTAAGATTTCGAGCAATAGATGTATCTGGAGCCCATATTTGTGTCCGATTGGAATTCTATGGATCACATCAATCCCCAGGTAAATGTTTTGCTTTTATTAACTTTAATTTTCATGCATTACCAGTCAAGATTTCAGCTGACCAGTCAAATGCAAATAGCTACTCAAGCATGTGCAATGGCTACAAGAACACATTAGTAAATCATCTATGCATCAGCCTATCCAATCCCTAGGAGCCAAAAAATGTGGCAACCCATCCATTTCTAACAATTTCTCTCTTCATTCTTTCAGTTGTCTTCAAGACAATTTCAAAATTTTTTTCTGATCAGCTCACCTCCTCTACATTTTGTGATCCTCTCAGTCAAAGTTGGTGTTTCTCCTTCCTTTTACTTTGTCTCCTTTCTTTCCTTTGCAGCAAATGACCTGACTGAATTTTCCTACCAGAAATAAGAAACTACAATACATAAATAGATATACAGTTATTATTTCATTACATTAATCTTCAAAAAGAACATCGAATTATCATTTAAAGCTTTTAAAATGCACGAAACATGTCTAAAATAAATAATCCTTAAAATAGTAAAGATGTTACATCAGAATAGCAGAAACTATTCAAGAACAAGAACAGCAGTAAGAAATTCCTGATAAGGTAAAGAGCAAGTGCTATTATTGCACCTGCTGTGAAAATATAACGAAAAATAATACTTACCAGCAAGATCATCATGTCTCCATACAGCACCACGGACAAAAGCGATCATGTATTTGATAAAGTGATCACTTAAAACCAGGGATGGACTGCCCCGGGTGGCAAAGTGGACTGGCCCGGAAGGACTGACCCGGGCCCTACGAAAGTGCACCGTGAAAAAATTTACGGGCATTTCCCTTGTTAGAAAAAACGCAATAGGTCGGATCCTTTAAGCGTTATTGCCACCCTGTGATACTGACGCCAAATAGCCTCTGCTTAAAGGTCAGCGTCTATGATGAGAAGGGCATCAGATCTATATGTATCAGATCTATACGTGCATTGCAGATATTGGATTGTTGGCAGGAAAACGTATTTACACTATGAGCCGGATGGTCAGGATTGCGACGATAAAAATTGCTCCGGAGAAGGATATGTTTTAATCTTATTTTTGGAATGTCTGAAGTCGTTTATTTAGTGTGCTATTGTCTCCACAAAATTTAAAGACTTCAAAGAAGGATCCATTTTCAGCACAATCTATTCTGGCGATGTACAGTAACTAGAATTGCAATTCTTGGAGTCTCAGGAGGTCTAAGTCCACTAAGTTATTAAGTTAGACAATATTAAATTTTTACGTTATTAGTTTGTTTCTTAGGGTAGCCTTCCTGCCTCCTCTCCCTCCTACAAAATTTTAATTTTCTAGTTCGAAAATAATGGCTGCAACCTTTCGGCATTAGAAATAGTTTTCCTTGAGCAAAAACTTATATTTTCTTTGATAGTCCAGTGGCTGATAAGGTACAAAAAGTTATGTTTTTGTTACTTTACCAAAGAAAAAACTTTTTGAATTCAAAGTTTGTAGCCGAAATCATGATTTCGTGAAAGTGTTGCATGTAATTGATGATGTATTTTCATGTATACTTCTATCATTAAGTATTGGATGAGTGTTATCAATATAAAAGTAAAGTTAATTTCTTCGTCAATATAGCTGCCGACAAATCATATTACAGTCTCGGATTGGAAAGCGGAGTGATTGAAAATTGGCAACTTAGTAGTTCGAGCAAAGCTGGTATCAACCCTCCACAAACATGCCGCCTGAATCTGCCTGGAGGAGGATGGTGCGCAGCCAACACTGATAACAATCAATGGATGCAAATTGATTTCAGACAACCAATGGTCATTTCAGCAATTTCTACCCAAGGGCATGGTTTGCTTGGCTCAGCACAAAAGACATACAACTACTATTTGATATATAAAAATATCGGTTCAGGTGAATTTGAATATGCTAAAAATTCATCTGGCAACGCCAGCATGGTAAGATATGTTCTTAATAAACCAATTAACTACACACTCCTGTGAATACTAGCAGCGGTGGATTTGCCCACCAGTCCATCGGCTATGGCGTGTGGGCCCCTTGAAAATTCTTTCAAAAGGGCCTCTTTTGATGAAAACGGGCCCCTTGGAAATGACTTTCAACATTTGGAGAAAATTAATAAAACTTTCTTGCAAGGAAATAAAATTGAAAAGCTTATCGAGGAAGACGTTTGGACAAAATAGTTACATCTTATATGCGAAGCAAATGTAAATTTAGTTTGTCATCATGTTAAATGCTATGGTAATGGGAAAAATATCAAGAAGCTCAGCGACTCTCATGACCACGCCCTAACTTCAAGCAACACCCGAAAGGGCCCAACTAAGTTCTCCATGGTCGGTGAGCAATTCTAAGCCAGTCCACCACTGGATACTAGCTACCGTTTTATAACATATTTTCCAGAAATTTAGTGATAACACGTTAGCAATATCTATTTCATAACTTGAAAGTTTAGTGCCAAAAAACCTATTAACTTGGAATTTCAGTAAAGTCATGACAAAGTTAAGTTCTAGTGACATTTTGACATACAGATAGAGTCTCTTACAACTTGGTCCTAATTATACGCCCTTCCCACCACAATGCTACTTTGGCAAGATCAAGAGAGAGTTTATAGCAAATCAAAAATTGAAGTTTTAATCGTTATTCAAAGCATTTTCATACACAAAGCTATGTATAATCCAAATATTTGATCACAAATTTAGTTCTTTATAAATTCAGTTAGGAGAAACAGTAGTAGCTATCATTATGCTTTCTATTTCCCACAATAACCTCCCTTATTTTGAGAAGGGTTTGATAATTTATTCATATGACTATGATAAAATTTTCATACAATTATCATAAATAAATTATTTCCTAGCTGTTTGTTGGTAATTATGAATTTCAAAATCTAATTGTAACGAACCTGCTGCCTGTGCCCGTAACAACTCAATACCTAAGAATCAACCCTGTAACTCCTGGTTTTGGTGCAACTCTTCGATGCTTTAGAGCAGAGGTATATGGATACCATCCAGGTAAGACTTTGTGTCTTCATGGCTTCTGCCTATTACCCTTTTTTGTTTGGAGTTTCAAGCCATTTTAGAGGAACCTTGCATAATAAACGACATGATCTTAAGATTCTGTTGCTTTTGACTGGAAATCATATCTTTAGCTAATAGGAAATGAAGAAGTTTCAATCTTATAATAAAAAATTAGCCACCATTTGCTTTAAAGATTGCCGAAATTACGAAAAACGTAAAGAAGCACTCATCTATGTCAATCAATCAGACTTTAAGCGATGGAATAAATCGTGGATTACAGTTTGAATCATCTTTGAAGTAATGGCTACTCTTCATAACAAGTTCCTCGTATGGTTATAGATTTTGCGAAGGAAATTTTTTCTTATAGAGCATCTTTGACAATCTATCTTTGCCTTATTGCCTTCTTTTATTCACAGTATGTCATGATGACCTGACGCGTGCTAGTACCATCAATGCATCTTCTGCAACTGGATTAGCAGTAAATGCTTCGATTTACAGTCCAATTGCATGGTTTCCTTCTTCATCCGATGCTTCAAAATACATTGAAATCGATTTGGGAATGCCTAAAATGGTGACAGGAATTGGCATTCAAGGAGACTCAAACAATGACAATTGGGTGAAAACGTTTAGAATAAGTCATGGTCTCAGCAAAGACAACATGCGGGGAATTTCAAAGGTAATAACATAGACTGAAGTCTAGAACAATATTGTTAACTTTCATATAAATTTTACTTCAAGTATATTAAACATTTCTTTTTGTGCAGTAAATCTTTATTAACTCTGATCACTCTGATGAGTAAACAAGAATCCTTGCTTTTCGACCAAAAAATATCCGTTACATTAAAAGTGTTGCTTTGCTTCCTCTTAATAGTAAACTTTAGGGCTTGATAATGATAATAGTTTGCTGTTTAATGATCTTATCAATTTTTAATTCAATCTATTCATACTCTTTCGAATGTAAAACACTGAAAGTGTTTTAGTACATTGTATCTAAAAATCTGAGAAATATGAAGCCATTCTTTTAGAATTAGCTCATTTTTTCTCCATTCCCCATACTGTTGTTAAAAAGTTGCTCGATCGAAACTAAATCAAAATCAAGCTTGAAGAAGAAGAATAAGAAGAAAATAGCTCTCTAAGTATAAAAAAAAGTTTTAAAAAAACGCGACTCGTAGAAAATAGTTCTCAATCTCCTTTAAGAGATAATTTACAACAAAAGCGAAATTATTTTGGCTAAATTAATTATTTGAGATTCTATAGCATTGGTTCTGAATAATTATGATTTATTTTTTTTGGAAAATGTTAGAAGTTGAAGGACATTGAATCTATTTTCAGAAATTCATTGGCTGTAAGGACAGAAATTCGATCGTAAGAAATTGGTTAATGCCTCCAATATTCACACGATTTATAAGAGTGACAGTTGACACATTTCATGGAAAGGCCTGTCTTAGATTGCAGCTGCTTGGATGTTCAAAAGGTAATTTAGTTTCAATCCAGTTGTAATAGCCAGTTCATTTTATATAGCTTGGTAAATTAACTTTTACTTGGTTTCATTTACATTTTTATTTGCTATATATTGAAGCCGTCATTTCAGCTTCATTTTATGTAGCTTTGCACTCTCATTTTTACTTGTATTTGTTTCCATTACCTTGCTATAGAAGAATGCTTATACCCAAGATTGATAGTTAAAGTATTTAAGGTTCGATTCTACGCTTTTATAGATGACTTCTCTTTTGTTATAGCTTGCATCACTGCTTTAAGACTAACTTCCACACATCAACAGTAATGCTTTGTGAGTCTAGTGCGGTAATAGCGAGATATTTCTTTGTTGTAGTACCATCAGTTTCAATTGTCCACACTACATCTTGAATTACGTGGAAACATAGATCCTTACCACCTTTATTTTCCACATTTGTTAGAACTTTATGATAATGTTTGCTATATTGTACATTCATTATCAATTGGCTTTATTCTCTTTATTGCCGTTTTTTAAAAAGGATAAGAAGTGGACTTTCCCAACCCGCACCCTCGTATGTGAAATAAAACAATGCTTTAAAACGGTCTTGCTGTTATCTTCCAGATCATGTTGTCGTTCGCAACATAACAGCAAGCGTTGTCAACATGAGGACGGCTGTTATATCTTGGGATGTTGCTTATAATGCTCCTAGTTATTTAACGCTGCAATATCGAAAAGCCAACGATTATTATTGGTCTCAAGTGAACAACTTGAAAGGCCGGAGCACCACTTTAACTGGTCTTGAGCCGCTTCAAACTTACATTGTGAGGTTAAAGTCAACACAAGGAATTCTAATGCTGAAAGAATACGTATATGGCGGCGGAAAATATTCTGATGAAGCAACAGTCCTGATGAAGAAAGGTGAATATGTTACCCAGTTTACTTGAATTTATGAGCAGACGTTTAGTAGCAGTTATGAAAATCGAAATGCATAAATCTTTATCGAAATCAAATGACGAGACGTAAATGGTCAATGCCAGTCGCCAGTAATCCATGTCAACCGCTAGCAGTCCATGTTAACTTGTATGATGCAAAAACTGTATGATGCCTGTAACGCTTCTGTGACCTTTTATGTCATGTTCTAGGGAATCCTATAGAAAATGGTCAAGGAACTGCTAAAGAAGTTCAGATCTACTCAGTCATATCGTCCTTGCTGCTTGTCATTATCATGATACTTTTCATTGTTTGAGTTGTCAAGCTCGAAGAACTGTTCAAGGTAAGATTAACCTCCATAAATTATACCAGTATGCTTATTTTAAAAATTTGCAGTTTACATTTTGGAGTCGCTGCTTCGATGCATCGTATGTATTTGAGCGCAAAAAATATTAACAGGACTATCATTGACAGCAGCTTCTGAGTAAGCTGACCAATTTATCCTGTATAAATATAGATTAATATTATTTTTATTATTAATGGCGGTCTCAATATACCTTGATGAAATATTTAGCAGTGCTTCGATTAAACAATTAATTGACCTCCTCATGCTTTTATGTTGATTCAGGCAATCCGCGGGTACTATTTGGCTGGGACATACTGTAGTGCCATAGTCATGCTTGAAACGAAATATTTTGCAAGGGGTACCACACTCGATCATGCTGCCTCCCTTTTTCAATTACACGATCCTGAAAATCGGTGCCAACAAGGCTTATGAAAGAGTATCAGTCGCTCTGGATTTCTCATCGCTAAAACACGCTTGATGTTTGCTATAAAAATGAATTCTAAAGAACAAGTACATTTTAGCTGTGGTTTTGGCAATGCAATGCATTCAGCATCTCTAAACTACCATCAATAACATTTGAAAGATATATAGTATCTGCCCGATAGTTGGCAGTACCAGGTATCTCGTATATAGTAACAAGCAAAGATAAAACGTTGTTATCGATACCCTTCAGGTATGTTCCAATCCACAGGAAGTGCCTGCTAGGTGTACGTTGCCTCGATATGAAAACATTGATCCGGCAGCTATTGGAAAAAGCATGGTACTGATTTTTTACTGATTTCTTGAAAGCTTATTATCCAATCAAAACTCTTCTGAGTAAACTGTGTCTTGTTATTAAATCGTAATAAGACATTACTCTCTTGTGAATATTCATCCTATATTATTCGTCCTTTTGTAATAGAACAAAACAAAGAATCTGACATAACCGCTGACTTCATTTCGAAGAGCCATGCTTGCTTAAAAACACAACTTTTGCTGAGGAAAAGCTTCGACATTTCGTCTTTTTTGCTTATGAATTTATGTATAATAGTCTAATCGTAGCCACTTTGCTTGCGCCATTCCTTAATATTGCTCTCGCATACATCGAGTTCGTTATTGAATTGCTTTTTTATCAAGTTGTTGTTTGATAGTGTGTCTTTATTATTTTCTGCTCTCCCCCCTCCCTCTAATTTGTGTCGCAAAGTAATTATTCTGCCGTTTAGCAAATAATTCCTCTGTTCCGGAAGATTTGGTTATTACTGGAGTCGCATTAGGATTAAAATGCTCCTCAAAAAGGCTTTTTTTGCTTTGCTCGGTCGGACCCATTGCGCTACAGGGGAAATGATTATTGATTGACCTGCATTGCCCTTCATTGACCTTATTGACCTTTGCCATTGCTTTTTGACCCAACAATTGGCTGATTGTGATAATTATATACAGCCTGCGATTGTTTTTAAACTAATGGCTGATTGGCGTCGAGGCGAAATCGAGTCATTGAACCAAATCTACATTAAATGCCAATTTTTTTATGCATCTTGTTGCGAAGCTTACTTCTTTTAAAATTTGGTTCTCGAATATAACCTCCCTTTCTTACCTTTCCCGCAGAAATTATTCACCAAGATTTACTATACATTGTGAACTTTTCTCATCGATATCTTATTACGTTAATTGTTTCTTCCTTATTCTTTATTCTACACATTGAGCGCAAGTATCCTAGGCAAGAACAGGATAGTTCCATTTGACAGAATAAGCAAATAAAAATATATCAGAAAATCAAACTATTTTCAATGCATTTAGTCAATATTTTATTTTCATTTCAACGCGCTTGATCCTGTTTTCTTTCCATCCCCAAAGAATTCCACTTTTCCATTGGTCAGTTTTCCCCACACCATACATCCCATTTAAGTTAGTGTGCGGTCTTGTCATGCAATTGCCAAACCACCACCCACCTGAGAAGTTCGCAGCACATGGACAGGCGCAATTGTCGTTATCTCGATCTGGTGTGCTGAATTTCATCCCATTTTGCATCTTCATCCCATTAGAGGCATTACCGCTGTATCCACTAATCTGCATCCTATAACCATTAGATTCATCATTGATTTCAAACTTTTTATACTCGGCAAATGTACGATTGTCACCATTATCAATATTTATTCGCAATTTCGCACCCTTTCCTGGGCCTGCTAAAACATTCAAGTTTTCCAACCCTATCCAAAAACTTTGAGTTAAATTCCCAAATCCTCTTTTATAATCAGACCAATCTCGGTTAAAATACGCCTCGTCATCGACTCTTCTTTGGATGGTTATCCACCCACCAACTTTATCCCCCATATTACAATGCACTGATAGCTTCCTTTCAATTAAAGTTTTGGGCCATATTTCATAAATGCCACTTTCTCTCTTTCCCCATTCGAAGAATGAATTGCAGTCATGAAACCCTAGAAGCAAAGTAAGTATCCTTATTCAATCAAAATACTCAATTTTGACAAAACTAAAAAACTGTTTATAATTTACTGAATGTGCATAGTTTCAACAGTAAAAGCTTTTTGGGGCTTTAGGCGGTTCATAAATATCAAAGGATTTCTATATTTCAATATGTTTATGTCCCAAAAAGGTTTTAATTAATGTTTTCAACTACCAAGCATATTAACTGTGTACTATAGTAAGTCCATCCCTCACAGACCAAATCTTGGATTGAAAAACCATTCTAGTGCAATATCGCTGCACAAAAATTATGCGATTAATGCAATGAATTAAACTACTGAGGTTTAATTTCATCTCATATTATCAAACCACTAACTAGGAGCTGTTCTTTCTATGGAATTCCAAACAATTGAAGTTTTGGCATCTTTCTTTATTTTCACTTGCAAGCAGGGTTGTTGCATGCCGCAAAGATGGAAATCAGCATTGGCAATTAATGATCTATGAAAGTCATCTGCAATTGAAAATTGGTCTTTAGTGTCTTCATTTGTAGTGAAGAATCTTCCTTCAGAAATGAGATTGCAATATATTCCAACCACAGAAATAAAGAACAAAATCATAGCATATTTTGCCATGTTCTGCAGTTTCTAGAAGCCACTTTAGATAAATACACCTTGTTGACGCGACTATTCATGAGATAGTATGATCTTCTCCAGATGCTTGTTATTAAAAGCTACAGATTATTGTCATTTTTATTGAAGCAAGGTCTTTATTCAAGCAGAGCTTTGCAATGATGTCTTATTAAAACATCATATGTTTGCAATAACACACTGCAATCAAGTCTTTGTGTACAAGTGTCGAATCATATTTGCAGAATGTCTTAATGCCAAATCGTTTTGTTGATGAAAGATGTTCGTCTTGATGTCGACGTTTACTGACTTAATTAGCACTGTTGCTCTATGAATTAAACTGTGAACTGCAATCAATATGTTGAAAATTTTCTCTTCAGATAATATTCTATGTACAATGGTGTTCGTACTCCATGACGTCGGGAGTTTATGGCTACGTTTACACGAGCAAAAGTAGATCGGATCTAAACTATACTCAACTAAGTTTAACATTTATATTTTTATGTTACCAAATTTGCTCCGTTGACTATGATAAGTAAACTACGAATTGGTAAATTCGTTGTAGAATTGGGGATATGTTACATTTATAGTGTATATAAATTCAGGTATATAGGTATATATTGCATTGGTATATATTGTTGCAAATTTGCTTTTCCTTTAACTTTGTCATAGTTTCCTCTGATAGTAAAACTGAATTAAATCAGAGGCTGATGTCAGTACAGCAAGTAGGGAAATACCAGGAACCCTGCATTTAGAATGTCACTTCCCAAGTAATAATATATACATAGATTAATGCTGTGGTGTATGACACTCGCATGTATTGCTAATGTCTTTGTTAAGAGCATATATGTACCTTTAAATTGCATCATACGTAGAAAAACCCTTAGTGGCTTAAGACATTAACCCGTTAGTACTCTATGTATAAGTAGAAAGTAAAGAAGGGGACCCTGGCCACCAAGAGTGTAACCAATCCTATACAAAATTCAACTAAATTGCATCTATGATCTAAAAATTATAGTTAGTCTTGATCCATGCCTATGCCTGGAGACCGTTGGAGTTCAAGACTGGAATAATTTCAAATATTGGTAGAAAAAACATAGACTGTAATAAAGTTGTCAAGTAGGTAACATATAACTCACTGAAGAATGTTATGATACATTCGTTTTAACGAGGGATCGTTTTTGTGAGGTTAAAGCAGATTTGTTTATTATTTTCCAACTGGTCTATTTTGTCCAATATGCTACCTGTCCAACTTTACTTCGGAAAATGAGAAGGGTAATCAAGTTGAATAACTTTCATATCAATGGAATTTGGATTATTAGCAATAAGAAGAAGTAAAAATTGAACATAAAGCTGGTGATCCAAGGTTTGTTTACATATTGTTGCCCCCTCATTGGTCAGCCTCTATCTCATGTTAACGGTTGTTTGGTTGTTTGGAATCCAAATTCAAATGCTATAATGGCGGCTGTTGTTTAAAGTTTGAAGCCAACATCGATCATTCCTTACAATCATAGCCTGGACAGAAAATGCCAGCAAGAGTTAGGGTAAATGATAGCTTATTTTCTCAGTCTTTTATTTATTCATCAGCAATGGCCCATGACCTATCTTAATTTATGAGATGTGTTATGAAATTGGTGAGAGAAGTGCCTTAAAAACGTATTCGGCTATTTCCTTTGGGGTGGGTGGGAATACAATTTTGCAACACCATAGACCCCTAGATTTTCATTTCCATGCCCCTCGGAAAAATCTGCATACCTGCCCCTGGATATTTTTCCATAGAGCAACAATGGAAGTAAGACCAAACCTATCATGCCAAGTTTTTAATAATTATAATATACCCCTTATTTTACATAAATTGTTCCTTAGACCCCCCTTGAAATCGTACTTCCATCAGTATTAGGTCCCTGTGCGCTAAAACCGTACAAAAATCTTTAGGTGCGATACTACACTATGGGACCACTGCACAGACAAAAAAACTTCGAAATCTGAGGGGCGTCTACGTACACTTTCTTAGGCATTTAAGAATTTTCTTGGATGCGCCATTGACATACTCTGCATTCTGGCCTATGCTCAATGTATACTTGGATTTCTGTGCATTGAAATCTAAAAGCAGCCAAAAGAGAGCAAATCAAAAAGTCTTACATGATACATGATAAAGTGAAAAAATAAAATTACATTTTATGCTTCTTAAAGTTGAGCATATCCAGCACTTCATGTTTTAGACATGTTTGCTGTGTATTGCATAAAACCAAAGGTCAAAATAGGCAAAAGAGTAGACTTGTTTTAAAGTCTGCTTCCACATTTATGAAAACTAAGGGGTGTCTAATCCTCAGATCTAGTTTTTGCAAAATTTCTTGTATTATGATTTGCCTGTAGTGCCTAATTATTTCAAAAAGGTTCTCAAGTTGCTCAAAGTCTGACATTCTTCACACTGATTTAAGTGAGATTTTCTGCATCTACATTATCAAAATGATTACCCACCATAAATACATAAAATGGGCTGCTCTCTATAAAATGAAAAAGTTTCTTATATGATAAGGTTTGCTTGCAAATTATCCAAATATTTTTAATTTTTAATCATAGATGCCATTTTGAAATTTGACAATTTGATTAAGCCATGTAACTTTAGGGAAAGACAATTAAAATAATACATTTTATATAAAATCAGCATTAGCTTAAGCCCTCTTTACATGCTTTTACGAACAATTCATGCCAGCAGTGCTCAACATTGTAGTCTTTTTGTCAAGGGGAGTGCAACATTTTCAAATGTGAAGAAAGGTTCTTTTAAATTTGTGAATACATTTTAAATTGATCATGGTATTTCAGTTTCAGACGGAGTATAACTCTTCATTTAAAGCTCCAAGCATTGAGGTCTTAAAGACAGCTAGAAGTCCTATTTTGAAACCAAAACCAGCATTTGAGACTATATCGGGAGATGAGAAACAGACTTTTCAAGCTGGTTTAAAATCATCTGATGCCCACATTGCAAGAGAACCACCTCTTCAACATAAAAAGATATTGAAGAATGTCCATAATCCTAATTTCGAAAAGGAAGCTGCTAAGATCAACAATGTCATTGGTAGAGAGGGCAAAGAACCATCTAACAAGGAACCAAACCCAATTCTAAAATATGCAAATGAAGTTGAAAATGCTAAAAAAAATGATGAGTTCCAAGTCAATAAGGTAATGTGCATTATGCAGTAATTTAAACCACTTTAGTTGTGGCATGTTGTTTTAGATTGGTAGGCAGTTTCCAGAAAAGACACTTTATGATCTTACCTCCATCCCATTACAATTGCAATAAAATTTCAATAATGTGTCATAAACTAACTAAAAATGTTAATTATTTATTGAGAAGTAAAAATGCCAATCTAAGTACAGTTAGATTGCTCATGGTATTACAATATATCCTTCAATGAATTCTCATTATTTGGATGTTTTCTTTTAGGCTGTAACTAATGAGGAATTGTCACCTGGATCCAAAACAATAGCTGGTAGTGAGTCCGAAAATTTAAGGTATTTGGCCCTTGAACCACCGATGCAAAGAAAACGAAGATCTTCATATAATTTCAATCATAACATTTTGCGCACCAATACTATTGAGTATCTCAATGGTGCTAGGGCTGATGAAAATAGGAAGCTAAATGGTGAAAATGGTAACTTAATTGAAGATGAGCAGTTGCAGGGGTCAGAAAATGTCAGAAAAAAGCTGCATTTTGATCAGCCTGCTTCAAAATCAGAAGCTGTAGATAGAATACTGCCTGTAAAGACCTCAGAAGCAATGGCACAGAGTGAGATTGAGAGAAGAAGTAAATCAACAAACAAAGAAGATGAAGACAATGATAAGAGATCGAGGAAGAAGAAACTCAGCCCTGCCAAAGAGCAAAGAAAGAAAGATCTAAGAGAAATGAAGAAACGGCAAAATGAAAGAGTGAGACTTTTTTCTGCATTTGTTGACCCACAGAAAATGTTTTGCTTGAAACTTTTGGTAATGTAATTTCCCAAACTCATCAATTACTGTCAACTTTTGAGGAACCATGCAAATAGTGAATTCATTTACGTCTGTGGCAAATTTAATACTTTTCCAATCAATCGAGGGATTCTGGCAATTGGATAATCTGAAAAAAGAGTTGTGAGGAAGGGCATTATGCATACATAGTTTTAATCACTGCTTATAACACAATCTTTTTAGACTAGCTTCTGATATGTACTCTATAATTTCTCCTAATTTGTTACAACTCCTATGATATTGTATTACAATATTATTGCAATTTGAGTATAATATTTTATTTTATTTTATGAATAAAAGCTTAATAAAGAAGCATAACTTTAAAAAACCATAATTAAACTATAATTTCGACAATAATCTTAACTATATATAGCTTTATTATCGCAATAGGTTGAAAGAGCACTTCAAATAAAAGCTGGAATGCAGAGCGTTGAACCACCTCTGTACAGTCATCCGATGACATCTGAATATAGAAAACAGTTTGTGTGGAAAGAGCCGATTAAACGAGAATTGCGCTACGTCATACCAGTGTCAGATATCAGCCAAGATGAAGAACGTAAAGTTGATGAAGATAAGAAGATAAGGAAGTATAAACCTTTTAGAACAGAGTACCAGTTACAGTTTAAAAACTATCCCTTATCAAAAGAATCTCAGCCTGAGTCCAAGAATACTCCAGTTGTAAGTGAAAATCAGCAATTCGAAGAAAAAGGTGAGTGCATCTGGCTTTACTTTGGAATTTGTATTATTTCCAAGCGTTTTTCTTTTCTGCGTATGTTGCAGTCCAAGATGGAGTTGACTTAATAGAGAGGGGGTATAGTAAAAAGCGGGCTTATTCAATCAAAAGATGACGTGAATACCATATTCTTTATTATGCTATTTATCTTTGAAAAGCAACTAATACTGGCAAATTTCAGAAAATTGTTAAATATTATGCTTCAATAGAGATTTCTTGCTATGTGTTTATTAGGCTGATCTATTTGATAAGTCTAGAGCACTTTCTTAACGAATTTCTTACTCAGAAAGTGCTTCGAAGGAATTCCAATCAGTATCTCCTCGGCTTCTCCGACGAGAAAATTCTTCCCGTCGACCAAATTTCACAGAAAAGAGGGAGTGTTGATATAGAAGGGGCTCAATCAAAATCTTTGCGAAATTTTTTCGCTCGATGAAGTGACTTTACGTTATTTTCTTTACAAGACAACTTCATAAAATTTCTGCGATTTATTATTTTTTAGTTTATTCCCATCGTATTAGTTTATACAAAGTCAATTAGGCAAATACGAGTTATATAAACTAAATCGTCTACAACTGAACGTATAGACGGTCGAGTGTACTTCTTCTTTGTATCCTTACAAAAATAGGCGCTATACCATATATGTATATCTGCATGACTTCTAAGGTACATTTTTAAAATGCTTCAAAATTTGAAATGGAAATAAAGAATACCTATATAAAAATAGCTAATGAAAATAAAATATTACCTATATTGCAAAAATCTGCTATAGTTTGTACTGTGATTACTAAAAAGTGACTTTTAAAATTCTTTTATTGTAGAATTTGGATAAGGCTTTTTTTGTATGTATGCCATTCCATTCTTAGTTATACAATTCCATTTTTTGTAGTGTACTCACCTGAGAAGCGATCTTTACATCACTCAAAGAACGTTCAACCAATCTTCTTTCCACATGGAAGCCAAAGGTAGATAGTATTTGGATGATAAATATTGCTCATAAGTTATCGATAGTCCATGAATAATAATAGACACTGTCTAAAATAGATGCCTGCAAGGGAGCAGACTTGCAATTTTAGCAATGAACCTGTAAAGCCTGCTGAAAATTGTTTGTATAAAGTCAACACAACTAGATGCCCCTTTCTTAATACTCTGAATACTGTGACATACATCATTTAAAAAACTTGTTTACATTCTTTTCAACTTGGTTACAACTTGTTTACAACATGGCTTACAACATATTTACATTCTGGTAATGAACTGCCTAGATATCTTTCAGTTTTAAGTAACTTTACCAAATTATATAAATAGAACTATTTATGGAGTTTTCCGGTACTTTATTGCTATAATCGAACCTACCCTGAATAAATTCTAATGACAACCAGTTGCAATAAAGCGCTTTTTATTTTCCCTGCAATGTCATATTTATCATAGAATAGATAAATATGGAATACTGCGGCGGTGCATCAAACCAATCCATGCCTCAATGTTTATAACTGATATTGAAATGAGATCGAGATTTGCCGCAAATGTGCCTGAGGAAAATATGTTTTTCAAGCAATCGTTGACGAAAATTGTTATGCTGTTACAATTCTGTTCTGTGTATCTTTTAATACAAAAGTCCCATTTGCCCATCTTCTTGGATTTTTAGTGAATGTGATATGTTTCCTGTTCATTTGCTGAATTTAAACAGAGTTGCTCATTCTTGAGGGTAATTCTTCAAATGTTGAGTACCAGAGCATTGTTTGGTAAACAAATTCAGCACATATTCAAACAATGTCTTCTAATTTTGAAATTATCTTTGTCTTGACAAGAAGAGCTTTTTCAATTTTGAGCATAAGTCTTCAGAAGTTGAAAGTACTGTAATGTTAAGAGATCTCATCAAGATGTTGATATATTGATAGGTTTCCTGTATCTTTGTGTAGTTACCTGCATATGGCCTTAAAACAATTAAAAACCTTCTCTCTTGGCCCATTACCCATGTATAATCACCATTGTTATTTCCATCTTCGCCTTTCTTCCTAATTAAAAGTTAGCTTTTTGTAGTAATTATATTTCAACTTGCACAAATAGGCAGATGCGTATTTCAACATTCTCAATATTTCGCTTGACATTCCTAACTCTGGGAATTTTGGTACAATAACTTACTGGCGTTATTATTGATATGCTTTCCTCATTTTCTCACACTACTGACAGTAACTAGTACCCAATTCAAACTGAATTAATGTTCAATACATTGTCCAATCTACTCATTTTATGTTTCATTCATTTTTAGCTCATCAGAGACCGAATACAAAGCAAAATATGTTTCACCTTCTAATGCGCAACAGAAAAAAGGAGCAAGACTGGAATCGAGGGCTCCAATCAATGCAGAAGAAGTAAGTACCTCAGGTCTTTCGCTCATTTTAATGTCTTAATATCTAAACTAAGGTCACCCGTTAGATTTAGATATCATATTTAACTGGATTCAAAGCTCTTCATGCTAGTACTGACCGCGTGTTACAAGAGCGTTACCTTGCTAGAAGTCTTTCGTCTTTCACGATTAATAATAAATAATGGGCTGCCGTCTGTATTGTTAGCAGACTACTGCTATGCTTGAGATTGGACAGTTTGAAATATATGCCGCTACTTTAAGATATTGTTGCTATTATCTTCACCCTTGACATCCAACTAACATGAAGTCCCAGCTGCCAGCAGGTTTCCTGCAACATAAACTAGCGTTAGAGATAACTTATTAGTGATTTTGCAACATTTACATGTAACCAGAACATCACTTTCTGTTTCATCACGCTTTCTTCGGCATGCCATGAATACTCTCATTCAAAATAAATACTTGTTTTATCCATCTTTATCTTTTTTACTTATAATGACGTTGAAACTTTAAGACATTCAAACGTCCCTCATAAACATCACTCGTCTTTATTTATATCCTGGAAACGCTGTCTTAATATAGGGCTGACAACAAATAAAAAAAAAATAAAAGAGGCATCTTCAAATTTTTTATACTGTATTCATTGACTATTCAGTCTAAGTCCAAATTTTATTGTGTTTAAGTATTAGTTTGATATGTTTAAGTCGAAGTGAATAGTCAATGAAGAAAGTATAACATATGATATATGATACAATTTGAAGCTGTCTCTATTTGTAGCCGTCCTTGACGTAAGCGCTTATCTTAGTTCAAAGTATTACATGAAAGAGTTTTGCAGGACGCTTAACTCTTTTTAATTTAGTTTCTTTGCCATAACTGATTAATTACTTTTTCAGTCAGATATGCCCTATGCCAAACAGCAGGTTTTGTTGGGTGTGTCCTTAATCTGATTCATAGATTTTGCTTGTTTTTATTTAATTTGATCTTGTTTATTCAGTTTTATTGCGTTTGATAATCCACTGTGGTGAAATACCAGAACAGAAGCGTGATCTCCATTGAATAACCTTTGATAACTGCTCTGAAAATCCAGAATGCGAAATTATGGAATAACCTTTTGGAATTTGAGTTGGAGCGCATGTACTTAAAAAAAAGCAATTAAACACAGCTTCATATTCGTTATTACGAAGTTATAATTTTAGAGCTGGATTCTGCGATATCATCGTAGTTATACGTTTAATGCTACTTAAACAAAAGGAAATCGTTGCACTTTAAAGTAACTTTAAATACGAATAGTAATTCTATCATTCGTCCATTATTCCTATAAACAAGAAGCTTATTTCCCACTTTGTCCTTTCTCCGCAAAATCTTGATGCCAATTTTAAAAGAAAAATCCCATGAATGTTTTTGGCACTACACAGTTTTCTTGCTTGGAATAGTTTCACAACTATCGAGATTCGCGATCAAAGTGCCATTTTTCTCCCTGTATGACAAGAGTGTTGAGATGAAAGAAGTTATTTAGTGAAAGATGGTTGTTCACGTTTAGATCACGTGTACAAAAGAGATTAAGCCGGTTTCAAGTGCTCGGTCATCATGCCATGTTTTAGCTTCTGAATCAAATCTATTTTTACTATCTTGTAATGAACTGTCCAAATGCCAGTGAGTGTTAAAACTATTTACAGTGTTCTCTCGTAATGTCTACAAACTTAGAGAGGGAGGGGACAATCTCTACCTTTGCTGAGCCCATGCTTATCATTCCAATAGATAAGCATGATATGCTTACTTTGTAAATGAAACATTATTATACCACTAGGTCATGATAAAAGGTTATTTAAAGAAATTAATTATAGAATTTTTGTCCAGTCTTTAGCCCAAGGACTGTTGTAATTCTACTAATTCATGGTCCGGGCTTTAGATATTGCATTCGCCTAATTATAAATCATCTTTCTGCCTCACGTTAAGCCTATTGGGTAATTTTCGGTCTCGCTTCTTACCTGCTGCTTGATGCCTAATCAAATTAATTTTTTCGCGAATTTTAAGCATGTAACAAGATGAATTTTCCTTAAATATTGCTGTTAATTTAGTCTTTTGCCCTGCAAGGAAAACGCAGCTGCTTCGGTTCAAATAGATTGTATTCCCGTTTCATGTGACTGCGCCGATTAAAAATCTCATGTTTGTTCTTGCATTTTGCTCAACGAAGAACCTTACCTGGCGATGCAACCTTCATTTATTTTTATCTCTCACAATTTGCACCACTGAAAGTAGGAGCATGAAATCGCATTTCATGGGCACTTGAACCGCTTTCTGTTGTGACCACACCTTGCCGACGCCAATCTTACATTCAGTTTTCTAGTCTGTTTATTTGATAGTAAACCTGTGCAGACTACAACCACAGTATCCCACAAGAGTAGAGATTTTTCAAAATCATTATTTCCTCCCTTCTGTTTCTGTTGCATAATTCTGCGTCGCATTTGTAACAATGCCAAGGCACTGCGGCTTATTGGCCTTAATCAGGCTAGGCCATAACCAAGTTGACTCATAACTGATTAAGCCTCATATTCTAGTGTTGACCGTAGTTGACTTGATATCACACTTTTTTCTCTAGTTTATACGCATACTTTTTTATTCTAAGGTGACCAAAGGAGATACCACCGACTGGTTCAAAGAGGTAAGAACCAAATAATTGCAATTCAGTGTTTGGTAATCTAAATCAGGGCAGATGCCAAAATGACAGATCTAGATCGGTCTAATGGTCCCCTAAGTATGACGCACAGGTGCTGCCAAATAATGTTTACGTTTAAGCCGAATTTGTAGGATTGCGTCTTTATTACAATATTTTTTGCAGGGTTATAGCAACTCTAAACCGTTTGTTTTGGTCACATAAGCCCTGAGATTAATGCACTTTATCTAAAATTCAGCATCTATATTCTCAGAATTAATCCAATCGTTGGCGAAGTATTTTTTGGATCTTCGATCATTGAGATACAACTGAATCATAAAGATAAGATCTACTTACTAAAAATTTGGATGAACTTATTGCAATTGCACGATATATTTATACTTATGGCACGTTTTTGGTACCTTTAGATACTTTTCATTGTGTTTGGTATACTGAGATGTATAGGTTTACGCATGCTCAGTGAGTGACTCCGCTATTAAGCGTCTAATTTCATAGCAAAACTAATGTTAAAAAGTCCACGCGAAAGATACAGGCTGCGCGGCCATAACATAGGACCTGAAACCAAAAGCAAAAAATTATATTTAAGTGGCTACCATTTTCCAAAGTGAATGAAAATGTAGACGACTCTTTAAAAACCCTATTAAGATATCAGCCTGAAAAGATTCTTATTAATTTCGTTCATAATCCAACATTTCTGAAGGTAGGTTCTTAATGAATGAAGGTTCTTAATATGGTATTTGTAGTAACTGACTGCCTCTTGCGGCTTCATTAAAACCACTAGAGTCCTTTTAATTCCACGGAAATTTGGCCTCACTGTTTGCTATGTGGATGTGGTTTACTATTCTTGCTAGATTATCTGATGTTTCGGTGTTTGCCAATGATTTCAAATAACGGTACTATTACCAGTAGTTCAAGCTTAAAATAGTTTCAGCTGCTTGACATATTGCATATAGTTATTAACTAACTCCAATGCTTACAGGTGCTGTATTCTCAGCCATGTTGTGTGATTGCTATTTTGCCGGCTTGTTTTCGCCCACGCGTCGCAGATTCGTGATTGATTGTTGCTCAGGGTAACGTTTCTCTTGTCCAGCTTCTGCCGAACTACCTGCTCATTCATTCCAATATGGATTTTCCATCTTAGTAGCCGGTGTGGCAGGCAAAACATCTATTTCCAGGCAGAAACGCATTGATCCTATCGGAGACAGCAATATTGGGACCTTCGCTGGTTCAAGGATCATTGAAAGAAGCTAAACACCTTGCTAGTCTCTTTTTGTAGTTGCAGATAGTTACAATCAATAAGACAAACTACTGTTAACTATGCACTTGACAACAAGAAAATACACGCCTCTTCTCTCAAACGGCAAATAACTTCTCCCTCCTCCTGCTTATATCTGAATACATGATAAGATAAACTAGATTAATTACCCATAATAAACCCCCCTTAAAAGACAAACCATTATGCAATGGAAGTTAAGTCTACAATTTTGAACACAAGCGCTACATAATGAGTCTCGTGTTAATGTTTAGAAGTTAACATGAACTAAAAGCATTTATGGCAAAGAGAGATCTTTAAATTGATCTTATGAGGGTAAGAAGCCTTGAAAACATAAAATTTAATCCCATTCGCTGCATGTACGGATAGACTTCTGCTTACGCATTGAGCCTTCTTGCGCGCCGGCTGCGTATTAGGCATGTCTATACTATTGATTACCGTTCCAAGTACAACATTGGCTAAATTGCAGTTCTGATTAACCATTTCAATTTTGAGGGTTTTTGTCGTGTCCCGTGTCAATGTTTGGCCTAGGTTCCTAGCAATCCTGTTAGAGAGAATTCGACGTTTGTTTTTTACCAATAGAACATTAACAAAAACGTTTTTGGAGAGTACAAACGTTGCCGCAGAAAACACAGGCGTATATAGCAACTTTGTGATGATTAGATTGAAAGTTTTAGGGCATGCAAACCATTATTTCTTTTCAAGTTGAAGCAGCAAATTGTTTCAAAAACACAATGCTTGAACTATTCAATGTTTTTTCATCAAACTATTAACTGTGAGAGGTCTTATAACTGCATTCAGATGTTTTTAGCATGTTTGAAGTACATTTAGATCTAGCTAAATGCATCCAGCTGCAATGTATTAAAGTTGCAAGGTCGATATTGAAGCCTATGCTAATTAGATATCTTAATGTCGAATTTTTCAACAATTATTTTGTTTTTTCTATGATTTTCTTTATCAAAAAGGTGTAAAACAGCAGCTATAATAGGAGATTTTTGGCCATTGCGAAATTGCTTTCATGAATTATTCATCATAGTAACTTAAAATTTGCAATATTTTCAACTAAAAAAGAGGAAATCCGGTCGCCGCTGTATCCTGTTATTAATTATTTACTTCGATCTAATATTCAAGGATCATTTAGCTTCTAGAAAAAGCCGTTTCCTTTCTTCGAATAATTCTCAAACTATCGCTATTTCAGAAGTTTTTTTAAATAAATCAGTCTTTTGGTGGCAAAACTTATGATCTTAGAACACATATTGGCATCTGCACTGCAAATTATATGCTATAGAAGGTGAACATACCATAACTACGGTAGCATATTCGTCATGCTTAGCATGCTTTTTATGCTCAGTTGTATCTCAATGTTATCTTAAAAACTTGTAGTTAATTTCTGCCTTGGAAAGAGCCCGGTTTCAGAAATGACAAGTATCAGATGCGTGTACTGAGTCCACAGTATATGTACCAACAACCTTAATGATACACGCCATGAAACAATAATGGTTTCTTTTTTTGAAAATTATCGTATTATCGAGGATTATTGCGACCAATTTGCATGTTTCAAAAACTAAAAGTGGCTGTTTTTTTCCATATAAACCATGAATGTGTAGAATCTTAATTTGAAATTCTAAAAAGAACCGAAACAACTACAATGCACTGCTAGATTCATATTCTATCAAGCCTATCGAAAAGGTAGCTTCTGTTTATTTGACTATCAACAATCACAACATGAGTTATTTTTGTCTTTTTTCATCTTACAGGTCCTTAAACTGAGACAAAAAGCCCAAAGCTATAAGGAAAGAGCTCGTGAGACGCATTATCCAACTGTGTTTCTGGCATCCCTTGAAGATGACGATGGCTGTTCCTCAGAAGATAGTTTTGCACAAACCGTTGAAGGAAACGGAAAGCTTCCAAAAGATGGATTGACAAAAGGCGTCGTTTCAAATGTTCCAGTAAACGGCACTGATCAGCAAAATGGACACGAACCTGAAGATGGTGAATCAGATAACAACAATGCGCCTAGAGCAAACAGCAAAAAAAGAGATGGCGGAAGTAAAGATTGCGCATCAAATGGGGATGCAGAAGAGCACCATGCGGTGCCTGCTAAAGCTGCAAAGGCCAAATCAACAAATTTGAAAAACAAGGTACTTTCTGCTAAGTCGGATAAGAATAACCACGACAGCAAGAAGAAGAAGCGAAATGGAGGTATGGTGAAGTTGGACGAAGAGACGCAAACCTCCTTTGAACCAGAGATGGAAGCAAGGGTAAACAGTCCAACATCAACGTTGTCTTCTGATACTGACGAATCAGTCATGAATGTGTTGAAAGGACGACTAGATACTGCGAGACTGAAGAACACCACGGATCACAGACGTCATAATCTAGATCGAACAACGCCTGCACGCGGCGGGACTATTGCTGCACCATCGTCTAAATTATCGAGCGAAATATCTGCGCCTGTACATGAATTCAGGACAATGGGACAAGACATCCAGTTGAAAGAGCATCCAACACGTGAAAAGCAGCATTTGAATAGAGATGATGCTTGGAAATGGAGCAGTGGTGATCAGGTGCGAGGGAGCCATGCCAATGTTGTCAGAGAAACAAAGCCAGTGTCGATGGTTACCCAAAAGACGTATCATCGTGATAAGTATGAAGATAAGGAGAATGATGGCGATCTTCTTTTGACAGATCTAGAAGAAAGAGAAGAGAAATCAAATGTGCCCGTTTCAAAACACTTAACTAGGACCTTGGCACCTCCGCGCGCTTTTGTACAGCCAAGTGAGCATGAACAAAGAGCCAGTGAGAAATCTCGATTGGATGATTCAGATTTGTTGTCAGATACGTCGATGTCTGCACGGGATTCTGTCATTTCTGATGTTCTTGAGCGATCAAGAAGAAGAAGAGACGGGTTTTGGTAGTTGCCTGCCCGTTTCTTTGTACTTACGTACTTAAAATGCTTGGCTTGAACATTTCTATGACCATTGTTTTGAAGAACTGTTCCTCTATTTGGTAAAATAAAATTGACTATGAGCATTATTATTTGATAGACTTTTAATTTTATTAGTTTTTAAAGGGTTCTTATGTAATAAATAGCTGTTAATTAGCATCATTTTAAACTGTATATTGACTTGTATTGTATATCCTATGTTTGATTGTACAAGTATGTTTTTTGAACCTTCTGTGTCTATGTCTTTCCCCGCTCTCTGGCTATTTTTAAAAGTTTCAGATGCCAGAAAAGATATTTAGAATGGCGTTGGTCTAAAAATGCTGGTGTTTAGGACGATTTCCATACATTTATTGTATTTTTTAGCAAGTGGTTTGTATGAAAATTTTACTTGGTTGCTAGCAAATGTATATGAAAAGAAGAATAGAATCGTTTTTTGTCTATTGACCCTTCTATCAATGGAGAAGGGAACGGCCGGCAATTGGTTAAAACAAGTAATTCATCAAGTGAAGCATTCCTCTTCTCATGTGGTGTTCGAGCTGCAGCCGGCTATCTCCTTTCATTGTTCGACGTTAAATTCTCTGATAGGTTTCAGAAAAAGTTCTTTTACACTATCGTTAAGGGCGGATAGTTTTGTTCATGGCATGCTATTAAATGGTCAAAGTAAGTGCTGGCTTCCACTCGAAGCATCGTTATTTCAACTCTAGCCAATGTATGATAAATTTTATTGGCTTCGTTCGCTATATTTATTGCAGGCACTGAGCAACATTTGTCTTGCCTAGATATTTCATTTTTGCCTCATTTTGACCGAATAATATGATATTTTGCATGGCCCGAAACTAGTTGCCATAAGTACAATATTAGGTGTCACAATTCAAATTATAGAGTTGGAAATCGTGTGTATAACTCCACACTCTATAGTCAGCCTCCGTCATAGACTATTTTGCAGCACCTGTGCTTTTGTAGTGTTATTTAAGTGTACGGCGCAGATTACAGAAGTCAGGCTGTAACAGGTAAATAACACTATTGCTTTCTGCCCGAATAAAATCAACAAACATACATCAGGAACACAAGAAAACAGACAATTGATTATCTTTATATTAAGGGTACCCAGAATTTCCTTGAATGTCCTGAAGCTCATACGGATAAAGAAATGCTTTGCTTGATAATTTTTTAATTATTCATTAATCTGCATTAAAATTTCTTCATCCCTAAGTCATTTTCCAAGCGCTTTGCGTCATTTTCCAAGATCAACGGGCTGGGTGCTCGAAGACTTTGCAAACATGAGCTATCAACGCTAGAATCACGTGGCAAGCACGTCTGCGTCGGCCTAAATTTAGGTGTAGGCGTGAAATGAGTGTTAGAAGAGAAAATAGATATTCGACAGCTGCGATTAGGTAGGGTTCCACACTGCAAGAATCCATTCAAGGTGAAGGAAATAACTCTTAAAAAGCACATTACTTGAATGAATATCGTTGCATTTTAGTGTGTTCTCCAGGGGATTGTGTACTCCACCCAAGTAATCACGTGTGTTAGATTGTAATCACGTGTTAGACTCAGAGATTCCTCTTATGCTGGGCCTCACCTTATTTAAACCTGAGATTCAATTCTTGGCAAATAAGGAGAACGGCTCGTTATGAGAGAGCGAGGCAGTCAGTCCAGTACAGTTCCGTTCAGCTCATGCTCATAACTACCAAAAACATAACTAAGTAGATGTTTTACATCCAAACAAGCTACTTTTTAAAGCATGGTAAGCTACATTGCAAGTACGTTATGTTAAGAAACTGAATCTGGGTCAAAAATTTTAACAGTGGCCACTTCATCGAAAAAGTGCCCTTTTTATCGTGAAAGTGCCCCAGTTTCGATGCCCCTCTAGTACAAAGCAATGCTTTTCCTTAAAACGTTCCTACGCCCCTGAATGCTTATATCGATTTTATTATATAGATTACATAGAAATGAGAAATATAATTTTTGAACCTTTTAATCATTTGATCTGTAAATTTTCCTGTGAAAACCAAACCGACTGATGGTGACATATTGGTGCAATTTTACATTGGTGTTCTTTACATGGCTATCCTGTTGCAGCTGTAATTTCTTCCTTTCTTCCAGTGTTCAAGACAACAAACAAAGATCACGTGATTACAATATGTAGATGTGAGTGGGCGAAAATACATTATTTGTAAAGTTTGGAAAATGTCGAAGGAAGGATTGAAGGAGGGAGGAAGGAACATCGCTAGTAAATAATCTTATTAAACAGCGAATATGAAGTGTCGACTAGATATATTATATTCTTTAATTCTTATTTTAATTGGTATAAGTCACCTATCTCATGCAAGTTCAGAGAAAAGAGAATTTACGGACGATGAACTTGAAAAGTTTCGATCATTGTTTAACGAGCCGAAGGACGAAGAATATGACGAAGAAGATGACGGCGACGATAGTGCTTATCACAATACTTGGATAGTTGGAATTGATGCTGGCGATTCAGAAATAGCAGATACTATAGCGAAAAAGTATGGCTTTAGAAATTTAGGACAAGTCGCAAATTTAGATGGAGTTTACAAATTTTTCCATACCTTACACCACCACGATGATGGCGAAGAGGAGCTCAAACCAAAACATGCAATTGATACCGAAAGTGATCCAGTAGCTACAACAGAGCAGGTACATACTCGCAGTAAACGTGATCATATTGAGCATGAGACACTTTTGCGTTCTCATCCACAAGTAAAATGGGTGAAGCGAGAAAAAGTTCTCTCTCGAGATAAAAGAGCTGATATGCCGAATGGGCCTAAACTCGAGGAACTGCACTACAATGACCCTCGATTATCAGAGGAATGGTATATCCGCAATTTAGGACAGACATCCGGTCCAGCGAAGTTCGACAGTAAAGTGTACGATGTTTGGCAGAGGGGATATACGGGAAAGGGAATCGTTCTCAGCGTTCTTGATGATGGTATGGATCACACACATCCAGAACTAAAAGATAATTATGATCCTAAAGCAAGTACTGATTTGAACGGACATGACTCTGACCCGTTTCCCAATGATTCAGATTCTTATAATGCACATGGAACTAAATGCGCTGGGACTATTGCTGCCAAAGCAAATAATAAGGTATGTGGTGTAGGAATTGCCCATGACGCCAAGATTGGAGCAATTAGAATGCTGGATGGAAAAGCTACTGATAGTTTAGAAGCTGATGCTCTTTCATTCAACCCTCAACACATTGACATTTACAGTTGCTCTTGGGGCCCAAAAGACAATGGAAAGACATTTGGAAGACCTGGAAAGCTTGGTCGAATGGCACTTGAAGCTGGAGCAACAGTTGGAAGAAATGGTAAATTGTTTCATATTCAATAGAATCTTGCTTCAAATAACAAATCTACCAAGTAGGACCATAATCACACATTAAAAAATTGGGAGACCAGAAAAATTCATATTAGGGTAAAGAATTGAAATATACATAGAACCAAATGTTTGATTTTTTTTTCTAATTTGCATGTCTGGCCGATAAACTGGCACAAATTTTAATGCGAAAAACCTCACTAAGCTTAATTTTTTTTAACTTACATGATGTTTGCTGGGTGCGATTAGGGTTTTCAAAAGTATTTGGGGCACCATTTTTTCAAATCGCAATTGAAATTTCTTTTCATTTCTAATAGGACTGTGTACTTTTCTATATTTTCCATTTAACAAAGTTCAAAGCTTGGCTTTATACTTCTGCCATTTTGTACCACAGTTTAAAAAAGTTGCTTGTGTGTTGTGTTAAGTGTTTGGTTCAGATACTGTTGTCAGGGCACCAAATTACCCACTTGATTTATTTCATAATTTTGGTTGGGCAACCTTGTGATTTTCTCAATTTAAAGATAAACATTGAAGCTTGATTTGTATGGTCAGCTTTACAGCTGAAGAATCTGGTTGCCCCCTGAACAAAGGATCAGCTTTCCTATTTAATTCCTGGTTAATTTAATAACTATTTGATTAAAAGAAAAATGATTTTCAACTTTTGAAACTTAATTAAAATTGACTCAGGTTGACTGTTTGATAGTGGATCTATAATTATGCTATAAAATATGACAAATCTGAAGCAAGGTGTGGTCATGGGCTCTAGCTAGATTTGATCCCACTAAATTCTTACTTATCAGGACCATGAAGATTAATTGCAGCCAACAGATATGAATAGGTCGTAAAACGAAGGCAATAGAGTTGAAAATGTTATTGGTGGCTTTCATGTAGCTTATTTGTTAAATGGACTGAAAAGCAAATTGACTGAAAACAAGGATGTACTTGGGAGCTTTACATATTGACCATGCAGCCAACAACTGTGATCTTACATATGGTACCTATTACCTACATAGAAAGCGGAATTACATTTTCAAGCGTCAGAGTTTTTTTATATGTTATATAATGACCAGCTAATGCAGCTGAGACATTTCCTGTAAATACGATCACTAGAGAGGTGTTTCTATGTCTGGATGCATTTTAAGCTTAATGCTTGCAGGGACTGTTGTTTTTGAATTAATCAAAAGGGTCAAGCTAAAGCTAGTTTCCTTGAATAAGAAGGTTTTGATTGTGCTTCATATTTTTTATGAGGGCTGATAATTAAATCAAAGATAAGGGGATACATCTATAACAAGTTTTGTTAAATCCTATGGGAATGAAGCAGGTGTTTGAGATAAGAGGATTGTTCGAACAGGTACATGCCTTTTCTTATGCTGATCAACTTAATTCATAATTCATGAAGGGACCCGAATGAATGAATATCTGTTTGCACCTGCACCAAAAAATTTTCTTTCAACAGTGAAATGCATGTTTCATTTGAAATTTCAAGATCTGATAAGTAATTTCATGCTTGAGATGATGAAAATATTTGAAAATGAAATTTTACAAGTTAACCACTGGATATCCTCAGTGTTGGTCAATTTAATTGTATTTTAGTAGCTCTTGATCATTTAAAAGTATAGAGACTCAAGTATTTGTAATAAAGATAGCAGCTATGATCATTTATGCCAATTATTTGATGAGTGATAGTATTAGAAGGTTTTAAGATTATAACGGAAATGATAACCTATCAGGTCATTGGTGCACACATGCCTTGATATCATTGTTTTATCCACCATGAGATTTTCTAACATATGAAACTTTTCAAACATCATCAGTTATGCATAAGAGTAGTGCAGTAGCCAGCAGCATCCATTCTTTGATCACAATCACCAGAAAATGCCTTAGTTGGTCACCTCTAGAAAAAAGCTGAATTTTCTGTGATGGAATGAATATACTTTGAATTTCATAGCTGTAAAGGCACCTTTGGTGATCTTGCATATTGAAAATTAAAGGAAATATGATACACACATCTCAGATTAGTTTTAAGGAGTTTACAAGTGCTAGAAATGTGCCTTAGGCTTCAGTTGCATTGGCACTTTTATTCCACTGCAATCTGTGATTGTTTCTAATGTTTTCATTAATGTATGCATCAGTTGCACAAAGACCATAGGCATTTGTATTTTGTGGAATGGGTTTCATATTTTTGCCATATCAAAAGCTGTGAACTCTCAAAATATAAACTCCATGATATATCATAACTATTACTGGTTCAAGGTGGTTTTATTCTTTACTAACAAATTTTGAGATACAAATGGTACAAAAACTGCTACTCTTTAAGATTGGTCTTCAGTCCTGCCAGGCCATTTCCTACATGTAAGGTTGATAAATTTTTGGTTCTGCAAGTTTCTAGATCTGAAAGTTTCTATGAAAATTGTATGTTTCTTATAGAGTATCGGTAATTGCCTTTTTAGTGGGATTTTCCACGCTAGTAGAGTTATGGGTTTTATCGCAAAAGTGGAAACATCTGAAATATTCTCAGGACAACAGCCACTCATGTTTGAAACTTATTCAGTTGGTCCATGAATTTCTGCTATCTCGTAGCAGAGCTTTCTAGGATGCCAGTGCACTGTCGTATACGTGTTGTGCTTCGTCCCATTTTGTTTATCCTAAATGAAGTATTCTTGACTTTTTATATTTTTGATGGAATTTTCAATCATGTTTACTTTAAACTTTGAACTTGATTTTGTACTTACCTACTGTTTTGAAGTTTTTTTGACTTAGTTTAGTATTTGAAAGCCGTGTTTGAGTTTTAGCGACTGACGTAGGAGAACAGAAACCCTCTGTGCACTTATGCTTCTTGGTAATCCATTCAAATCAAAAGAAAATTTGCTTTAATTTACCCATTATGCATAAGATAAAATCACTAAAAATCTGCTCTAACTTATTCTTGTCCTTAACATGTTAAATATTTTATTGTAGGACTTGGTAACATTTATGTTTGGGCAACTGGAAACGGCGGAATGTCAAATGATGATTGTAATGCAGATGGCTACGTCAACAGTATTTATACCATATCTATTGGCTCTGTCAATAACTATGGTGTTTCTACCTACTATGGTGAAATGTGTTCATCCACCATGAGCGTCACGTATTGCAGCGGGCAGCACAGATATGGCGAGAAGAACAGCAATGCCAATGTCATAACTACATATCTTCATCATCAGTGCACCAATCATTTTGTCGGCACATCATCAGCTGCCCCGTTAGCTGCAGGGATATTTGCACTTGCACTGCAAGCAAATCCCAAACTGACATGGCGTGACTTGCAGCATCTTGTTGTTGAAACCACTGATCTTACCAGCCCGTTAGATCCTGGCTGGAGATCAAACGGAGCTGGACACCATTACAATGCCAAATTTGGATTTGGTGTTTTGAATGCATTAAAAATGGTCGAAAGAGCTTTGAAATGGAAGAATGTTGCTAAGCAACATGTTTGCCATTTCCCTGTAAAGATTAAGAACAAGGATATCCCGAGTAATGGGATTTTGAAGTTGAAGATCAAGACTGATGGATGCCAGACGTGTCTAGCTAAGGACAAGGATGCCAGTGGAACCTGCAAGCATGCCATCAAGAGGTTGGAGCATGTCGTTGTTACGGTCACTTTGAAACACAGAAATCGAGGTGATCTGAGCATTGAACTTTTTTCTCCAAATGGCACAAAGAGTAAACTGCTGCACAGGCGCCACAACGATGATTCAAAGAATGGTCTCAAGGACTGGTCTTTTATGACGGTTTACAACTGGGGAGAAAACCCAAAGGGAGTCTGGGTATTGAAGTTCATAGACAGGGAGAAAAGACCAAAGGCAACCTCTACAAGATTCCAACGGGATATGGAGGAAGTTTATGTAAGGATGCTAGATCGTCAGAAGAGGAAGGCAGAAATGAAGGACTTGCATAAGAAAGTTGATAGTGGTGATAAAAAAGATTTTCCGAAATCAGTTTATGACGTACCTGATGCTACTATATACAAACGAGCCTTTGATGAGCTTCGAGACAAATATTCGCACACAATGGTGGACGAGGATGATGAGGATCGGAAAAGAGAAGTCCATGATATTTTCAGGGACAGGGATTACGATGACGAAGAAGACTACACTGGCAGTCGTAAAAGAAGATCACCAGGTGGCAAGTTATCTTTAGCAATGAGCCCCGTGGCTGGAGTTATTCAGTCGATAAAAATCACTCTCTATGGGACCGCAGAATGATGTTAATGTGAATTACAATTAATTCTTAATGGGTAAATTATTTATTTCTTGATAATCTTGATAAATCTGCTCGTTTTGAAGTTACACAGCAAGAAACCACTAATAAGACGCTGGCATTGTAGAAACTTTAATTTTTGTCTCTAACTGTGATTATGTTTGATTCAATGTTATCCAGAGGAAAGCAAGCATAAAGCTTCTTTAGAAATGGTTTCTTATAAGCAGTTTCTTGCTTTATGTGTAACTCAAAGGAGAAACATTCAAAATATTGCTTTCTTGAAGAAAGCTGCTGTCTGTGATGTTTACAGTCCATTTCAAATTATTTTTAGTTATACTTTAAGGCTATGCCATAGTGCTTTTATTTTAACTTTTATTTTCAAAATCTGAGACGAATATATTTTATCTGAATATGGTAGCCTTGTATAAGCATTATATTTTATTTTATCTATTCTACGTTTTAATAGTTTTTTTAGAGCCATAAACGATAAGATCCTATCTGCAATGCCATTTTTAACCTACCTTAACCTTTTCAAAACTGTGAGTTATAAAGAGAAAGCAGGCTGGTACATGCTTTCATTTTAGTTTTTCGCAATGCTAGCAATTCACTCCCCTTCAACAATGGTTTCATTCCAACCTTGCACCTGCTTTATTTTAGATCTGTACTTTGTCAAGCTATTTACCGTAATTGTTTCCGGGAACAGTGGCATTTCTTTGCAAACCATGCCAATGTCATTGCAAGTATACCTTAAGCGCTAGTCATGTGCATCACCAATTGTCTCCACCCTGCATATAGATAAAACGTAAGAATTATTTTATGTTATATTCGTAGATGCGATCTACTATCGCTGTTACAAATGTCCATGAGATTTAACGCATTCAAATCAGCAGATTTATCTTCAAAAAAAGCATGTAAATGTATATCATAGCACGTAGCTCAAGTCAATTATGTATAAGTTATATCAATGTACAAAATGCAAAATGCTCTTTTTGTTGTCGCACTTCTTTTGGAACTGATCGCTGTTGCTAGAGAAACCTTGAGGGCTGTCATTTTTGCCAAAAGTTTGGAGCACTAGCTAAGGGCAATTTTTGCATTCTTTCTTCGCACCCTCTCCGCTTTTATGCAAAGCAATACTGCCTAAAACTACTTTTTACGGGGACGGGGCGATAACAGATCTATTCTCGCCCACATCACAGACCATAACTGGCTTTGTTCAGTTGGAAAACAAATTGTATTCCAGTTCCAATGGCGTTTGGTTGACCAGTTGCAAGATCTCGAAATTTGCACTTGATTATTGTTGATATGTTGTTGGAAAGCCTATGTATCATTCTCCAAAATTACATTTTACAGCAGGGTTTCAGTTTCAACCTGTTCTTAATTTTCGATCAGATTTTAGGCTTTTGTTCAGATATTATCCATCATGGCCAATTTGCTATCTTGTAACAAGCTACTACCGCCCCTGATGGCTGTTGTATGTATCGTCTTCTAGCCTATTTCTACTTTGGAGTTTGCGTTGTGAGATACTCTTCGCTAATATCTTCCCGCTTTACGCTCTCAAGCAATTGCAAAGAGATTGATCTGATTAGAAAGCCGTTCTACATCCACAGTAGCACAGTTGTCAATTAACCACTGTTTTATTTCAGCTCCTACGTACACAGCTGATTTAGTTTTAAGAGCAGAAGCACACAGACTTTACACCCACGGTGCAATTATAGGAAACTCTATTTCAGGACAGTTAATTTAAGAATTGGTTTGACGTATTGACTAAGATGAAAGTTGCAAGTGACGTTCGCGGTTTCAATAATTCATAAATAATAGATCACGTGCCATTGCAAAATCGTGATGTTACTTGCGATAGCATCGGAGTTTCTTTTCAAAGATTTCAATTGGAAAGGTCAATCCTTGGGCTATGTAAAAGTTAAGGCGGCGTCCATCTCCGTTGCAAGCACAGTAAATGCTACAACAAGGGAACTGTCTTTTGTTAACATCACGTGTTCACCTTCCATACAAATTCTGTTCTCTTAAGCATTGAGTGCCTGTTCTTCCACGAAATAGGCGAGCAACCCTCCACTAAGCCACACACGCGATTTACCAGTTATTGTGTAATCTACCATGAAATTAAAAGAAAGATATGTGCGCAATGGTGCTTTTAAAAGAAGGTAGGGGCTATAATTTGACGAGACAGGGACCTTTAACTCGCCCTTAACTCTATTTTTTTCTATTTTTTTCCTCTGTCACACAATAAACGTTAGACTGCCAAACATTAACTCTATGAATCTCGCTTCCTCCCTTTTAATCGCCATTAAATGTTTTTGTAAAGTTCCATCCGTAATGAAGATTTCAGAAAATAGATTTAAGATCCCTTGTGAGCCTAAATCTTATTACCTAATTCAAATGTGTCATAACGCCTCTCTCAGCCAAACCGCGAGTCACTAGCATTAAGCCTAGCACAACAAAGATCTTTATCGCCATCGACGAAACTGTTCCCTCATCGTTTTCCTCGTAAACATGCCTCTATCATCTTGTGAATGCAGATGCAACTTAGCACTCTGATCTCAGACTGGAGAAATGGGTATATTTACATAGAGAATGTCTTTCATTTTAGGAGTTTTCGAATCCTTCGATATAAAATGTCAAAATCCTGATCTGTGGAGGCAGAAGGAGTTTTTCCTCTCTTGGACTCTGACCTCAAAAGAACAGTAAGAGTTTGTCAATAGGAATAATTATTCCCACTTCTAATTATATCATCATTTTTATTACTGAATTATTTATAGTTGGTGTATTTATGTATAGTTTGTCGAACTAGTTCATTCAAATTATTTAAAATACTACAAAAGCTAAAAAGTAAAGATAAGACATAAAACATTAGTAGGAAAAAAAGTAATGATTTTTTTAATCAAATTATTTCTAGGATCTAATTATAGCATGATTTTGTATATTTACAAATCTTTCAGTTGCATGTATCTCCCATTCCATTGTTTGATCTTTTTTGCGTATTGCAATTGAATCAACATTATTTATATTATCGGGTAGTACGTTCCAAAGGTGAGCAAATCTAGATATGAGAAAATAAGCTCTAAATGTGTTTCCTTACTTTTGGTGTTTTTAATAGATTTTCTGTTTGTAGTTCGTAATTTGTCGCTCTTTTTACGAAGAATTTCCAGATGAATGATGGGTTTTCTTCTGATAGCAAGTCTGATAGACACTAGATTTGTAGCATTAATTTTTGCAAGTTTTTTGCATGAAATTTTCTTTCTTTTTACCATACTTTTTATGCCTATAACAGAAGACAAATGTACATTAGCTTTTAGCTGCATATGCAATGCAGGAATCATTATAATTACATTTATTCTGGAAGGGAAGGGGAACGTGTTTAAAAAGCTAACACGGGTCTGTTTCAATAATATACACAACTGATCTATCTTCTACGCAAATATAACGACAAAATAGAATCAAGGAAATCATAGAGCATTTTGCGAAGTGAAGATATGCACTTCTTGCCTCTTCTCATTATGTATGATGAGAAGAGATATTAATTGAAAGGGGCCACGTTTTTTACTGTATGTGTTGTTGAAATGAGACTCATGTTGGTTAGTTGTTTTCAAGTTTATATAATTTCTATGAAAGCTAGATAATGGCAGCAAAGACGCTGTTAATCGCAGTTAATCTTCTCTGTAAACACAGCTAATATGTTGTTTGTGGTTTCCAAAAATTGCTTGAAGAAATGCCTTTACTTGAATTTTTTATCAGAATCTGGTCTACCAGTCAATCAAATCCAATCTGCAAATGAAATCGAAATTTTAATTCCAATGACAGTTGATGATGCATAATTCATCACGTTTAATAGATCATTTGAAACTGATTTGGAGCACCTGTAAAGTCAAGATCTGTTAGCAACACATAACACCAAACAACTGTTTCCATAGCAAAATCACAACTCTTGTTTATCACTCATACATCAAGCGGGGATTTAAACTGACAAACAGTCACACATTCTGCCACGTTTGATTGGAGTTACAGTTCTTCAATTCACCTGAAGGTAAATCTTTGCATTTCAATTTGAATTACATTAGTTTACATCTGTAGTAAATGCGCCTTGTGTTATAAGATTAACCAGTGAATGAGTTTAACGATTAATGCTTCCTTGTTGTTATCAATTAGCAACTTCCCAACAGTGTCAATGCTAAGAGATTTGAAGAAGATAGTTAGCTTCTCTTAAAATCCCCAATGGGATTTGGCTTATCTTAGAAGAAATACCAGAATGATCGGGAACAGTGTGGCGTTTTGTAGGCTGAATTCTTCAGTTTGGTTGTGTCTTGCAATGATGTGTAGGGCTAAGATTTTCTAAGGGTATTTTAGGCGATGCTAAGAGTGTGCTTTAGTGTTGAGAAATCACTGCAAAATCGATAGCAACTAGAAACAAGTCTGCCGCTAAATATCTGGGAGTTACCAGCTTCCATCTGAAAGCCAAACTAAAACCAAATTGCTTTTATGTATTCTGCTTTAGTTGCTTATTTGCCAAAAATGAGCATTATTTAATAATTTATTGTTGCAAATTAAAAAAGATTCTTAAAAATTTCGAAGTGGATAACGGTATCCATAACAGTGAAAAAAATGCAGATAGAACTTAGGGAAAACTTTCGCTGTGCCATATTTAGAAAGAATATTTCTTGATTAATCAGTCTAAGGTTAAGTTTACTTGAGCCAAATGCATCATGCAGCGCTGAATGTGATTTCAGATACAATATTTAATACCTGCATAGGAATGTGAAAGAAGCATTGTGAATGGCTAAGCGATTCAGCTAGTATTAGATCTTGGATATTTTTGCTCGTGGTGAAAGCACGCTTCAAGTCTCCGAAAATATCCCAAATTTTCTCAAAACTGATACTGTTTCTAACAAAATTGTGAAAAATTGCTCTTAACTCTTGCGGCACAGCCTCGTTTTTATTTGTGTTATTCACGGGAAAGAGACATTACCATAGAAACGCTTCCATTCCAACAAATGGCGGCAGTAATAAGCATGTTTGCATCAATTTGAGAATAAACAATCATGACGTTTTATGAATGACGAATTGAAATCATGACTGCGACTATTAAAAGACCGCACACAGCACATTCCTTTCGGAGAAGTGGAAGTGCAGGTCCAGAACTTGCTTGGGGAGAAGAAACATCTTTGCAAGTAAGTTTAGACCGCTGCGTTGCGAAGGCCAGAAGAAGAAACGTATTCAGGCTGTTGATTAATATATTTTCCATTGCTTTATTCGAATTTCGAGATATTTTGCTTATTTTTAACTTATCTGGCTTCTAGTCCTATCTTAATTCTAAGCCAATTCATTGCTACTTTTATTTTATTGTTATTTTTTATTTGCTTTTATTTTTCGTCTTTTTATTTATTTATTCACATGACCATACTAAAATGTTATTCTGATGTATCATAGTACTCCAAGAAATTTTTCGATATTTTTTTCGAGATCTATAGCTTGTAAAATGTTAAAAACCACCAGTAAATATGTAGTAACTTCATCTTTTTGATGGAGAGGGGATTATGCACCCCCTTTCCATTTTCTTAACAAATAGCTACTAAACTTGAGATAGAACAGTAGGATTGTCAAAATATTGACTTACAGTTTTACCTAAACAGTTGTTCTTACTCCATTACATTTTTAGCTTTTTGCAATTTTTGCTCAATTTTTTTCACATTTAATTTGAAATAGAATTCACTGGAATTTGCTGACCTAAGGACAAGAGAGCAGGAGACAGATTCATTTAAAATGGAAAAGCTTATACTTCAGCAGCCTACAGAACAGTTTGCAGGTACTATTTTAATGATATAATCAATACCAGTTTTTAGTCAACAAAACTTAAATTCACAAATAAATAAAAAAAGGAATGAATAGTTCAATGAATGGATATGTGATTGACTAAATTAACAAACTATCAAGTTAATGAATCAATGATTAATGAATATGATTGACTGGATTAATATTCTATGGAAAGATTAATCAGTTTACCAATGGAAAGTTAAATAAAAATATGAGGGATCACATGATTGATTGAGGGATGAGATGAGTGATTGAAGGATATATGGATGGTTTGATTAATTAATTGATATATAAATAACTTGAAAAATTTCATATAGTGAATGTATGTATGATTGATTGAAGGTTTGGTTGATTGAGAGGGCTATCTTTTACATACTTTGGTGTTTATGCTTTGAATGCCAGCATATTGTTTACTGTTCTTACCTTTATCAGCAACTTTTGTTCTTTGCTCAGCGCTTTCTATTAGCAGGAGAAAATTGATCAAATACTAGGCAAAAATAATAGATTGTGGATCATCATAGAATGAAACTGAGAAATCTCTTTACTTAATTTTTAACTCATACCTCAATGTAATTAGAGACTTGAGAGTATGTTCTGACTTTAACATAAAATTTTTAGATGTCTCCCCAAGAAATGGATTGGATTTCACAGCCACTCCTCATGGCAAATGCAAAGGTGTGAAAAGCCATGGAAATGACTTGAAAAATCCAGAATACTTTTATTTGACATCACATAGGAGAGATTTTACAGGACATCCAGGTTTACCTGCATCAAATGCAAGGTATGATATTTTATATTTCCATCATTTGCTTTTTCTCTTCAAGCATTTCAAAATATAGAACTGTTGAGCAGCCAACAAAATTTTAGTTGAATAATGTATGACAAATGTTTTGTGAGAGTAGATATATCACATTGAAGTTGTTGTTTACATTGCGAGTTTATGACCACTCATCTCATACCTGAATACATCTAAAGGCAAAGGTCAATATCTTTTCTCTTCATCCATCAGTATTTTGCATACAATATACCTATTTGTATTGATAAGAGAACCTAGCTAAGGTGATCAATGTGCATTTCTCGTCTCAAGCAATACTGATTAAACATAACTGAGCAAATGTTCCCTCTCTGCCCTACTGATTTTCCCCTCTCTGCATTAGTGATATCCCACTCAGCATAGCATTTTCTTTGCAAAAATTCAGGCCCCAGTCATCCAGATTTTACCCATCAAGCTCAAAATTCATCAGATCATCATATCAAGAGGACTTTGGTGGTATGGAAGGATCTAATGCTGTTGCTTCAAGGACAGGAACTGCTAGTGGAAACAGACGTAATAATCCACACCCATTACAGGTAAGAATTCAAGTTCCCTATTACTAAAGAATGCTTGAATGTTTGTGCTATTACCGGGGTCCCACTGAAAGTTATTATGGAATAAGGGAAAATCTCTTCTGCAACTATGAACATAATATTGAATATAATAGATATGACTGTTCTAACAGTGAAGATGGCAGAAGTGATTTTGATGAAAGAAAGTGACAACAATAGGCAGTGATGACCATGAAGATGATGAAGAGGAAATAAGGATTTTTTAATTTTCAAAGAGGTCCTTTTTATATTGATGTTGTGTTATTTGTCACTTTTTATTTACATGAGAAATCATTTTCAACAGCTCCAAGATCAGGTTAAACCTTACTCTAGTTAAAAAAAACAATTTTCCAAGTTGTTTGCTTTTGTTACATTTGCAGGACATTTTTAAGAAAAATTTTATAGTTCCTTGAAAATAAGAAGTTTGTTTCTATAGGAAACTCAAATAGAGTTAACCACAGTTTGTTCAACCCAAAAACACCTATTTGCAAGAAACTGTGGGACAAATGAACTCACAATTGGTCTTTTTACTGCTTTTTACCTGCTTTTTATCTGCTTTTTATCTTTAACTTTATTATTTTTGTATTAAAACGTTTATTCAATAATAGTAACCCAAAACACTTCTCTAAGGCTTTCATGATTTGGAGATTTCCTGGTCGATTGCCTCCACTTGAACCAGCACATGAGTTGAGCAAGGAAGCAATAGAACATGTTTCAAGGGAGTCATTGAAATCTACATACCAGGTAGATTACTTGGGAATACCACAAGGTAAGCTACAAGCTCTACTCCACTAATAAAATGATGACTGTTTCAAATTTGATAGGCATGTTTTAGTTACACAAGACAAAACAGAAAATGCATGCATTATGCCGAATTTCGATTTTAATGGAGTCAAAAAATATAACACTGATGAAATTAAGTTTGTAATGTCACAGTTTCGCTATTAATAACAAAAAAAGACACCTGTAAAGGACCCTTAGAATTACATGCAAAGAAAAAATATTTCACGTTTCAAAACATTGCTACAAAAAGATAATAGGGTATCTACACACCAGAAGCATGCAATTGCTTTTGATTGAAACGCACTGAACAAAAAATCGATTAAATGCTTCTTTTATGACGGAAATCTTTTAGAAAGGGCACTTCCATAACGGTTAAGATGGAGAAAGAGCAATCTAACTCTACTAAAAATGAGAACCACAAACTATGCAACGGGTGCAGTAAGGTTCGTGGGTCAAAAAGCATGGGCAAAACTACGAACAGAAAATAAAACTCAATGAGGATTGAGTAAATTCTGAGGAAGTCGATCTAGAAATTTCTAAATGACATCCCTTCGGCAGCCTAAATTTTGACTAGAAGAAACAATCTATGAAAGAATCAATTAGTGCCACCGTAGACAATCGGCTGAATTGATAAACAATCGATGCATACCAAATTATAGTTTGTTGAATAAAAGCATGTAGGCAGATCTGAGCATTATTTCTATTGCAGGAGCTCAACTTAAGGAGACGATAACGAATGTTTACCCACAAATGAAATCAGATAGACCTCAATATACATTGGATTCAACAAGCCGATTTCAATATCAAAAACCACAGTTGCACGACAGTTTAAAGAATAATACTTCAAGATATGGTTGTAATACATGGAGACATGTTCCAGCCATGGGAGCAGGTTGGTAAAATGACATTAACATCTTCCCTAAAGTTTCAGTTTTTCCCACTCTTAGCACTTTTTATGTCTCGTTATCAAAAAACCCTGTTTGCCTGGAAAAACGCTATATATTTGTTTACAATCGTACTTCTTACCTTCTGGCATTGCTCTTGTTTGTACCTCACAACCTGTTACTTCAAGTAAAGCACTGGAAGTCTGCTATATTGTTATATTCTTTCTGCACTCTGAAAGTTTTAGAAAATAGTGTAAGTTGTGGTTAACGAGTTGTTTTGAATGTCCATTAGGCGATTAGTGCCTCATACACTGTTGTCTGAATTTGAAGAGTAGGGTGCTTTCTGTCGTTATATTTGGAATGTTGTAGTTTGCAACCATAGAAGCTGACTCAAAATTATTAATGTCTCTAGGTGATCACTGACTTTATTCAGCCAATGCACCCCTAGTCCTGAAGGGGAAATTGCATAGATTTTGCCTCTTTATCATATACAAAAAGATACTACTCTAGTCACTCGAATAGCAAGATATCTCTTTTATCTCGATTTGCAATGATATTCGTCATACTACAATAAACTTATGCATTTAGCTCTGATCTCTATTCCAGTGTAGATGGATTTTAAAAAGCAGAAGCGGTGAATTCTTTATATGTCACAGATATGATGCTAAATTAATTTTACTTTATTGTATCTAATAACTTTCTTCTAGTACCAAATATATCACTACGAACGCCAGCAATACAGCGAAGTGGCACAACGATTTATTCTGATGAGTTCATAAACAAATCAGAAAATGTGAGTTTTGACGCTTCAGATTCTTCTCAGAGTTTTGAAATTGCAAGTGCTTTGCTCTTATATTCTGATATTAGTAATGTTTCCATATTTCATTTTTGTAGTCCTATGGTCCTACACAAATAGAATTGAACTTGTTTAGGAAGTTATAGAATTTAAGCTAGGAAATCCATTGTGTTGATAGATGGACAAGTACGTATTGTTGCCTGCAACTGACCAGATTGTTCAATTGATAATGATCTGCTACTGTCTTTTTTAAGTTTAAGCCTTTATTATTTGGTTTACAAGAATTTGAAGGTGGATTTCGAGGTGCTTGTAGCACATTCCACTGGTATCATGGGATGCTATTAATATTTAGTATTTTTATTTTAGTAATTTTAAGTATCAATTTCTTTTTGATCGATTATTAAGATAGCAAAAATTACTGTTTTAGGCAAAAGTCTCCCAGCATATGCGACCAACTGTTGCAAATAGACTGAATCAAGACTTACTCAGTCGTCGTCAAATAGGTAAGATAACTTTCAGAATTATGAAATTGAAATTTCTTACTGCTTTTGTATTCAACTTTTTTCCGGACTTATCTCTCAAAATAGATCTGGTTATTTTGCTTTTCCTGTTGTTCTCTTCTACATTTTATGCGTAACAAATAAAAAGAACTTTTAATTCGTTACTGAGTTGAAAAATGTTCTTTCTTCCCTTCTTTTTTCGTTTGTTGCGCAAAATATTTCATCAGCATATTTACGAGCGTATTATATATTCATTAGGAGGAATCTTAAGTATAGAATCATGTATGATGGATAACAAAAACTCAAAAGAGCTTTAAAATCAATGTGTATGATTCTCTTGGTACTCTTTTAATATTCTTAGAGGTTTTTGCGGCATATTACAAAGTTTGTACTGTAATTCATAGGGAATGTGGTCTTTTCAACAGACATCTGAATATTACTAGTTCTTCCTGTGTTGATAAAGCAGCGCAATTTTTAAATTTTTTTTGTATTCCGTAACTTGATACCTCATTCTTTTTGGAGTTATTGTCACTTGACAGAATAAATCTGGGCTATAAGTATCAGTATCAAATTTGATATCATATATATGAACAGTTAAAGTAAACGATGACGTAAATAGATATTAATGATGTAATATTGTGTATTTTTGCAATCCATAATTTCTTTGGGATATTTCTTTTGGTAACAAATTCTTCTGTCCTCTCACACGTCTTGACAAAATTAAAAGCTGATTCATCTCCACACATGCTTCCTCTAGCAATCTTTTCTTTCGTCAAGAACCTTGAGTCCCCTTTTTCAAGGCTGACATAAAATATAGTCTTCATATTGACAGCCCTTCCTGTGCAAGCCTTTCATATATTAGTCAAACAAAGAGCGCACACTTCTTTAAGTACAAAGCCACTTCGTTGCTTATACTTAAACCACAGCCACTATGCTTAAACTTAATTATGCACCCTTTACATGTAGCGCCAAATTGATTTAACAGAAAATGTAAGCGTGGTAGTATGCGTATGTACACTTTCCACAAGCTTATCCTTCTTAGTTGACAGGTTTATTTTCCACTATAAAAGCTGCTGATCCTGCTAGAAAAAGGTTAAAACTTCGAAAGAGATGAATTTTCAGCTTTTAAGAGGTTTAGTAGAAGCCAGATGAAAAAGCCGCCTGCCGCTTAGCAAGCAGGCTGAAGAATTTTGTTCTATTATGCAGAAAAGCATGCCAAATTTTCAGGTTAAGATATGCGATGGTTATAAGTACATGTTTTTAGAATCGGTCTCACTTTGATTTGCATAGGTCATTAGTTATTACGGAATTCAGAAATCATTGAACTATTTTTATCACCTTAAAAAGCATGTCACTTGACCTGTGCTCGTCACTATTCAAAAGCTAGATCGGGAATAATTGTAATATTTTTTTAAATGCCTTAACAGCTTCGAGATTAATATAATATAAGCATAAATCAGTGTAATTATGCCCACCCAAAAATGGCTACAGATCTAACGGCCTGGTTAATTAAAACCAAATTTTGTTGTGGAAAAACCTGCTGTTTTTTATAAAATTTTTTATCGTTCACGTTGAACCAAACGTTGTGAAGATATAAGGTGAATGGCCCTCGAAATAATACACTTTATCTATCTTCCTATTTTTCGGAAAGCCAGAATGCTGACTGTATAATGTACTATCAAACGCCCGTTTCTTTGCTGCTGCATAATCGATGAAGGATATGTTGTGGAGATGTTTCCGTTCTCGCTATAGTTGAAAAGAAGTGAAAAAAGACAATTTACCCATTGATTTTGATCAATGTGCTAAGAAGTAAACTGGAAAATTTGCCAAACTCCGAATATTTTTGGAATATTTTGGAAACATAAGAGTTAGAACGAATTTTCCAATCTTTTAACTGATCTTAGATGAAGTGCATATTGCCGTAAAGTGCTGTTAGGTTGCTTGGCCCACGCGGAAATGTCATGGAATGGACTGGCGAAAGTTGAGCCACTTTTCCACGTGAAGCCATCGTATTGGAAGGATTCAGGCAATTACTTAGGCTAAATCACTGCTCAGCCATCGTATTGGAAGGATTCAGGCAATTACTTAGGCTAAATCACTGCTCATCACAAGCACTTAAAACCAGACCTTAGTGGAATCTTTAAAGACTTTGTTCAATTTAGTTGTTTATCATAATCAGCCATGATGCTTAAAACTATGGCTCCATACCTTTTCATAAAAAGTTTTAAAATACATTTTAGCATCCCATTCGCTTTAAATTCAACTCTAGTTTATGATTCTGGTGGTAACTCTTATGGTTTATCTTGTAAACGATTTGATTTTTACCATTTTTTTATATCAATTTTCTAGAAAAGGACAATAGCTTCTAATGAGCAATGGTAGTTTTGGAAATTGTCATCAAGTATTGTGAGTGAGCTTATAAACTGCGACTGCATAATAAAAAAAATGTTCACAAAGACTCTGATTTATAAAGACAACGATTTTAAAGACTACTACAAATAACAATCTATCTATATTGGGGTGTTTCTATCAAATTGTAAACAGCCAGGTTTTTCCTCTGATCAAAATAACTATAGAATGATCTATGCAATTTAGTTTTAGTTTAAATATGTAAATATTTATATTCAAATATTTAATGTCATGCATAATTCTGCACTTTCGCTGTTTGTTTTGTAAAATATGTTTTAGCACATTGTTTGTACTTATCATCGTTTCACAAAGATTTTGCAAGTTTATTCCTCCGTTACTGTCTGCATTGTCGATAAAGCCTCTAATTTTTGTCGCAGGACAGTGTCCTTCTAGACATAGGGATTTTGGACAGCAAGTCTCAAATCCAGGGGTGGCGCCAGAGGGGGACAGAGGGGGGCTTTAGCCCCCCGTCGGGCAGTGTCAGTCCCCCGTTGGGGAATTTTTAACGGAAATTTATGTTCTTATGCTCAGTAACATACCCTCTATTCAATTAAATAGCTCCCTGACGGGGAACCTAGCTACCCGTCGGACAAATCCTGGCGCCATCCCTGCTCAAATCCATCGAGCATTTGTATCAATATACATTTTTAATATATCATTTTAGACTCTCAAAAGCCCTTATAAATTACAACCGGTGGTTTTTTGACAATTTTCCTCGGTTGTATGGAAGCTGCTAGAGTTGCAGTTGATAAATATTTTGAAGGTCATTTGACACTTTGACACAAATATTCGGACCAATGTATTTGATCACTTGAAACTAAAATAACTAGAGATAATGGAAAGCAATTGAGGAACACATGCATTGATATTTGTTATTTTTATGAAGATACTCAACTCCTTATAAAGTTATAAAAATTTTAATATATTAGTAAAACAAATTGGGCTTTGTATTACTGTGCTTGTTCATAAAGATCTTTAGCTTTGTATAGGAAAATTACAAAAAAAAATTTTAAGAATTTTTATTACCACAAACAATGCGAATGGAAAACGATAAAAATACGCCATTCTTGGCACGACGGCTGTCGAACTGAAGTGTACCTCTTTAAATAAATAACTACAACGACACAGAAATATAGAGACCTGTTTGACACTGCAGTCCAATAGGTTAGAAGAAAGCCATCAAGTTTAAAACTAGTAAATCAGAAATATTTGCAGACCTTGCATATTGCAGATCTTATATGCTGAGGTGGCTGATTATCACTGAGCCTAAGGAGCTATAACACTGAGGTAGAGTGCTGTGTGAAAACGTTAGAGAAAAGGGGCTCTATTATGATAATCTACACAGGACTTTATTTTTTTATAGTTAGTATGTAGTGGGGCCTCATGCAACATGGTTAGACCTTGACTTCTAATTGACTACAGCTCACCTGCTTTTTCCCTCTGTTCCACTATATGTATGCCTGCCTTCATCAAGACGTATGAGCGCACAAGATCTCATATGATTATTGATAAAAAGATGTAAAGAATGCAACCAATTAATCATACGATATTAGTAGTTATTGTTTAAAATTGCGCTTTTATCAATAAGAACTTTAATAAAAATTAACTGTCTATTGTATATAAGTCTGACTATAGTGATAAAGATGAAATACGATAGCTGTGATGATGATGATGATAATGATGATGATGGTGATGATGATGATGATGATGATGATGGTGATGATGATGATGGTGATGATGATGATGGTGATGATGATGATGATGATGATGGTATTGGAGATGATGATGATGATGATGGTGATGCTGTTGATGATGATGACGATATCAAAGATACAATACCTAAATTACATTTCAAATTTACAAAAAAATGACGGAAATAATTTTATCTAACATAACTCTGAATTTCTTTTAGTCCGGTGATTATTTGATGCACCCTTAAAGTTTTTTATACACGAATTAACCATACTTTTTGGACAGCTACCATTACATGGGAAGTGGCAGTCAACATTGATGTGTCTTTTTGCACCATGTTCGTCTCGTAACCAATCAGTAAATGCATCTCTTACCGTGCTATTGTTAACGCGTATACGCGACCACGTATAATCCACGATAACTTGACCGTGTCCGATGCAAGAATCTGCAAAGAGACCGGCACGTGGTAATCGCGCTAACGCATCATTTAGTCTTGAATACATTATTTTTCTGAAATCCAAGATTCGGTCTCTCTCTTCTGCGACGCAAAAGTCGTTGTGATATATGCAAGGCAACTTTTGTAGTTCAGAGAGTTGCCAATGATCGTACAGAGCATTTACAAAAAAGATAGGCAGCTTCGTATGCTCTACTGTATACTGTGGAAACAAGCACTGGTATCTTGTGCTGTTTTCTCTCCCACTTTCGCATTTCTTTCTTAGTTTTGGATTTTGTAAACTGTATAATCCTCGAAACTGGTTGCCGATGACTTTAGGCCCACCCTCAGTTTCAGAATCTAGAAAGAAGCCTGCATCAACCAGCCCTCGTACTGCTGCTGTTTTTGGTAGTTTGTGCCGAAGGTAGTCACCTTGGAGTAAAACAGCTAACCCTCCGGCTGAAGTGCCACTCAGCACAATATCAGACGCGTTTGCGATATTCCGTCTTTTTAGGCTCTCTACCATTGCCTTCAATATTTGCCTGCCTCGGAAATACAGTTTTCTCCCCCGGTACACTAAGGGTTCTTTCCTTCGTCCTGAGAATAAGCCCCCGTCGCAATATGATTGCACGACGACATTCCAATCGCTAAACCAGGGATTAATAATTCTATTCTTTGATAAAATTCCTTGAAAAAAGTTAGTTATGTTCTCTGCTGACCAATTTTTCGTTGAACCAAGTATTGAATGGCTTCGTCGAAAGCAAGTCTCTGGGTCGTAACACCAGGCTCCTCCATGTAAATGGATAATCCATTTGTTGGTTTCAGATCCTTCGCCTTGACGAAAATAATAACCAGGAATCGACCCATCGATACAAACAGCTCCATGTTTTGCTGCCTTTTCAATTTTGTAATATTTTACATTATCAGGCATATTATTCCTGAATTCTGGAATTTCTGGTGGACTTGTTTTTTTTTCTGCTTCGCCTATTCCAAACTTTGCCGTTCCTTTAACATGCTTCTTGTGCTTATGTTTATATTTTTGTTTTGGTTTGCTCTTTTCGTATTTTTGTTTGGCACTGTGCTTCTTATCTTCATGCTGCATTCTACTATTATATAAAGCTTTCCTATGATTTCTTGATTCACCGTTCTTAACAGAGAATGTTGTGATTTTTTTATTGTCATGTTTTTGTTCCATGTAGGCATCAACTTCAACGTCATACCTTTCTTTGCTCTTTTTTCCTCTTTTGGCACCTTTGTCTTTTCGTGTCGACTTCTTATGAGCATTTCTTTCATTTTTTCTCTGTTTCCCCGCTATTGAACCATGGTGTTCTTTGCTCCCAACTTCCTCTCCTCCTTCTTCCTCCTTCACAAGATTTATTAGATTTTTGTGGTTCACTTTATAAAATACGTCTACCAATGGTTTTATATCCATAGAAACATATGGATGGTGCTTCCATAAACTACTATTCCCTGCGAAATACATTGTTGGTCTTCTCTGCCATTTCTTCTCCGCTAAATTAGTTTTTGTCCCATTTTCTACCCTGTTTGCTTCAAATTGCTCAATTACATTCTCTCCGAGTTCCAAAGCCTGCTCTACGTTGTTTTCAACTATTGCTCCAGTTTCGTCTATTATTTCGCTTAAAGATTCATTCTTTGCACTTTCATTTTGTTCAGGCTCGTTTCCAAGACTCTCTTCTGCGTTGTAAACATTAAGAGTTAGCGGCATCGGTGTTACTTTCATTGTGCTTTCTGTTATATTCTTTAAACCATTTCCAACTTGAGTTGATACCAGATTTTCTACGGAAATTTCTTTCTCCTTTTTATTTTTTGCTAGCTCTCCCTCAATTTTTGCATCTAAACTTTTGACCTCGTACTCTTGCTTGCTTCCATCTAAAGAATCCATGTTTATATTTCTGTCTAGGCCCACCTTGCCTTGCTTTTGCAGAACAGTTTTCCCTGGATTTTCATTTTGTACTTCAGGTGCATTCAGACTTGTATCTTCTGCATTCTCAGCCTCAGGAATTGGTACTTCTTTCTCTTTGATCCTTTCCTTGTCTGTGAACTTGAGTTCTGCAAGCTTTTCTATTAATGAGTTAGGTGAATCTAGTTTTTCAGGCGTCAAGTTCTTTCTTTCTACTGTTATGGGAGATTTTGTAAAAAACTTTGATTCTTTCAAGAGGTTCTGATCGTTTTTAGTCATTGTATTTAGCAACCTAGTCGTTAATTTTCTCAGATCATGAAGTTGCACTTTCGCTACTTTGTGCTTTTTAGGTGTAAGATAATGCATTTGATGTTTATCTATGCTTTTTCCTGTTATTTCGTCATCAGGAAATTGGCCTAATTTCCTTGGCATGAAATGATGCCTGTGTCGTTTACTCTGATGGAATTTCCTTGCCATCAAAGCTTTGGACGTATCATGGATCAAATTCCTGTACAATTCTCTTGCTTTTAGGCTCATCATCAATGTGATAAAATCCAAATCACTTTTTCTTACTTTGAATTTTTTTGTTTTGTGCTTGAAAGTTCTCCCATGATTTCGCGACCTTCTACCCTTGTGATAATTCTTTTTCTTGCGTTTGTGTATGCTTTTATGTCTAGCCTTTGATGAACTTTTTTTTCCATGCTTCCGATTGCTGGACTCATTGCCAGCTTTTGATCCCCTCTCAAAGTCTTTTCTTTCTGCTTTATTTTCACCGTCATTTTCTTCCATCACAATTTGATTTGATGACCAGTTTGATCCTTGGTCTGTCAAATTCTCTTCATTTTCTAACTCATCTTTCTTATCATCCGTGGATTTTTTATTACTATTACCTTTGTTTTGCATAGCTTTGCCGCTTACATTTTCTTCACTGTTTCGTTCTTCATCCTTTTGGTGACTGTTTAAACTTGAAAGAAAAATTTTTCGTGCTGCTTCTCCGGGACTCAGCTTAGTTCTGTCTACATTTTTTAAATCTGTCATATATGAGTTGTATTTTTCTGACTTTGAGCTAAAATTGCTGGATTTGGGACCCTTTTCATCAGGCTTTTCATTCCCTGCTACACTTTCCGTCAAATTTGGCTTGAAGTTGTTTCTTTTATTGTCAATCTGCACTGTATTTTTATTCCAGCTTACAGGGGAGTCAGCACTAGCTGATGAATTGTGTTCCATAACATAACGATGGTTTGGAATGATTTGCCCTTCGTCTGACGTGTTGTCATCCTTTCCTATGTTACTCTGATTTTTTTCTCTATTATTTGAGTTGTTCAAAACTGAAGCCTTAATAATACTATTCGATCCTATTGCAGTTATCTCATCTGCTTTGCTAAGAGAAGCATTTCTAAAAATACCTTTAATAGCCATGTCTTGGATTGGTCTGCCACTTTGAGGCGTGCTTTTATTTGCTAAAAAATGCGATTTATTCTTTACAACCATTAGGTCACTGCTTCCTAGGGAATTTAAATTTTGTATTTGACTTGCATTTTGCTGAGCAACCGACAACTGTCGAGATATATTCGTTTGCACTTTAGAATCTGTAGTGGCATATGTCATATTATTCTCATTAGCAGAAATTCCTGAAGCGTTACCCAAATCCTGCATGCTGAAATTTCCGTCGTTTAGTTGCTTTTGATATAACAGGCGGTTGTTTTTATCTTGTGTGGCAAACTTTGTGACTTTTCTTTCCGATATCTTCATTTGAATATCTTCCTCAGGTACGCCATCTCCGGATTCGTTATCTGTGTACATGCTGATGTTATTCAATTCCCCGGATCCCTTATCAGTGTTTATTGGTTGCTCATTAACATCCTCATGCTGTGTGAATCTATTTTCGTTCAAATGGAATCGTCCTTTGTTGATAGATGTGTAGATTCCTTGTTTATTGCCCTCTTCATATTGCTCCATATTTTCAGCATTACTTCCATTCATATTTGTACTCGAGTAACCGGTCAAGTTTACATTTTGGCCTTTATCAAGACTGTTATTAAATCTGCTCCGACCACTATTGAAATATTCCTCACTGGAAATGTTGAATTCTATATCTTGTTGATTAGTTGTATTAGTTGCTGCATTTGCATCTTGAGTTTCATTGCTTGTGTGAATTGTTTTATTCGTTTCAGTAAAACTTTGATTATTTTCCGTCAACGTCGTCCCGTTAATCTCCTGCAGGGTTGTGTTGCTACTCGCTGAGCCTGCATCATTCGATTCGCTGTCTTCTTTTGTGCTTCCCCAATTACTTATTTTATCATTGCCATTTGTAGAATTTTCATTCGTTGTCTCAGCAGTATCATCTGCAGTATCATCTGACATCCAAGGCTCTGTGCTGTCAGATACGTCTGAGCCACTTCCTTCCTTCTCACCTGAACCACTGCTTTGAGCTGGTAAATCTTCATCATGTATACTCGTGAAAGTTTCTGCAGGAGTTCTTCTGATTTCGACCAGCTTATTTGTTGGCTGCAGTGCAGTGCTCTTGATGATCTTGTCTCTGTGTTCGATAATTGTTGCAAGCTTGGTATTAACAGACTTTCCCAGGTCTTCGCGAGCAGTAGTATTGGTGATCTTTTGTCTTGTTTGCATATCCAAGAAAGTCCGACTATTTGTGACAACTGCATTTGCTCTTTTCTCGCCGTAGCTTTCTGGAACGCGATCTTCAATCCTTTCACCTACTTGCGGTATATATGAAGAGTACGCCCTTATCGCATCAGATCTTCCCCTCGAGTCTTGTTCCAGATTTGCAGTTGGGATGAGGGTTGGTATGTCATCAGCGTCAACAGCAAAGTCGTCCGTGGCTAATACGTCATGTTTTTGCATGTGTGAATTACTCATAGGCTCAATCTGTGCATCTAGGCCTAGAACTGCCTTTTTGTATCTTGTGAGGGGCCGGAAAATTTGCTCAAAATTCTCAGCTCCTTCCGGGAAGATTTCTGCGATAAATATATCTGCATCTTGATCTTCCCTGAAATTTGTAGCTTCGTTCACATCATCTGCAAGCGTCGCATCTTCTAAATATATGCATTTTGAAACGTTAGAGAAGGCTATTACGGCAGCAAATACCAGAATAAAAATCCTGGAACTTTGTCTTTGATTCAATTGTAACATGGTTCCTTCCTCTATTGCTTGCATGTAAACTGCACAGCAAAATGCATTAACGATTACATAGCCTGAGAGTTATTAGATACTGCAGTAACTAAGTTAATTAGATTTGACCTTTGAAGCTGTAATTTAAGAGCTAGCCTAGATTGCTCGCAAATAAATTTACCTGCCGAAGTTTTCTTGAATCAAAGTTAATGGTTGAATGCACGTGAATCAGCCTTGAGCAATGGGCACGAGTCACATGCATAAACAAGTTAATTAGCCAACCACCGGACTGTACAAGTTTATAAACGTGTTCATGGTTATTAATTGAGTAGCCAATGGGTTGTACAAAGTTCTTCACGTGCTTATGCGTGCTAATTGGTTGACCACTGAGCTTAAGTTTTCTTTGCAACGAAACTATTGATTTCATTAAAAAAATCATCGCATCGAAAACCTGGCTGGCAAAGCTGAATTATGAATTTCTGGCTACAAATCAGATTGCAGCTCAGGCCAAAAGTTTATTTGACGTCAAATAATTATGCGGAGTATTCATTGACTTATTAACAAAATCAGCATGATTTTTACAGCAAAGTTTCGATTTATATTGACATTGCTGGACTTCTTCTTGTGACCTAACGAGTCATTCAGGGTTACCGAGTTTTTTCTAAAATGTTTCACATTCTCCGAAGGCATGTGATAGCGTTGCTGAAGGAGGAATTACAAAATAGAGGTGCTGATACTCTACATAACCGCCAACAAAAAACTATCTTGGAACGCTGGCGGAACCATAGGGCTCTTTCATGTACCCAAGACGGTTATTCTATTTGTCCTTGAAAGCAATTTATTTAACGTTAATAAAACCAGTTTCCTACCCTACCTATCGTGTGTTCTCTTCCATTTTGCCATCTGGTCTTCAAACAGCAGGCAACAAGGAAAATCTCACTGTTAGATAATGCCAATTTTCCATTCCCCCATCTCCCTTGCATCAAAAGTCATAACTCCTTTTCCAATTTCTTCATGGCAAACTTGAGTCATCATCTCCCCCCTTTTCCTTGTTGAGCGTTATGCCCCCCTAACAATTAACCTAGCATACATTATCCCTAGCTTCAAAATTAGTTTTGGCGTGTTTGGAGAATCATGGCACTTCCACTCGTTATTTCCACTACCTGTAATGAAGTACATCCAAGTTACTACCCTGGCTTCCCCCCCCCCCTTATCTGGTGCAAACAATTCCTCAAGGTTCTAAAGATCCGACAACTAATTTCCTTATAAAGCCTTTCCCTATTGAAAATGTCAGATGAATGAATGCCTGTTCCTTGAAGAAAGGGCCCTTTGCTTATTATCTTTGGCCCTTGATCGGGGTGAGAATCATTGGCATAAACCCAGGCCCGAGGCCAGAGGGAGGCTATGGGGGGACTTAGCCCTTTCCCAAACAGAATGTTAAAACCAAAAAATTTTTGAAATATAGCACATTTTGTATCAATTTTGGAAATTAGCCCCTCCCCCCCCCCCAAGAATTTTCTATCTCGCCTCGGGCTTGCATAAACCCTTCATTCAATCTTTACAGACAGGACAGTAGTACAAAGCCATTAGGAGGTATAACACCCCCTGGAAAAGATATTTGTTTCAATTGCCCAATGATAATATTTATTTTAGGGAATGTGTGTTCAAAGGATTTTGGTACAAAAAGCTGATTCTTTGCCACAAGTGACAAAAATAACGTCTTGGCCATAATTTGGAACAAGAACCACTTTCCCCTAGAAAGACCACTATTGTGGCTCACGTTCCCGACGAGGGGCTAGGTTCCCTGACAGGGGGTACATAACGGAATAGAGGGTATTTTTCTGAGCATAGGCCTGTTGGGGAATTTTTAACAGCAAAATTCCCCGACAGGCTTAAAATTTGTCCCTGAATTCCAACTATTTCGTCTGCACCCCCCTGTAGCGCCACCCCTGGTTCTACCCTTGATAAATTGTCATGATTGACTCAGTGTTGGACCCCCTGATACATGAAATCATTGATCTGAGTAAGCAGGAAGAACTCTTTTCAAACATACTGTATACTGACAATAACAAATGTCAATAGCTTATTTTATATGACAACACCTACAGTACGCGGAAATCGAGTCATCTGTCATCATTCTAGGCGACCAAATGCAGCAACTGTCAAAAGATTAGCAGGTATACTATCGAATTCATAAAATGTCCGGAAGAAGCGAAGAAGAAGAAGATGAAGATATTTATTTTCCACAAGAGTTGGAAGACTTTTACGAGAATAAAGAAACAAAGCTTGGTGCCGGTATGTTCCCATTTGAAAATTTGATTAAACCCTCACGCAAATAATAAAAAATTCGAAATCAAAACTCTATAGCCTTGCTAGCGTGCTCGCTGGAATCCACATAGAACGATTATATCGACTATAGCGATAATTCCACACTCATTTTCCTATTTAGTTTCTTTTACGTTGGCTGCCTAGTACCCTCCATCTATGTATAAAGCTGCTTGTAGAAGCTGACTGCTGTTCTCTTTCCTATTAACTGTTGATGTAATGAAGAATTCAGGCACAATTAAATTGAGATGCGAAGTTATGGAAACAAAGACGAAATCTTTTGCATAGAATCAGAGGCGCCAGAAGCTTCATGATGCGCCCGGAGGGAGGGGGAGGCAGAAATAGCTGGAAGGGCACCTCAAGGTCAGCGGCAGAGACAGTATTAGAAAAGTGAAGGGGGTCAAGGGCGTAGCCCCAGGATAATTTTTGCATGACCACGCCCTGTAAGCTATCTTAAAATGAAGGCAACGTCCTTTTAGCTAAATTTAGAGTAAAAAAAAGACAAAAAAGAGAATTTGATAGACAAAAGAAATTTATGCATAAGTTCTTTAGAAATACAGATGAGCCATTAAACTAAATCTATAAACTTCTTCAGGGAAACTTATAGATAATTAGCTGAACAATGGCAAACACATGGAAGTTGGGAAATTCAATCACCCCTGATAATTTTGAAACAATTTCCAAAAAAATCTGAATTTAGTATGTTACTTTTCCAACTTCAGCCTAAATCGTCTCAAAATTTCAGTCCCCGATAAAATTACATTAAAAATTTTCAGAAGACTCCTTTTTTTCTCCACCTCGGTCCCTGCAGTAACTTAAGACTGCTCCCTAATTTAATTGAACGAAAAATAGTTATATACTTTGCTTGGAAAAGCTCCATACAAAACTCTCTTAACTTTTGAGGAGCCGAGTACCAGTTTCTTATAAATCAATTTTTTGTAATATGAAGTTGTATATAATGCAAGTCTTGACCTTTTCAAAAATGGATTATATAGTCATCAATATTGGATTATAGCGACTTATGAGCGCAAAATTACTTTGATCTTAGCTTTCTTAAGCTAAGGAGAAACCCAGCGATGTTAGTGCATACTGAATATAAGGAGGGAAGTCCTTTAAAAAACTTATTGACAAGAAGAGGGATGCCCATATTATTTCTAATCGCCACAGAATTAAACGCCTTTGCAAGTATAGCCAAGACTGCAGCAAATGGCCAGCCAGCTTATGGCTCCGTTTGCATCAGATTGACTGGTTATTAGTAGGAAAGAGTTGGAAATCTCCGTATCTAGTCTCATAAAAGGATAAAGCCACATTCATTTGGCAAATTATTATGGATCATCTACAGCATTTTTTTGCTTCATGGTTTTCCATCTCTTGTCATGTGATGCTCATACGCTCATAGAGTTTCATATATATTTGCCAACATCCACAAACTATGCCTACGCACTTTATCTTCGAATATTACGTATGTTTGATTTGAACAACATCAGGCCTTAATCAATCAGAGACGATATCAATCATCTATCAACTTATTTTCTGGACTTTCCATCAACCAATACGGCAGTATTTACACATTTAGTGTTCTTGACAATGACATTTGAGTAATTATTTATGAATGGGTCCTTCCATTTTCTAGGAACTAAACATATATAATCAAAAGAGTGAGATTAAAACTAAATAGTATATGATATATATGACTGCATATTTCATAATAGAAATGTTATCAGAAGAGAAAACTTTTGCGTGCATACTTATGTACGAAGATGGTATTCTATAATCATGCTCTATAATACACACTGACTTCAAAATTACTCGTTTTTCTCTCAGCTCTCTACATTTTGCGTCTTCTTCTATGCTTTCTATTGCACGTATCTAATCTACCTTATACATTTAGGTGCATTCTCAAGAGTACTTCTTGCAGAGCACAAAAGTACCAAGGAAATGGTAAGTCAACCCGAAGTTTATATTGTAAGATTAATCTGTTACAGGTAAAGTAGAGAACAAAATGGCTGGCTGTCTACCAGATTCCCCAATAGTGCTTGTGATGATGATTTTAAATAAAGGAGATATGGAACTACCCAAAGCGTCAAGAGCTCCTCAGCAAATGAAACCAGATTATGATAATTATACAGTATATTCATACATTGTATAGCTAATACTCCACCCCGGCACACAGGTTGTTTATTTGGTCAAGTTGCTTCTTAGAGATTTATTGCGTTTATTATGGAGCGCACGAAATGCGTCCTTCCTAGAGATTCAGATTAGTTAGCATGGGATAGCATAACGTGAAAGAGTAAACAAACACGTAAGCAGTGTTTTTATGCTAAAATTATAATTGCTATCTCCTCGATTGCGATTCGATTATAGTTTGATAGGTAATATTAACAACTTTGAAATAATATTTTAAATATAAATCATGAGGAATTAGCCATTCAAAGTTGGGATTGAAGCTGATGGAGTCTTACCTAACATCAGGGGAGTAACTCCATACCCTTTGTTAGGTTTGTCACGGCACTTTTGCCCTGCAAAAAACCCTCTTTGTCCTTCCAACTTAAAATATTGGCCGTCTTATAGCTAAAAACCTGCCCTGCAGCGCCAAGTATTGTCCTGCAAGGAGACAACATTTTCATATTTGGGGGAGGGCGAGCCATCCTCAGACCCCCTACAAGTGACACTCCTGCCTGGTACTAAAATGGATAAAAATGTAATACTTGACATTAATGTTATCACAATGTGCAAAAGCCGCTGAAGTCTTAAACTGTCTGGTATAATTTTGACAATGGAAGAAAATGATTAGAAAATGATAATGACAGATCACTGTTTTCCATAACTTTATTCCCATTTTATTTCTTTTCACGAAATATGGATATTGGAACGGTAAAGGATGGGAAAGTTATTAAGCAAGGCTTGCAATGGGACACTATGGCAATTAAACCTTGTGTGAAGAAATACTTACTCCCGTCAGAGAAGCTACTGTTTGTGGTTAGTTCATACGTTTGCAAGACTGTGAACTTGCAGGAAGAAGCGAGGATATCGACTCATACTTCAAAGTGCATCGAACGAAAAATATGCTTTCAGTTTTATAAGTTATTTTCTATTTAGAAATATGAAAATTTACGCAAAACTTTACATTAACGCCAAAAAAATTGTAGCTCAATCCATTTCTTGATGATCTATTCGGTAGGTTGCTGTTAAAGTGATGAATAAAGAGAAATTAAAGAAAAAGGTATGAAGCTACAACTGGCAGTTTATAGTTGAGTTATTAGTGCTGCTTGTCATGTTCCTCATCGTATTGTTTTCTTTTTGGTCATTTTAACAATTTTAACAACGTTTGATTAATTCTTCAGCCATTGATTCAGACTTATGAAAATCAGGGCTTCCAAAGACAAAGGGCAGGGGGGGGGAGCTTTTTGGAAACCATGCCTTTAACAGGCAGCACATCACCTTTTGCCGTGGTTTTTTTTTGGCATCAAGGCTTGGCCAACACCTGTAAATTTGACTTATTTTTGTCCTTGTTTCTGTGTGCCTTAAACATTGTCATTCTTTGTGTGAATAGCCTAGGTTCCCAACGTTGGCAAATTATATTGCAACTTAGAGATCCTTCCATCAAAACGTAGTCCAAATTTCATCGATAGAGCAGAGATTCCACGCTGTACAAGGAATGCGACCTAATACAATTAAAATACGAGAGGGAATTCGCAAAGCCAGATAACTAGAGCCTTTCGTTTCCTCAATGAATATAATTGATGGTATATGAAGCCAGCAAAGAGCGCTGAAAAGAATGCTTCCAATTAGGATTTGAAAAATTCCTGCACTTCCTGCCTTAGAGCTTCCTTATAACGCTTTATCAACCTTCCGATGGCCGTTATTGATGGAGCCATAATGATTCCAAAGTCAGTTTCCAATCTTTAAACGACGATTTACAACATTTCTCGAATCTCAAACACAGAACTGAGTACCAGCTATTCATGTTTCATAACAGAGCTCAATGAAAACTATGTCTGTACATTGTAACTGCATTTAACAATTTTGGATATGCGAATACCCAAAGATCTTTCATGATTGTTTGTTCTCAACTTCATATCTAATTATTTAAATAGTCCTTTGAAGCAAGGCGTTTTCTTATATATTTCAGAATAACCTTCATCGCTTTCGTTGCGAAGTTGAAGCGTTAAAAACTTTGATCCATCAAAACATTTGTCAACTTTATCAAGTATACGAAAGCGAGGATTACGTTTCTTTGGTTATGGAGGTATTAGTTTCCTATTTTCTTCAATTTGCACTGAAATATTGAGGGGGCCTGGGGGAGCACCTTTTCAGCGTCCCAACGAAGATTTTTGAAGGCTCTTAAAGTCTACTTTAGCACTTAGTAGCAAACTCTCTTATTTTTTGTCACCGTCACACTACAAGCTACTTTGCTTCAAGAAAGATGCATGGTAGATTATTAAAACAGAACATCCGCGAATGGAGATCTTTTTCATACTCCTAGACCATACTTCTTCATTTAATGCTGACGTTTTCAGAACCCTTAGACTCCACATTTTTCATCTCAGGTTCGATTTATCTCATTAATCTTTATATTTTTTGGTTTTTATACCATTTGGTTTTTATACCACTTTGTTTCTACAGCACTGTCCTGGAGGCGAGCTTTTTGATTACATCGTATCAAAGAAGAAGCTGCCTGTAACTATTTTACTTTGTTCCTATAAACAATATATTTCTTCTTTCTTGTATTCAAGTTTATAATAAGTTGGCTTTGAGACGATTTTCTGTTTCAATAGCATAATAAGTGATGGACTAAAGAGATTTAATAAGATTTAATTTAGATTTAGATCCTCAATAGAATATTTGGTGCAGATATATCGTTTAGTACCTCGTCGAACTTCTTTCTACAAGTAGAACTTTTCAGAATAGCCACTTTTCTATCTTATGAGCAAGCAATTTGAGGTATCAACTTGGCCCATATTGAATTTTATGCAAACGTGTGCTTTATAGATATATGCACTATTTAGTGTACCTGCATTCGTTTTGATCGCATGCATTGATGTGAAAACTTATATTATAGCATTTCCCTGTTCCCTTATTTTACTAGGAAAATGAAGCAAGGACTCTTTTTCGCCAAATGGTTTCTGCAGTTGCCTTTACACATGAAAATGGCTATGCACATAGAGATATAAAGCCGGTATGCAGACCTATACTGTGACAATTTCTTATTCTTATCTATATCATTGAATTTTCTTACTTGGAACTTTGCAAGTAAAATTTTTGCACAAATGTTCTGTCATTTTTTGGTTTTCAATATTCTACCATCATGCAACGGCAAAGAGTTCGTTTTTCACCTTAAGACCTAAACTTGAACTTTTTAAAGTTTGTAAAGATTGTGATCTGTTTCCAAGATGCACTGATTAACTAATTGAAAACTTCCGGTGAGTTTTGTATATTATGAACAGCTGTGTATTCCCTAAGAAGTCTATCGTCCGGATAACTGAAATATATCATGAATATGTCCCAAATTTCCAAGTATTCGGGCACTAAATTTAAACACCAAAAATTCTTTTCGCTATATAAATAGATTCAATATGACAAAAGGAGTTGGATTTCATTTTTTTTTAGCTATTGCTTTATGCCCCTATATTTATCATTTATGTAAATCTTTTATCACCCATGATGCGTGTTCAAGACAACATACCGATTTCATTTTTGAGTATTTACCCATCGTCACTTTGTCTAGGCTCAGAGGATAAGATTAATGTTATGCTACCCTGATCGAAACAAATGTTCAAAGAGGTCATAAACGTTTTCTTTTTATTTCTAGGAAAATATGTTGCTCAATAATGAAAAGGTAAGACAACGCCCTATGTTTAGTTTCCAGCATTATTCTCAGCAGACATTAGCGATGGATTTTTCAGCGAAAGTGAGACAAAGTGTTACAGTTTGTAGAAAATGTTACAACCTTTGGGTAAAAATTGACCATATAAACATTAATGCGTGTTACAAAAATAATGAAAGTACTGCATCGTTACTAATAGCTTTGGAGGAATCCAGACTTTAAAATCTGAGTCTCTATCGCTGAATCGGCACGGCATATCTAGATTTTTTTATTGCATCACGTTGCTTTACTTTTGCGCGCAGAAAGTACCAAGGCCGATTCACTGCAAAATTCCTAGACACAACGAAGTTCCCAAAAAGAAAAGATTGTCACATTGGCAACAGACCGTGACTATGACGCTTACTTCGCCTGCGCCACAGGCTTATCTCTTTTGAACCAAGCCTTTTTTAGGTGGAAGAGAGGAAGTATCTTTAACGCTTATTCGTTACTTGTCTTTTCTGCAAATTTTTGACAACCGTTTTGATGCTCATGTAGAACTTTGTTTGCTCCACAAATTGCAAATGGCATTAGATTGTTTCCAAGAGTTCGATCCTTGAATTGGAAACGCCTCTGTGTCAAACGGTTGTTCTTTTTTACAGGCCATCTGAATTAAGAAGGACTTTTCCCTTAACTTCTTTTGAATACTTTTTTATGTTTGCGATGTTATCACCTTTACTAACAAATGATCATCTCTATTCGTTTTTTTTATGTTACTGTAGGATATTCATCGGATATGATCATAGGCAATGATAGAATATCAATAATGATGCTAAATTACATTGAATTTGTTCATTTTAGTCCATTAAGATGATAGACTTTGGCTTGTCGGTGAAACCAGCCAGTGGCTTAGCTGTCCCATTGCTCACTAGAGTTGGATCACCTGCATATGCAGCTCCAGGTACTTTGTCATAGTTCTTGAATAAGATAAAATAACTTACTAGAATTTAGCTGTTAGACTAAACTAGTTAAAATGCATTTTTATAGACTAACTCCTTCAAGATTTTTGCTTCAGTATTAATGTCAGATTCTACAGAGATGCTGAGAGTAGAAGTGGACTTAAACCCCAAAAGCATGAAATTAAAAAACACCTTTACTCTGTGGTCAATAATCAGCATAGTTGACTATTTTTAGTAGTTTTAAAGAGCTACACTATCTTTTGAAGTCGTGGAAAATTTGGACGAAAAATTGTTCTTACTTTTTTAATGCATCTCCATGATTTGGCATTAGCATTTATAGAAACATTGTCGCCTTTAGCTGACCAATAACTGTATTCTATTTGCATTTGAATATAACTAAATTTTATTTACAAGAGGTATATTCCAGACCTTTTGCCACTCTTATAACATTGTCTTATTCAATGCATACTCGCACATCGTTTGAATTGTGACAGAAGCTATGCTCAGCACCCAGAGTCTGCAAAGATATTTTTTTGGACCAGTAAACAATATCTCGAAGAGAGAGGTTTCTCTGGGAGATCGTTAAGTACCAAGGGAACATCCACTTATATAGATATATGTATATCAAGCTACGCAAGGAAAAAATGTGGTTGAATTTTTTAATTGTAGTTGGATCTACGATTGTAAGAAGTTTTCCGATATTGACACAGTGCATGAGTTAACAACCAAAATTTTTGCATTTTCACATTTCTTAAGCGTATGTTAGCTGTCTTAAGTTTAATTCGATCGTTGTTGTTCGTTTCAATTCAGAACTTGTGTCTGGAGAACTTTACTTCGGTGACCAGGTTGGTTTCTTTTCCAAATTTTCAATAATTTATCTAAACTTTTGGATGCAAAATCTACTGGTATTGATTGCTCTATGCTGCTGAATTTTTTTTACCAATTCATTCGTTAGATAGCATATGCAGCGAACTCTTTTAAAGTTTATAAATGGAGCATCCAATACATTTCAAGGCGTAAAGAACCTCCCAGGAATTGCGGGAATATGTTAGATGTATTCAAATGTTGCGTGAGTGTTTGGAAAAACGATAAGACTCGCAATGAGTTATACTTGAAGAAAGCCTAATCAAAGTTGTTCATCTCCAGAGTAGGATTGAAAACGAAAGCAAGTACATTTGGTCCTATCAAGGTGCGCTGGAGGCCGCAAACATGTTGCTTGTCACTTATTAATAGACGTCTCTTAGAAAAATTATGTTTACTTTTTAACGTGCAGTTTCTAAAAACATCGATATCTATTTTTGTGTTGTACGGGGTGGTCTTTAAAAGGCAGTACTTAAGGTGGTAAAGCTTTGTTCTTAAAGAACTCCAAAGCTATTTCTCTTGTTCAAAAGACATTTGTGTTCTTAAAACATTATTTGTTGTAATGAAACTATAAATATCTAATAAAAAATGTATGAGATCTAGGCAGTATCAACATAATGAATAAAATATTAATACCACCCAGGTGTTTCCCTCTGTCGTGAGAACTGTCTTGTGATATACGGTATGTGATATTTGAGTCAAAAGCTGTGGCAATCATTGCCGGGCTCCAATAACTTAAAAGAAAGAATGAGTAAGAATGATTAATGAATAATTTACATAACAGCTGAAGTTATACGCCATTTTTTATCATATTATTCATGATTTTTATACATTTTTATACATGATCCGTAATGTTGCAATTCTTTATATTCCCAGACAGATATCTGGAGCTTGGGAGTAGTTCTGTATGCAGTGTTATGTGGAAGATTGCCATTTGATGAAGACACAACTATAAAGCTTTATGAATTAATCAAGGTGGCATTTTTTCGTCGAATTTCTATTCTACATCTTCAGTGAGCTATATCTAGTATATGTAGAAGTCATCATTGCAAATTATCATAGTGCCCATATAAATTGGAGGTCTCTGTTTTCATTATTGGTCGATTCTGATAAGCATTTAAAATCTCGCTGATGTTTCTAAACTTTTTTATGAAGTTGCGCAACATGGCAAAGGCATCACCTTATGGAAATGTCGTCTCTGACCCTTGATTGTAATGCACATGTAATGTACTCTGATAAAGTCCTGCTAAGCACAATGATGATTTCTTTGCATTTGATTCTATGCTTTAACCATAGTTAACCTTGTTTTTGACATTAGAATTAAAACGTTGGGAACGAAAATCACCCACTAGGAGACAGGGTAGGCCAACCTACACCGAAGTCGATACATGACATCAGAGCCGACCCCAACTTGGTAATGAGAGGGGCGGACCGCCCTAACATAAAACTGTTTATCGACAAACCAAAATGCTTGTCGGAAAATTTTTAAGGGTTTTCTACGCTATTAAGAATGATAATGGACTAATGAAGATGAGGATAGTCGGGAAACTGTTGACATTCGCCAGCCTGTATATCACTTCTGGTGTTAGCTCTCCTCGTCATGGAAACTATCAAAGCGATCTCGCGATTAAAAGGAGAAACAAAAGATGGGCACTCATTGGTACTGTGTCTAACATATTAAGATGCAGTACTAACTGCGCTATTATAAGGTACTAAATTGGAGCTCTAACCTAACCATTTCCACTACTCCCGGTTACCTCTTTCTGACCAAGAGAATGTTCTCCTGCAATCAATGAAGTTTATACTTTAATACGAATTATATGTGAAAGAGACTTTCTACTTCTTTTTTTCAAAGTTAGAGAGGAGCGTATTATCATCCGAAGCATCTTAGCAAAGGTAACATGTTTTTTGTATCAACTGATTCTTCATTCCACTGATTAGTTATTGTTAGAGTATCAGGTGAGCATGATGTCATACGAAACAGCTTGGGAAAGTAGCGTGGTATCATCTACTCTACAGCTATTCTACAATGAAGGGCCTCCGACAAGACCAAAAATATGGGGGGGGGAAGGCCAAGCTTCGTTGCCAAAAAATTGCCACTGCAAAACGTAATGAGCTGCCTTTTTAAGGCATAATTTGCAAAAAAAGAGGGGGCATCGTCGGAGGCAATGCCATGTTGCTACTTAAAGTGATTGTAAGGCCTTGCGTAGCCAAAGCATGGTAATTGTCATGAGACCGATTTTTGTTTCTTCAACTGACTCAAAAAGAGAATCAAGAAAAAATGAATTAAATGCAGACCCTTCTTTCTTGCATTCTTCACTTAATAGAAATCTGAGAAATTGTTTACACTAAGCTCGTGTTATGGGATTGAGAGAGGCTACTAGCAAGGAATGAAAAATGGCCTAGGGAGCTATGTGTCTACCCATCCAAGCAAAGATGACCTGTTTATTGTTGAAAGTTGAAAGTGCTGGTTTATAGTCTCTAGCGTGACTCTAACTCTAACTTATCATTTACTAAATTAATAGTTTGGTCTTATATTTTATTTATTTCTTTCAAAGGGAGCGCAAGATTGATAAGAAGAATGTTAGAGGTAAGACAAAAATCATGAATATTGCACACAATATAATCATATTGCACGTCTAAGTAAACCAAATTTTTCACATCTAAGAATTTGCTTAAGTTTAAACCTTATGGAAGAATGATGCCTTAACCAGAATATAGTAGAGAAACCAATTAAGACTAATTTAGTTTAGCTATTGTTACTATATCACAATCTCGTATTGCTTTATGGATAATGGGTGAATTTATGAGATAGCCTTATTTGTTGGGAAATTTGTTTTGAGCTCGTGGGTGGTCGTGAGTTCAAGCCTCTACCAGTTTATGATAAAGTGGTAGAGCATTACTAGCTATTTGCTTCTATATAGTTGGACAACTGCTAAAAGAAGTAAGCTAGCGTTGTTTCTTGTAAGGGTTGTGCACAGAAGAACTTAGCTTCTATTCTCAGCGCCATTAACTATAAAAACAGAAAAGTATTTTACGATGTATGTGCCCATCTTTTAAAGGTTGATCCAAAGAAGAGGATATCAATGAAAGACCTTCTTGAAGACGAGTGGATGACTAATGGTCATGAACTTCCTCCAGTTACGTCAGAAAGTAACCTACGGGTGAGCACCAATCAATTGTTTTTTTACTGAATAGGATGAGAATATCATTACCTATATTTGCTTGCTTGAAGTATGCTATCATCAGATAAAGCTGTTACTATTAAACACTTAAACTACTAAAATTGTTTGTATCCCACTTCATTTTTCTAGTGTTCGCCTTCATATCAGGCACATCTAAGAATTAAACACTATCTTCTATTATTCAAGGACTCATCATTTGACGATGATGTTAAAGAAGAAGTTGCCGATTCGCTTGATATAGGTATTGACGAAGTCAAGTCTACAATAGAAAAGGTAACCTGTTATGTTATTTCATTCGATTCTCTGCAGTAGCCATTGAAAAAATCGCTCAGCGTGACAACACATACCTGCATATATTTCCTTGTTTTGCGCTTTGATTTTGCCAGCCTAGCACCCATCTGTGCCTTTCTCTAAGTCTTTCTTTGTCAACGTTTCCTTCGAAGATTTGGCTACAGATGATATGGGTCCTAGCATTGGCTGCAGATACCTCAGGTGGTGCTACTTTGGAATGCCTCATCATTGTTCGTTGATCCAGTCAATCGAAACTTATTCTTTTTTCAGAAAGAGTATAACCATATCATGGCCCATTACTTAATGCTGTTGAAGAAGAAAGATAATGAGATACGCAAGTTTCAGCTAATCTATCAACTGAGCTAGTGAGTTTTTTCAGTTCTATATTCATTTATTACCCGTGATTTCTCGGGTAGTAATTCCTTTGCTATCAGCTGTTCGATGAGCTCGAAGAAGTTTCTCCTGGGGTTTTTCAACAGGATATCCTGTAAATTGCCTCCTACCTTCCCCAAGCAAAGTTGCTTTTATTTCATGATAGACCTGGCTTACCCCACTTTTTGGGTGGTCCTAGTTTCATTTCCACTGATTACATTTTCATTTGGTTTGTATATAGATTTTCAAATATACTAGCTTACCTTAGACAACCATGGATTCCAAATCATAGACCTGCTAGAAACTTACATCAATTACAGCTAGAAAATCAAATAAATGTTACATTAGCTCCGTTTTCTATGTGTTCCCATCACTTTGGGTTGTTCCGTAAAATGATTATTTACATACATCATCGCAGGCATTTTTCAAAAAACCGATAGGCAGCCTGAAATTTTATTCTCTACTTTACTTTTTACATTTAACAATCATATGTGAATATACGCAAGTTCTTACTGTAATTTAAATGCTAGCTTTGATATCGTTGAATTTTTTAAACAACTCGTCACCATTTATTGACGTAATCGTAATATCAAATTCTGCTTTAAACATGTATTAGACATGGTCCTTCTTTTTCAGTGAGGATTTGGAGAGGCTGCATTTATCAGGCGTAAGTAGTTCAAAAAAAGTTAAGAGAAACTTGTTTTCATCCTTGTTGGGGAATCCTAAGAAAGAACAAGATTTGTTGTATTAAGTGATAAATCCTCATTTTAAAAATGCACAAAAACTGTAGTCACAAACCTTGTACCATTGGTCCAAACAAGTCATAACATTATATGATAGATTTATTTAACAAGTTCTTTTCTTCCATCTTGGTGCTATATTTAGCCCTTCATTGGCTATGTTTCCACCCAAGTTTTTTACAAAATAGGACTAAATCCAGTAGCATTTATATAGTAGATCAAAAACATTGTTTTGGATTACTTGATAAAAGGGTTACCAATGATTTAGATATGAAAAAGATTACGTTTACGTCTGATTGATGCTTTACTACTGCAGAAAAAGTGTATGGCAGACGAAATTAAACGGAAAGTTTTTATTTAAGAGTCCCTATTACTATATTCCTACCAGGGCCGGCGAGAGCCAGTGCGGGCCTAAGGGTATTTTATTGCACTGGGTCCCAATGAGCAATCAAATTTTCCAATGAGTAAAACTTTTGCAGGAAGGGGCCCTGGCCCCGGACCTCCGACCCCGCCTATCCCCCCCCCCTCTCGACGGTCCTGATTCCTACACATGTCTTGTGCAGTGGCCGCTGTATAAAGGTTTAATGGCTTTTTTCATTTGCTAAAGCAGCCTCCAGCCTCCAGCCACCTTTGAGCACAATGTTATTTTATTGTATTTATATAGATTATTTAACGACTTTTATGTTTTGTTTTCTATTCAAGGCTTCTAATTCAAACCTGATATCAAGGCAACGTTCTCATACTGAAAGACGATGCTTGACAAAAATGATGGATGACATGGAGAGTGATGATGATCAATTTATGCTCGCGGATGAAAACAAGAAGAAAGGTTGGTAGAATATGATCTTTTACTAAATTTTCTAGACTACTTCATCAAGACATTAGTGGGGAAGCAAAGTCTTACGATAAATCGCACAGCATCGTCTCTGGGATTTATAGTTTTACAAAGTTTTCAAACCCTGATGTAGCTGTATTTTAAAGAGGGAACTGAAGTGTTGCGATGAAACTCTTGGGTTAACTATTTGGAAGCATACTGTTTATGTCTTCACTTTTATTGCATTCATCTTTTGAGACTGAAGATCCGGGCCGAGAAACGAGGAAGATGTATGAAGAGCGTTTTAATTGCTGCAAGATGCAAGATCAACAAGTTGTTGCAAAATGTCATGTCAAATTTATTTAATTTATATTTACAGTTTTTCATTGTGCACAGCAATTACAAAAAATTTTCTCGGTAGCGGCAAGCTTAAAAACTCGAAACTTTGTGCAATCCAAAGTTCCCTTCTTTTGTAACTACTGCTTTGGATGTAATTTGTCCTCTTTTTTAAAGTCTCTAAATTCCTCTGAAAATAAATTAGCATATCATCAAAGAAATAAAAAAAAGGAAATATCGTCTTTTCGTATCTACAACGATTTATCAGAATGATTGCTTGCAGCAGAGTAGCATTTCCTGCAAGGTTAGCGCCAAGATTTAACTTCATTTTGCTGGTTTCCATCCTAAAGCTTTATTTAAATTTTATTGATTGTTCCATACACTACGTTTAGTAAAAATGTGTCTCTACATTGCTTTCCATTTAGGTGGAAGGAAAATATCACATCTTAGTCTACCTCGGAGAAAGATAAGTTCACATGAGATGAAAAGGTATTTGTTACTGGCTATTGTTCACAATTCAATCCGTTTCTACGTTTAAAGCAGATCGATTATAATTACCTTAATCCCTACTCGCAACCTTCAACCATGAATTTGTTCCTATGTTAGCCAGACCTTTTTAGAGAGGTTTTCCTTGAATATCATGTACAGATAATGAAAAATTTTAATTGATATTCAATCTAAAATACAAATGCAAGTCTCACTTTTACAAAGATAGTTTGAAATTAGCTAGCTTGGGCTTACAGAATGAAACTAAATAGCAATTGTAAAAATATAAAACTGAGAAACGAAGAAAGAATATTTAAATTAGTAATTGAAGGTTTAATACTGTATGTTTGTCCTCAGTTTCAAGGTAACAATTAATTATATTTGATCAAAGTATCGTATTAAAAAACTTTGTAATTAGGCGAAAGGAGATGAAAATAACTTAGAATGCTGAACAAATATTCATTTAATCACGCAATTTTTTCCATGTGGTTTTTGACCCGCGTCTGGCTATTTATTTTCATCCACATTTTAAGACAAGTGAACAGTTTGAAAGAAGATTGAAATTTGTGGTTTATAGTCTGTTACCTGCCTGGGGCTATTCTACCAGCTTTACTCTTTTCCCGGTCGCTATGCATAATCGCATATAGCAGGATGCAGCTACAGACGCTCATAATCATGGACCAGGTATTCATTTACACGCCTGGATGGAGAGAGGGAAAATTTTGTGTTAACACCTTGTCCATGGGTGCTATCTTCGTAAATTGTCTGGGTGAGGATTCGAACCGGTGATGCTTATATCGCTGGTTTTGAACCTTGACCAAGACGCCACAGAGACTAATTTGTTGTAAATTGTTGTTCCTCTCTTTATACAATTATTATGAAGTTGAAGATCCTCATGAACAGGTTGAAACTCACGTTTAAGTTTGCAATTATTTCTATTTTCACGCTAAAGGTTTGACTCTTAAAAGTCCTGTTAAACCGTTTTCAAATTTGAGTGGCTTTAACTTTAATTTTCAGCGTACTATTCCTTATATAAATTGCTCTTGACAAGCAGGTTTTTGCCGAATTTTTTATTTTCTTCATTAAGTACCACGCCATTTCTCCCAATCAATGAGCAGAGATCGCTAAAATTGTCACCCGACATAAGAAGACAACAAGGTGAACCAGTGAAAGCAAGATCAGTCACCATGACTGAACCAAAACTCCGCTCGGGCAGCAAACTGAATGAGGTAAGGGGGATGTTACATTACGACGTCAGTTACACATTAATTATTTTGATATATATTTGTGTGTGGTATTGGCTAAGGATTAGCAATGTTTCTAATAATCAATGACAGGTCTTTAATTGTTTTGCTTGTAATCATTGTGTAGCTATGCAAGAAACAGGTTTGTTTTATGGGAACCGTAATTCTACGATTACAATAAAAATGATTCACTGATTTTTCGCCTCAGAAGCAAAGAGAACTTTTGCCATGCTTTTAGCAACTTTTCCATGTTTGTCTACATATCCAGGAACGTCGAGAAAAAGTGGAGTAGCCAGGGTAGTTACCAGTGGGCCTGGGGCCTCATAGGCCCTCAAAAAATTGGCCAAACACAAAAAATTACTTTTCTTTGATATCATCATTTTGAAGACATTTGTAGGCGAAATTCTGACACGGTTTGCTGATTGTTTTAGCTCATGTCAGCCGTTTTCAAGCTGGATGAAAAGCCAAGAAAAGCGAAGGTTAAGGCAGTCTTTCTTTTCAGTACACTTTTTACATCATAATATATATAACAGTTACGTTCTCGTGCACTATTTCTTAAGTTTGTTCAACTGCATCCAGAAAGTTGAAAAGATCGATTCGATTGTTAATTGCATCCCAGTTAAATCCTTAGATCAGGCTCGAGAACCAATATGATTTCTGCAAAGGGAATATTAGCGTAAGTAGTCAAGAGACCTACTCATATAAAAGGAATTCAGAGTGACTGTTCTATTCAATTTATGGGATTCTAATTCCGACATTTAGTTCGAAAATCAGTCTAGTCTGAGTCTGATGTAGAAACTGAAATACAATACAAATGCAAAAGAAGAGCGTATAAATTGTAGGGATTGAAAACGAAGATCACTTTTAATAGGTTGGCTAATCCGAAAGAATAGATGGCTTAGTAGTTTTTTAAAGCTCGAAAGTTTAATGGGTTAACATAACAAGGATTTTATAACAGCTTAACCTTCCTGAGAAAATTCGAGTTAGCGAATACAACTAGCTATAATTTCTCTTGTAATGGGGCCTTCTTTCATTTTACTACTGTGGTCGATATGTGAATTTCGAAATACTTTTTTCCAGGGATTTTACCATATGGGAAATACATCCACAAAATCAGCAGAGGAAGTTCGAAAAGAAATATCAAGGGTTCTAGAAGAGCTGGCTTCATATTCTGTCATTCACAGTATTACTAATCCAAAAAGGTGCCTTTATTTCTTAGAATACTGTTTTTTAGGAATTTTTAGCATAATCGACATTCAAAAATTTGAATACTGCAGCAAAGTCTTCTAACTGAAAAATTCTAATTGCTAAAAAAAGAAATTTTAGTATCGTGCCCTGTTCGATGTAAGAATCGGGAAAGCAGGAAGGAGATATTTTATCGAATGATTCCTTTTCCAATATTGAGATTGTAAGGTTATTGGGATAGAAAGATAGTTTAGAAAATAAGCTCAATTGGTATTAGTAAATTGGAGTTCGGCCTTATAATGATCTAAATATAAAATTCACATAAAATTAAAATAGTTCACGGTAACTAAAGCATCCTCTAAGTTCATAAATACATCACGATCTATTCGCTTATTATTTAGTGTGCTTCAAATATTATTTGCCGTTAAAAACCTTTTTCCAACCCAAATTGGTAGTAAAAAGGAATCTTTTGCACTTCAAGGAATTTATAAGGTGTTTTATCCATTAATTTCCCATTAATCTATAAAAAGAAGAGGTTAATGATCTAAATCATGAGTAGATGTCAATTATGACATAATGAGATGCTTCTCAAATAGTTTTTAAGATAAAACTCTGGACTTGATGATACATCTGTTTATTATGTCTTCCTATATTTGAACAGGTTTACCTTTAGATGCAAAGCGTTCGATAAGACTGAAAAGAAAATGACCTTTGAGCTTGAAGTGTGTGCCATCCCAAAAGTTGAGAATGTTTTCGGTGAGTGAAATTTTCAACTTAAACCCAAAAGCATTCTGTTCATCGTACTTGGAGAAAAGGCTGGAATTATATTTTGAGATGGCAGTGTCTGTTTGCCACGGTGATTTAGTGTCAAGTTTAGCTAGCAGCTAGAGATTAGTATTGTCAATTAACACTGAGCCTTCACAAAGTGACTATAAAGCTCTAATTTTAGCTTAAAAATAAATTATATTCTGTCATATTTTGTCATATAAGAGAACTTTTTGCTCATATTAATTGCCTCATTAATATTGGCTGCAATTTTTTGTGCAAGAAGAATTTGGACAATGTTGCTGCCGTACCAGCCTGCTAGATGATGCTGATTTCAAGGTTAAACTAATTTGTTTTCCCCTCTTTTAGGAATACGTAATAAAAGGCTGAGTGGTGACACATGGTTTTACAAAAATCTTGTAGAGCAGGTGTTTAGTATGTTAAAACTGTGATCACAAAATTTGATAGACAGAAGATGGTAAGGGATTTGATACACTGGGAGCGAACAAGATAACAGAGAAGCTAGTTTAGAAAATAAAATTATTTCCCCATTATTGACTATTAATTTCAAAGACTTAAATAAAATATCCAAATACTGATGGAAATCAATATCTTTATTGTTTAGAGACAAATCGATTTTTTTAATTTAGATTAAGCTATATTTATATGCATTGACTAGAAATATCACACGAATTTACTCAGAGTTCAGAAAAGTGTTCAACTTTGCATTTTGCTGCATGGAGACACTGTTTCTCTTCAGCAAACATCTCAAGTTTTCCTCGGATGCTGCCTAATGTTGACACTCTCTCACATCAAAGGCAATGAACTTGCTTCAATGTTGCATGCTGTTCTTATTCTTTAAGCTGCAAAATAGTTTATTGCAGTGTGAATGTTAGCTTTTGCAAGATATTGTTCTCTTTCGCTATAACCAGAAAAACAACAAGTTATTAGGAGCCTGAATAAAAAGCAACGATTCTTAAAATGCTCCCGCTAATATTTATTGCATTTTGCATCCATTCCTCCTCTTTTATGCTTTGGCAGAACTGATATTGAAAAATTTAGCGATTTTAGCATAACATATGGGACATTGATGAGTAAAAATGAAAAGAAATGTCCTAAGTCCTTGTATGGTTCCGTTGATGCAGTCCTAACGTTTTAGAACAGGGCATGCAATTCAAAGCTTAGGCTAGGCTTTTAACAGCATCTTCTCCGTTCAGGCTCCCTCAAAAAATTCGTTTAAATTTTGCATTAGGTTTATGGTTTATGGTACGCATGAGGTGACAATAACGTTTAGTGCAAAAAAAATTAACACTTATCAACATTGCCTTCGGTTATCATTTGATAATCAAAACCTTTAAAGGTACCAAAGCTAGCTGAATCTGCACTTTTAGGAAAGTGATGCTGGAACACTTTACTGAACTCTCGATCGGATTAATTTATTTAATTTCATTTCATTTCATTATATTTCATTGCAATTAATATTTTAACTTCGATTTGAAATTTGTAATAGTACCATCGAGGGAAGAAACGACTTTGGAAGCAAATTTTGTTCTACCTTCTCTTTTCACCGTGACTTGATTCCTTCAGTAATTCACTTTCAACAAATATTTAATGCTGTATGAAGTAAATTTGTACAATAATTACTCATTTAAGATACTTATATTTATTATATGTAGCTAATCTTATACTACTAATATGTCTTATATATTCTTAAGCATTAATTTTTGTAGAAAAACATGCTAGCGAAATGAGCAATTGGTTACTGCATTACCTACATTACTGCTCTTTATTCTCCAATTCTAAAATGTCAAAAAAACTGCAAAATCGCCTGTTTTGGAACCATTCAATTTTGAGCAAAATACCAAGCCTATAGCCTTGCATTTTGGCCAACATTTGTCAAATCTTCTCCACCTGATTCTTTGCCACAAAACACCTGTATTTGGAACCCCTCAATTTTGGGCAGAAAACCAAGGCTACAGCCTTACTTTTTGGCCACAAATTACAATATCATCCTACGTGATTTTTGCCAGAAAGTCTAATCTATAGCCTTCCTTTTTGGAAAAACTTTGCGACACCTTCTCCATCTGATTTTTGGCTGCAAAAATACCTGTTTTTGAAACCATTCATTTTTGAGCAGAAAACCTAGCCTATAACATTACTTTTTGGCCAAACTTTGCCAAATCTTTTTCACCTTGTTTTCTGGCTGCAAAAACACCTGTATTTAGAAACACACAATTTTGGGTAAAATACCAAGCCCATAGCCTTACCTTTAGGTCAAAAATTCTTAATATTTTGCCTCCTGGTTTTGGCTAAAATTCAACCCAATATATATGCAACATCTTCTTCACCTGATTTTTTGCAGCAAAAGCATTTTAATTTTAGAAAAATTAAATTTTTGGGTATAACCCAAGCCTATAGCCTTGCAACTGACCAAAATTTGCGAATTTTTTCCACATGATTATTGACGGAAAAATACCTGCATTTGGGACCACTCAATTTTTGGCAAAGAACGATTCCTATAGCCTTGTTATTTAGCCAAAAATTATCAATATTTTCGTACGCGGTATTTGCCCCACAAACCAAATTCATAGACTTGAAATTTAGCCAAAATTGTCAATATTTTCCTGCGTGGTTTCTGCCAAAGAAAAACCAAACCTATAGTCTTGCATTTTGGCCAAATTTTTGAAGTCTCCTCCATATGATTTTTGGCTGCAAAACACCTGTATTTGGAACCACTCAATTTTGGGCAGAAAGCCAAGCCTATAGCCTTGGAAACTGACCAGAATTTGCAAAATCTCCTCCTCCTAATTTCTGGCTGCAAAGCCCTTGTATTTTGGAATCACCAATTTTTGGCAAAAAGCAAAACCTACAGCCTTACTCTTTAGCTACAAATTGAAATAATTTCTCATTCGATTTTTGCAAAAATACAAACCTATAGCCTTCTTTTTCCAAAAACCTTTGCCCATTTTCTCCACTTTTTTTTTTGGCTGCAAAACCAAATCTTTTGAAGCAATTTAGTTTTTTGGAAAGCCCAAGCCTATAACCTTGTAAATTGCGAGCGAAACACCTGCGTTAGGAACCATTCAATTTTGGGCAACCAACCATGTCTTTAGCCTTACTTTTTAGCAAAAAATTGTCAATATTTACCCACATGATTTTGCCAAAAAAATCAAACCTATAGCATTGCATTTTGGCCAACATTTGCAAAATCTCCTCCACCTGACTTTTGGCTGCAAAAACACCTGTATTTCGAACCACTTATTCTTGGGCAGAAAATCTCGCCAATGAAATTACTTCTTTGACAAACTTTGCCAAATCTTCTTCACCTAGATTTTGACTGCAAATCCACCTGTGTTTGGAAACACACAATTTTGGGCAAAAATTCAAGCCTACGCTCTTATCTTTGGCCAAAAATTCTTAATATTTTTTCTCCTGGTTTTGGACAAAAATCCAACGCTACAGCTACAGCCTTGCAATTTGACCAAATCCTCACCACATGATTTTTGGCAGCAAAAGCATCTTAATCTTGGAAATAATTTTGGGAAAAACCCAAGCCTATAGCCTTGCAAATTGACCAAAATTTGCCAAATCCTCTTCCCCTGGCTTTTGGCTGAAAAAACATCTGTGTTTAGGAAAACTCAATTTTGGGCAAAAAACCAAGCCTTTACTGCTGTTTTTTGGCAGTAAAAGCATTTTAATTGTGGAAACAATTTTGAACGATCATTTAGCTTTGCAAACAGACCAAAATTTGCAAATTTTCTCCACAGGATTATTGCGCGCAAAACACCTGCATTTTGGACAACTCAATTTGAGCAACCAACCAAGCCTATATCCTTGCTTTTAGCCAAAAATTGTCAATATTTTCCCACCTGATTTTTGCCAAAGAAAAGCCAAACCTATAGTCTTGCACTTTGGCCAACATTTGCAAAATCTTCTCTACCTGATTCTTGGCTGCAAAACACCTGCATATGTATATGTATATGCAAAATACCAGTATTAGGAACTACTAAATTTTGGGCAAAAAAACCAAGCCTATAGCCTTACTTTTTTGGCAAAACTTTGCCACATCTTCTCTACCTGATTTTTGGCAGCAAAGCACTTAAATTTTGTAACTATTCTATTTTGGGGGAAAACCCAACCTACCGCCTTGCAAACTGACAAAAGTTTGCGAATTTTTTCACCACATGTTTATTGCTGCCAAACCATCTGCATTTGGAACAACTCAAATTTGGGCAAGGGCCATTCCAATAGCCTTTCTTTTTAGCCAAAAGTTATTGATATTCTACGTGATTGATTTTTGCCAACCTAACCTATACCCTTGCATATTCCCCACAATTTGCAAAATTTCCCCAATCTAATGCTTGGCTACAACATCTCTATTTGGAAACACTCAATTTTGGGCAGAATAGCAAACCTTTAGCCTTACTTTTCGGCAAAGCTCTGCCACACCGCCACCTAATGTTTTGAAAGGCTTTCCACGAGAGGTGGTAGAATTGCTAAAGTCGGGTGAAATAGATTCCAATAATTGACACCTTTTTAGGGATTGTTTTTAGGACGGGACCAGGGATTTCCTTTCAAATTATATTTGAATTTGACCAAGGACAGGCGTAGCTGTAGTCTGACCAATAGAAATTTAAAACGCATGCGCACGCTTGCCTCCCACAATGTTTAACTAAAAGGTGAACAGCCACAACTGTGATGACGTCACCCATATCTTTGAAAAGGGCATCTACTGTCAGTAGTACGCGGAAGGGTCCTGCGGGGCTCTCCGCGCGGAATCGCCATCATGAGATTTCGGATGCATAATTTTTAACACCAGGAGCTGTTGATCCCGCCGGATCGGCGCTCCTACAAATTGTAAGCAAAAGGTACTATTATGGGCATAAATTATCGACCCAGCCAAGGACAGGCGTAGCTGTAGTCTGACCGATAGCAAGCTAGATCAAACTAATTTCAAAATTTGTTAGGAATTTTTGCATGAGATTGCAACCAAGGAAGGCACCTGGAAAGGAGCTCGGAGCAATTTTACTAGAAGAGCAGGCCTTCAACACAAAGTATATAAGATTGATTTCATTTTAAAAACTTCTTAAGCAACGAATATTTCATCAACTTACTGAAATTGAATGTATAAAGACTGAAATGGTCTTTGTTGGCAGAAATACTCTTCACACATATTTGAACGTCAGCTCAATGTATCTATGACTTTGGCCCTAATGAATTCAATCTAAGAAATAAAATCTCCCTGTCACTCTTTACTCATTACATCCTTAAAACCAATTCTCCCGTCAACACAAAAAGATTTTCTTCTCTTTCTTTTCTATACCTTTATTATCTCATTTGTTTAGTTTTATTCTGGCATTGCCATTGCGTTTCCTAACTGTTTTTCTATCATTGTCTATCATTTCTATCATTAACTATCATTTCTGCGATAAACATTTTTCTCTTTAAAAATTTCCATCTATATATCTCATCTCAATAACTTTCATTTCATCCGTAATATGGGCTCAAAAGGCTGCAACAAAGACCATTTTCCCATGGAAAAAAAGAGCATTTTAAAACGAAGAACAAGCAAAATGGACAGGAGCAAAAATATCCATTATTTACAGCAATTTTGCCAAACACAAATCACATTTCATATTTCTTGTACTCCATCCCATCAGGTGGTTTAACTTCAACTTTTTTCTTGCCGATATCTTTCCAATTTGTGCTTAAAACTGTTCCACCCGACTCTTGATAGCTTTTATTCATCGCGCGCCTCGTGTCGTCATCCGCATTAGCGTAAATCTTTTGAAAAAGTTCGTTTAATGCTGCGTCGCCTTCTTTCTTCTCATCACTTTCGTCCTTTTCAATCTTTGCAGCAAGTTTATCCCAGTCAAGATGCTTTTTAGACGACGATGGGTATTGGTGTGTAGTAGCATCATCCGAATTTGAATCTAAGGTTAAAAGAGATTTCTTTCATATTATTATGTTTCCGCATTTTAATACGACATTCACTGGTGCAGTATAAAACTATTTATCATCTCAATACTCAGCATTAGTTAAAGGTTTTTCATTTGGTAAAGAAAGTGCTTGCAAAAGTAGCAAAAATCATTGGCTACAAGGTTCTTATTCCCAAGTTATCATTGTTCCTGCACCCTGCTACTCTTCATAGGGGTTAACTACTTCACAGAATTTAAAACTTGTTTTACATACATTCATTTTACATCAGTTAATTTGAATGCTAGCCTGTCATGTCACTATTTTGTAAATTCAGTGGCAGCCGCCAGCGGTTGTTGAGAAGATTTGTACTCTGTACTTAACTAGAGCCAGACCTCTAGAAGTATAATCTTATATGATTGCATGAGACGAAACTTGAGAGTTGAACTCAACGTGCACGGCAGAATGTAGAAAATCAGGCATGCATATGTTAGACTTATTCAGATGTTTGGCTATGTTATATACATATTCAAAATATACTTCACTATGTTCTCACTTCTTTGCATCTGACTTTACAAAAATTCTTTAACAAAATGTGAGATGTTACATGACCGTCAAAAGTTTTTTTTATATTCACCTGCCACTGTTCCACTTCACAAAAACCATTTTAATCAACTGCCCAGTGCCACTGGAAAAAACCTTATCTAGACAGACGATGATAATCATGTCAAAAATGTGCATATTATAGATGATTTTCTGACCTTGGTCTGGCAGCTTGGCATAAACTGGCTCATCTTTACGTTCAAGTGATGTCCATCTCGTTCCTTCTGCCTTCTTCATTTTAATTTCAATCTGAAGCGGAACACAAAAAGTTGCAAAATAATTTATGTGCAACTGGTTAAAAATGATGATTTACCTTTAATGGTAATTAACACCAGATACCTCGCTTGCTCTAAGAAAGCAGGCCTTATATTACATACATAAATACCTACCGCACAATACCTACATACATAAATACCTACCTCTAAACCTACTGCAACTTCATGCAGTAATATTTCAATAAATCCTTATCATAAACCAGCTTCAAAATTTTAGTTAAGTCAATAATCCAAACAATAGTATATAGTAAAAAAGTAATAATAGTAAAAAAGTAAATATATAAACAATAGTATATTATAGTTTTAAGTTGCAACTGAAACAAACAATAAGGCAATAAAGAGCAAAAAATTCACAACATGAAACTAAAATGCTATTAAACCAACAGTATGTTATGCCAGCCTACCTTTGTTGATAAAATGCGCAATATACAATCTTTTGGTTCAATTGAATGTGCGAGATCCAGTTCCCAATTATAATCACTATCACTTGATAACTTCACTGTTAGGCTCAACTGGGAGGAAAAATACAAACAGTCTTATTGCATATCATTTTAGTTTTAGTGCTAAAAATGAGGGTTCATGGTTAGAACAATGAGGGCTGAAAAGCTAAAGATCGACTGTGAATCCCCTGGGTTTGACAACTACGTGTTAATTTCAAATGTACATTTAATTTGAAATATATTGATTGCATTATATTCAAGCATCTATTGCTATCATACAGACATCTCAGTTTGGCATCCACACGACACTACTACTGTTCTTGAGAGTTCTTCAAGCCCTACACTACATATTTCTCAAACAATAAGACCCTAGAATAGCTAAAATGCATAGAAATACTCAAGCAAACTAACATTTTGTTTCCCAAAATCAATTTCCACATCTTCCTGTTTTCGATTTTTAATCATCAATGTAAGAACGACATGAGTTTCTGTTTGATACCAGTCATGCCTGAAAGACAGAGATTGAGAAATCAAGAAGCGTACCAGGGTATCAATAATGGGTAACTTAAAATCAAATTGATCTTAAAATGATACAGCACATTAACACAAGTACAAATACAAACAGAGAAAAGTGGAGATGTTGACAGAGATGCAAGCAACGTAAGTTATAAAAGTTAAAAAGTTATAAAAGTTATGAAAATAAGTTCATACCAAGTCATTGATGAGCAAAATGAAAAAACCAAAACAATATAATGCAAACAATATCAAAGTGATTTAAAATCACCAAAGAGACATTAGGGCAACACATATTGAAAATGCTATATTGAGAGGAAATCTTATGTTAAGATTCATGCAACTACTACTGGCAAACATGCGATGTTGAAGGATCCTGATTGATTTATCATTCCATCCTCAGCCTGATAGGCAAAGATATATTAGAGCAAATTTTGAGATGCTCAGGCTTCAAAAAATGAGAAGGGTACGCCCTAGTGGGGTAGTGGTTGTATACTCACAAATCTATAAATTTTTAGATAGAGACATCATAAGGGTCATAACTCACTTGATAGTAGGTTTTGGTACAGACTTTTCCTCCTTCGCTGAATCAGCTGTAGGTTGATTGATCGCCGGCTGATTCACCTCTGGAGTTTTAACTGCCAAATGAAACATATGTTATCTAACTGAAATAACTAAACATCTCTTCGTATTTGCCAAACTGTTTTCATTGTTATTTTAAACATCTAAATTCAATTTTTCTATACTTGAAAATTCACAAGGATATTTGTAAATTTTCAAAAGATAAACACTGCTAAATCTTTCACAATTGCTTTTAATTCAGCAAGGCGATTACTTTCAAATTCTTTCTACAATAACAAGGATAAAATTGTATAACTGTTCCGTGATACAAAATTTTGTAACTTTAGGAAAAAGCAGAAACATAACTTTGAATACTGAAAGTGCCTGTTCAACGCTCTTCATGTTAAAAAATGTGGAATTGAAACTGGCCAAAAGGACGGGATGAAGACTGGAAGTTAATAACATTATACCAAAATGCATCAATAATTCTATCTTACGAAAAAAGAGTTTTTTCTACCAGTTGCAAATAGAACATCAAAGTGGAATAATGCGATATGCAATAAATGGTATACAGTACCATAAGATGAACCAAATAAATCTAAATAATTCATAATTTAGAAACTCAAACCTGGGACTTCTGCATCACACTTTGTTATCCATTCTGAAGCTTCTTTGTTATGAGCTTAAAAAAATAAATAATTTTGACATAACAGAGAATATCCTGCAAGATAACAGATACGCTTGCTACTCATCAGCATACCAAATACCTAAATGATCCTGAATGAATGATCATAATGAATCCATCCTTTTCTAAAGATGAGTTCTATGTTAATGGGCTATCAGATAAAAAACATTAAGTACTGAGGTAAGAGATCTCACAATCTTCTAAGTAGCTGCAGAGAACACTTGGGAGTTAACAAACTTGAACGTGATGTCCAATCCCCTGGTCAATCATCTATTAAAAAACATATTTTTAAAACTGGCCACAAAGCCTCCTTTGGTGATTTCTCTATTTTTTCAGAAAACTCTTTTGATCTATCAATTCATGAAGGTTTTTTAATACACAGGAACAAACCTTCACCTGATTCCCAGCAGTCTTCTATTTCTCTGACTCTATTCTGAAGCCTTACCTCTTTGTCTATTTTAATTAATTGTCTCTAGACTCCACTGCTTTTCCTACATTGTTTCTTTTTCATATTATTTTCTCATTTCCTATATAACCTTATAAGGTTTTGTGTTTTCCTACCTCTTGTTTTCCCTTGTTACTATTATAAATCTGACTCTTGCTTTCCCATTTTATTGTATATTTCTTCTTTACTGTTTATAAGAACTTTTTTATGCCATCATGTTTACACTGAAGATGACTCTGCTCAGTGTTAAAACATCTGTCATTGTTAAAGTCCAATGGATTTAGTTTACGTCCAATACCCAAAGTCCAATGATTGTGTCTCTGGTTTAAGTCTATCATTTAGTTTACCGTTTAAAATCCTTTCTCAATATTAAAGATTCAAGTTGATGAAGCCAATAAAATATAAACCTGATTGAAATGACTCTCTTTGTTGTCACACTTCTCGTTAACAATATAACTTACTAAAAGTAGTAATGACTGTTAGAAACAAGGCAAGAAAAAATTTCTTTGATCTACACAAACCAGGCCTTTGCCATCTAATAGGCTCAGACAACAACTGAAAAAACAGCCTTGCTTGCCTACTTATCAGAAATTAAATTTCTTCAATTTAAATGGGTAAATATCTTACTATCATGAACATGGACATTTTGAAATGCTTCTTTTGCTGCAGCAAATTCTTGTAAATGGAATTTTGCCAAACTGAAAAGTAAATTTGGTGTCATGGATATGAATTGAAAAGAATTGGGAATTGTTTCGACAGGAACTAAATAAGTAGGAACTAAAATATTGTTCATCTATGAATCTTTTAAAAGATCAAAAGATCATACAATTACCTTACTTCTTCTTCCATGTACCTATATATACATGAGGCCCTATAAACAATATGAATCCTTCTCCATGGTCAAGCTATAAATGATGCATCTCAATTACATTGAAAGCATCTAAGAGGAATGCTAAAACAGTTTTTCCATTTTGCTAAATATGAAAATTTTCAAACTTTCTAACAACCAAGGCCTTTCCAACAGTAGGCTATTCATTCCTTTAATGGTGAGGTAAAATTAATTACATCTAAAACTTACCCAAGTCTGAAAAAAGCTTTTGGATCCTTATCATCTAATTTAATGGATGCTTCAGCATCTGATGCAGAGCCTGTTGATAAAATTAACTGACAATGAAATATTCATATGCTTTTCAGTGATTTAGTCACCAAGATTGCATCTGTCATGGGTGAAATAAAGCCTATAGAACCAAACACAAGCAAAAGCTGCTACTTTATTTTAACTAATATTTGCTGATTTGTGACATAATTCGGCCAAGAGAGATACTGTTTCAATGAAATCAGAGTAAAGATTTGTGATTGCCCTAAATAATTTATAGAGAGGATGTCACTGTTGCTCATTGAATAATGGACAGAGATGGCAAACAGAGACAGTGATGTCTTGTGTAAAACAAAGGTGTAGAAAAAATAGATACTTACTTAGATAGTCTTGTAGTTTGAAATTGCATATTGATCTTTTCAGATAATATGGGGCTTTGCCTGGTTCAAGTTTGATGGCTTCAGAATATTTCTATTTTTAAGAAAAATCAAAAACAAAACTTGTTAAAAAACAGTTCATTTAATCTAATAAATACAAAATACACAAGTTCATGGAATCTTAAAGGAATATAATCTAGCATGCAAGATTCACATTTCAGTATAAATCCTTGTTCAGTTAGGAAATGTTTGGAAATAATTGATGACTTCATACCTGTTTTGCTAAATCATATTCCCCATCAACAAAAGCATCATTTCCAGCACTAAAATCAATTTGAATGAAGATAACACATTAGGTTGCAATGTCCTACAGCAAGGGCAATGCCTACTAGTATGCAATTTTCTTTTACGGTTCTTAAATATAAATAAAATCTAAAGTGGGGATCATTTAATCCATCTTTACAAGCAAATTTAATGTAAATGTGAGTACCATCATCTTCATAAATAGGGAAATTGCCTGTTTGAACAGAGACTTATCCTGAGCAAATAGGATCCAGCAAGGAAACTAATAATAAAAATTTCAGCTTATGTAAATGGTTGTTTCAAAAACTATTATTTTTTTAAGCCTATCAGGCCAAATTTCTCATGGTATCTTGCATGTGTAGATTGCATGGAGTGCACCTGAGGTACCCGCAAGTATTCAAAACTTTGCATGGTAGGTGTAAAAGTGTTGAAGTCGTAAAATTAGCAGCAACAAAGTTTTGTTTATCAGTTAGTTTTTAAGGGTGCAATTACATGTTTGCAATATATTTCAAAGTGTCCAATACCAAGTGCGAGGTAGATCCAGATCTAGGTTATATCCTTCTGAATATTCCCGTTCCTCACTTACAAGGGTTTCTTTAAAAAGGTTGTTCTAAACCTTTTGCCCAGTTATCGATAAATAAGAATTTACTCTATATTTCTTATCCAGTCACGTAAATCTCAGATTTCGCAAACTTACCTGAAACTCTCTGCACCCGCCATTGGCTTTTTGACGATAGCCTCTTTTCCGTGTTTTCTAGAAAGCTCCATTCTCGATTGGGTTCTTACCCCAAGCACATTGGGGTGGGGGCAACCTGGTTTGTCGAACAAAAATGAACAACCTTTCGCAAGAAATAGCAGGGCCTAACTCTTGAGCATTAGGATCCACTTGTAGCACATTATTTTTATGTGTACATCCCATTCACTTGGCCTGGACTGGTGTGGTACATCCTATTCCTTGGAAGTACCACACAACTGAGCTCTGCAAAAAACTTTCAAGGACTGCTGGCATTTTCTTCAAAGTGCGGCATTATGCTCCCTTGCCTACTCTTATTTCTCTCTATAATTCACTTTTCCTGTCTTTCCTCAACTATGGTATTTCAGCTTGGGGAATGACTTACGAATTCTACCTAAACCCTCTCTTAAATCTCCAAAAGAAAGTTCTTCGCAGCATTAAATTTGAACCTTTCTTTTCTCCTAGCACACCAATTTTTTAATCATTAAAAGCCTTGAAAATAATGGATATTCTGCACTTGAACATATTAACCTTTGTTTATAAATCTGTCAAAAAGCTAACGCCTTCTTGCTTTCATGATTACTTTCAACTAAATTCATCTGTTCATAGCATTGGGACTCGCCAGGCTACTAGGGGTGATCTTTTCAAGTCTATCAAAAATACTACCTTGTATGGTTTACAAACCATTCAGTACTTTGGTTCTAAACTTTGGAATACGCTTCCACTGTTCATACGCGTTGCTAGCTCTATTGCTGTTTTTCGCTCAAAATTGAAAAGTTACTTCTTTGGTTCTTATTCACAAAACTAAAACTCTAGTTAATCATATATGATTTATATAATTGGGGCTCATCTGGTTTCTGGTTGCTTTCTAGTAAAATTTGTATTTGTTTGTTTACTTCTTTTTATTAGAAATCTATTTTTAGTTTCTTTGTTTTTGATGGGGGGGGGGGGGCTCTCTCTCGATTAGTTTACCTACTTAGAGAGCTCCTCCTTAATCAATTAATCTTAAAAACAATCATGTTAAGAAATTTTTTTTTCTTTTCATCTATTTTCATCACTGTTGTTTATTTAATTCTTAGTCTTGTAGTGTATCTTAGTTTAATTAATTTATTTTTGTGTAGTATGGTATTATTGTGTGTATTTAGTTTGTAATGTAATGTGTAAAATTGTATTTAGGATTGATTGATGAATGAATGAATGAATGAATGAATGAGTATTCACCAAAGCAGAGATTTATTTGGTCAGGACTCTAAAAAGCTGACTGCACCAACTAGAAACTGCAATAAAAAATTTTTGAAAAAACGAAAAGGTATGAATATTAGCAGTATATTAGCAAGTAACACAAAAGAATTCAAAAACCAAGAGCGTCTTTGGTGGTTTCTTGGCAGTAAAACTCAATGATGTTTTCAAAATTGACGCATTTGGTGGAGAATTTGCAGCTTTTTCGTAGTTTTTGAAGAGATCTCTTATTTTTAAAGTTTTGCTAATCAGAATATTACTATACCACTATGGATGATAAGGTGCATACTTTCTTATTTTGTCTATCGTTCTTGTATGATTTTTTTCGGTATCTTGTATGATTAATATTACTGTTGATTACTCTTTTTTACAGCGTTCAAGGCAGTTACTGCTGCAATCTAGATCTTACAAAGGAAACATGACTTGAAAATTGTTCCTCAGGCCTGCGCGCTCAATGCGACCATAAAACAACTTTGAGTAAAAACTTCCAAGTACTTTTCCACAAGTAACGTTTATAATTATCTTATTACGTCAATCTATATTAAAGAAACAACCACAATAGTGATAATGGTAGACTAATTCATTAAAATGGTTTCAATTTTTACGCGTCTTGTTACAGTGAGCATAACGGGTGCTCAGTGAGCATAAGAACTGGTTGCAATCAGAAAACCTGTTATGTTTACGATAATCATGAACAGTGCATTGCATGGTTACACGTGTGTATACGGATGATTCTAATGCGGCTAGGCCTACTAAATATAAGAAATTTCTGTAAAAAGGAAAACAAATAATACATCTCAAATATTGCGACGGCTACTAGAAGACTGACCAAAACCACGATCGATTAACGGAGAAAGTATTCAGGTTCACAGAAATATTATTAATTACTACGAAACATAGTGCATGTGTTGGGAGGAAATTTGCATCGAACAAACACTATAAGGCATATTTAATGGATAAGTTGATTATGACGTCCAAAGTTCTCCCATTCCAGATATGAACCTTAAAATAACTGCCAACTTGAAAGAATGGAAAAGTTGGAAAGCATACATATGAATTTAACAGATTTATTACTTTTGTTAATGGTGCTAACATATGTTGCTGCAGTGCCGCTATTTCTTCATAAAAGAGAATCATTCAGTGTTCAACAGGGCCTTGATTATGGTTAGTAAAATTATTTTGAATGATATGTAAGGTAATACTGACAAAAATACATGGAAATATAAAAAAACAAGGCCATAAATGACTTGAAGAGATGTAATGGTGAAAGGAGAGCATTGAATTTTAGCTATTAGCATCTACATGCATTTTGTTACGTTATTTATGCTATTATCTAAAAGAATTTGTTACGTTATTTATCTAAAAGAAGTATTAGGATCCACAATACAAACAACCCACAGTGAAAAGCATGTATATGAAAATGCTAGGTAGCAGCAGTGGTGGACTGGCCCATTTTTGATGAAAACCGGCCCCTTGGGAATCGCTTCCACATTGAAAGAAAATGAATAAATTTCACGTGCCAGGAAAACAAATTGGAAAGGTTAAGCGAGAACAGTTTGAGCAAAATAGTTACATCTAATATGCAAACTAAGGAAAAGTAACATTAGTTTGTCATTATGTTAACTGCTATGGTATATTGGAAAGAAATCAAGAAACTCAATGACACTCACGACCACGCCCTAGCTTCAAGCCTCGCCCAATAGAGCCCAACTAAGTTCTCCATGGTCGATGTGCAATTCTAAGCCAGTCCACCACTGGATAATAGATGCTTCAAGACAGGATTCCAGAAGATTGAAAAGATAGAAAACACACGTTGTTTGCATAAGACTCCACATCATGTAAACACAACTTGAAAAAGAAATAACAACATCAACAACCTAGAAATAAAGAATACCTTAACAGCAATTTCCTGCAAAGTCTGATGTTAGAATCAAGTTACTCGTCTTAACTTGTTGTTAACCCTTTCCTATTGATTATATTTACTTTTCGCATAAAACCTTTTCATTGGAAAATTGCATAAAAAGTTGAATTTAAGACCTAAAAAATCTTAAGTAATTCTTTTTTTCGGTATTCAAATAGAATATAGAAGAATATGAGCCAATATATGAACGCTATTGTTTCACATTTATATGCTTTTCTAATTCATTATTTGTTCTATATTTTGCAAAATTCATTATTTCAGTACGTGCAATTGGCATACCATACTTATGCAAAGCTATCAGTGATATCAAGATACCAGACGTGTCTGGAATAGCAGATTCACCTATTGGCAAATTTGGCTACACGATTTCAAAGTACGTTCCATCTGTCGTGTATAATCTAAAAAATGACATTTTTACCTCGCTTTTGATACCCCTTTGCTTGAACCAATGACCCTGCAAATATTTCCTTGATTAAGAGACTACGGAGGTTGGAAGCGATCTGCAAATGTTGTGATTTTATATGGACCATTAAATTGAATTGATTTGGAAGGTTTACCCCATCATGTAATTATGATTAAAAAGTATAGTAAGTTGGGTCGCACATATGTAATTATCCCCCTCCCCTTGCCATCTGTCAGTTTGTAGTTTGATAACCCATCTGACTAGAATGTACTCTTGTTTTTGTTAGTGTTTCTTTATATCAAGTGGCAATACCTAAATCAAACTTGACAGTCAACCAAATCAAAGGGCTGACAATCAGTGCAACAAATGCAACATTGTCTATTCGTGCAAACTGGAAATACAAGCAAAATGGGTGGTGAGTAGATTTATTTACGCACTATTTTAACATTATTTATCATTAATACTGTTTGTTCCATCGCGATGAGCCGTTAAGGATGTACTATTTTAGAACCTGCATTGATTTGATAGTATGAGTGAAAATGTTTGCCAGTTACTGCTTTATGGTTTTAACATCTAATTAACCATTTCAATCCAGGCAGCAAAGGTGTATGCTCGTTTAGAATTAACATAGATTGGTATGTTGTTACAAATGCCTACAACTGGTATGCTCTGTCCTGCAACGTTCCACAATATACACTAATTGAAGAATAAAACTAACTTAATAAAAAAAATATATGACGATCAACCGGTAATACAAAGATGAGAAGTCTGAAAAGGGCAATGAAAACCTTCCAAGACACTCCTTTTTCCATTTCTAAGTGAAATGGATTTGCCATTTAGGAAGTTTTTGTTTTGGGAAGGTTAGCAAAGGTTTGGACTTGATTGGATTGGAAGATTTTAACTGGCGTGTAATAATATCAACCTTCTCAATACATGTATTAAACATATATTCCAGCAATTAATTCTATATACATAAGATCAAAAGACCGTTGTTTCTAATAATAATTTGTGGCATAAAATGATGCTAAATGGATATAATATCTGTTGCCTAGGCCATATATTAGTGACAGTGGTTCATGTGATCTTAAAATGAAACAAATCATCATTGGAATCACATTAAATGTTGGTAAGTAAAAGTCCATATATATATAACATAACATCTTTCTGATATACACGAATATGATAATCACAATATGTGGATTATGTGCCATTTTTAAACAGCCTCAATTTTACTGTCTCCTTCTGCTGCAGAAATGCACTGATCGCAATGTTCTATTAGACTCAAGTGAGTATCGAGCATTCATTAATCGTTTAACGCAACCTTTTGCATTGTCCAATTCCGTTTCTTTTACTATTGGCCTTGCTGTTAATGCAAAATTTGAAGGTATTTGGTAGCAACAGTCTTAGTGCTCTGCCTTCTGTGATAGAAAAGGCTTGCAAGTTTATAACTTGGATTCCATGTTAATAGCATTAATCACCAGCATGGAGAATTAACTTTATGCAATGCTAAGAAATTCAATTTAATAAATAGTCGTTCGCACTCCAAAATCTTGAATTGGATTGAACATGACGTTTGACATTGTGTTACAGAATCTGATGTTAAATTACAAGCCCGTAGACTATGATATAATCCCAAACAAAGTATACTTACCATCACTAACTAAAAGACCTTTGAATACTGCCTATCTAGCTCACTAATAAATGCTTTCAACAGATACGAAAGATGAATCTATGCCGAAGATCACAACAAATGATGCCATATTGAAAATTGGAAAAATGAAAGTCAGGTTTCAGGGTGGAGCAAGGTAAGCGAATTTCCTTCAAGTAATTACGAAATTTCTAAGTGATTTATGACTAGGACCTTGATAGCAATTCGAAAGCTTTTTAGACATTCCAATATATGATGATGCAAAGGAAGCTCCATTTGGTAGATGCTCAATCAATCTATTTAAACTCTAAGGTGATGTGATGTAACAGCTATGTGCATTTATTTTTAGCTGGTTATACAACATTTTTGCAGACTCAATTGCTTCAGATGTGAAAGGTACATTTGAGAAACTGGTATGATTTACGTTTGTTTTTCCCGCATCCCAAATAACATAAAAGGTTTTTGATTCATACGGGAATGTTCAGTTCAGCTATCTTTTCAAGAGCAACAACAGGTGCGCAATGATTATCCATAGACTGATTGTTGCGTGAAAATTCATTGGGCCAAATATTCCAGGCCCTTCTTAATAGATTCATGTATCTCTCACAAGTCTATCAATACGCTGGGGCAATTGATAACAAATAGAGGCAAAGTAAGGTCTATTTGTGTTCTTTGTAGGTTGTGGACGAGATGGTTTCACTTATAAACAAAGAAGGTAATCGGTACTTGGCAAAATTTCCAGGTGTAATAGCAACAATAAAGACGCATTTGAAAGAAGAAAATAAAGAAGAAGTTCAAGACCAAGAAACTTAGAACTGAATCATTCCACGTTTTGGAGCTGCCGAAATATATCGAGGGTTACTTCTTTTCAAAATATTTAACAAATGTTAGCGCTCAAACTAGATCAAACTCACTTTAGAAAAGTGTAAATTTAATAGATTTTTACAACGGAGATAATTTTATTACCTCTGTAGTTCACTGAGGTATCAATTGCACGAGGAAATGGGATGCGCTTGAGGGGAGGTTTTGGTGTGCTTCACTCTCTCAAATATGACAAAAATAGCATTTTCTTGCAGGGAAAAAAAAGGCAAGTTTTAGTAACAAAAACAGGAAATTTCTGTGGTACTATAGGGCAAAGATGCCTTTATCCTCCTAATACAGGACATGAACTGACACAACAGCGCAGAGCTATTAGCCGTTCTGGGACAATCAAGCCACAATGCTTTATCATAGGCGCCCACTTCTGATTTTTTGCAGGGGGGGACGCACCTCAAAATTCTCTAAACCATCCGTAATAAAACAGAAAATAAGACCAGCAAAGTAACTAAACAGAAAAGAACGCTACGTGTGAAAACTAAAAGGCGTTGTTCTAAAGGCGTAGTTTAGTTCTTTGATGAAGATACTATGCCTACTCGGGAAATTAAGCTAAAAGCGTAGTAAAATTTCTCAAGGGGCGATCGCCACCCGGACCCCGTTGAATTTCTGAAAAGCGGGCGCCTCATCGGTAAAAATCTGCAAGCCGATTTAACACATTGGCTATCAATCTCTGAGAGCACCTAATGAACACCTACCTCTTCACGCACAGTTATTGAAAATATTGACAAGGAAACTATGCAACACACTTAATCGATTAAATAAACAGTGACTGGAAGACAATCGTCGTTTTGATTGGGCAATTGATCTATGCTATGAATTTAGAAGGATCGAATAAGAGAGAATAGCAGAAATCGAATAGCATCAACGCTCGATGGTGAGTGAACAGTCGCAGGTGTAGGCGTATGCGAAATGATATTTGGTCGTAACAACATTACACTTAAACCAATGAAATCATAATAATATTACTACACACAGTGTTCTGCAGCAGGATGAACAAGGACCGAGGAAAAACGCCAACAAGGTCAAAGACAATTTCATACAAGCACATAGGCGCCGACTACGTGGGGGCTTGGGGGCTCGAGTCACCCCTGGAAACTGCTATGGGGGGCTGAGCCCCCTCTGAGAAATGTTCAAAAATTTGCTATTTATCGCTTTTTAGCTTAATTTCCCGAATAGGCATGGTATCTTCATCTATTTTTAATGAATAGGATACAATACATTGTTAATCAAAGAACCAAACTGCGCCTTTATAACTGATATTTTAGAGAAATTGCTATGTAATTGTTTTTCATTTCTAGTTTCAGCCCCCCTGCTAAAATCAAAAGTCGGCGCCTATGTACAAGCACACCACAATACTCTATTCTTTTATGTTTGTTCTAAATTCTACATTGTGAAAAGTTGCATGTAAAAGAATGTCTACAGTTTTACAATCCAATACCTAAGCAATTCTCTCGCTATCCGCAGTGACCTCACCAAATGTCAATTTGCTCTTTCCTAGACTGCCCTATCTGCTTTTGCCCAAAAACTGTACTCCATGTGGCTGTAAATTGCAAGACATACCTAGATGTAGACCACTATACCATTGCACCATGACTCAGCAACAAAAATTCTCGCATAACATTTCATAGCAATTCCTAACTAATTTGTCTCTGTAGCTTTCTCTCACCAAGCATTATTACAGGGGACAGGCTTCGACCTGATCTTGCCCTTATCATTGTCAATGAGCAACTCCTCCTCTTACTGACTTGAACGTCAATGCCAGCAACTAGAGAGACAAAAACATCGCCTTCCTTTTTAATTGGAAACCGACTGTACAGTGAAACACCTATTATAAATTTTGTGACAGCGTGTGCAGTGTTAGTTGGCCTGGCGAAATCCCTTTTTGAAAGATAAGAGACAAATTTGCTCAGGTTGAAATAAAAACTGCTGAGCTCGCTAAAGAAATATAAGTACAAGCAAACGTTAAACAAGCAACTCTCCGAGAAGGGTGTTGGCACTTTCTCAATTTTATGATGCCATAACTTCTTTTGGTACCACAAAATATCTTAAAGACAGCGAGTATGTGTCAATATAAGATGACATTGTTTCTATGGAAGAGGAACAAGAAGATCAACATAAAGAGCAAGAAAAAGTAGTTACAGAATTTTCTTGCTAAAGCCGGCGAGTCCCGTGCAGGCACTGCATACCGTTTGCTTTTCAAATGCGATACCTGTATAACCTATACTTTCCCGCGTCCGACACTGCATATAATCTACAATTATGTGATAAAATAAAGTTTTACAAACATTTCCAGTGAGAGATAATCCAGTAAATTGAGTATTTAAAAAAAAGATTGCGGTAAACCCTAAGCCAGCCTCGCCTGGAAATATGAAGAATGGTAATTTTCTCAACTGAACTAAGAACCTTTAAAACCAAACAAACAAACAAATTTCAAAGCATTTGATTTTAATTGACGGACCTTTAAAGAAAATAATTGATGCATTACTATGCAGATTTGATGAATCATATGCAACTGGTTGAACTTGAATAAACAAACGTTAGATCTTGTGATCCGATTCAAGCCTTGCACAAGATTAACATTTCAGTGATTCCTCTTTAACGAACGGATTGATAAATTTAAACACCATATCACCTATTACAATAGCATTGAAATTTGGTTTCCATAGTGGCCACACCCAACTACGGTCAGGCAACGCCCTATGGGCCCTTGCTGAGCTATAGCGCCACCCAAGAAAAAGAGTACCAGTCCGCCCTTATCAGCCCCCCATAGCAATTTTCAGGGGTGACTCGAGCCCCCAATCCCCCTCGTAGTCGGTGTTTATGTGTGTCTTAAAGTCAAGTATTTGGGTTAATTCAAATTGGAGCTTGCTACATTAGGCATGACTGGAGCCAAAACATGATAAATCAAAGAGATTGCTTCACCCATAACTACCTTATAACACAATTCAAGATGTATACTATTGGACACGCGGTATTTCTCAGTAGCTTTCGTTTTCTAACAGTTTCACACTTAAAAAGACTGTTGTTACAAGAGCTGAAAAAATATAGTAAATGCCACCACGACTTGTTAAACATTCAAACATCCGAAGACCAATTTATCATCATTTCAACAGCAAAGCAAACACTAACCTGGCTCTATCAGACACGGGCTTACTTATGGGTAGCGAATACTTCATATTGTTACCTAAGAAATACTGCTTCTGGCAGTTGTATTTAAGAACCATTGGCTCATTTATTTAAGAACATTATTAGGATGACAACGACAAATGACAAAATTGTTTCTTTCATAGAATGTTATTATAAACATAATGTAACATAAACTAGCGACATCTTTGCTATTGTTGCTGGACATAGCTCAAAATTTACTGCTAACCTTAAAGCGGCTTAACCTGATTAAAGTGCAAAGTGTGAAAACTGACAAAAATGATTTTCAGAGATAATCAGATCAAACTGATTTTCAACGTTCTCAAATGCGTTTTTGATCTATTGAACTGTGACTCAACGATAGGTAGATGCACCTAAGAATGACCTAGTGCATCGCCAAGACACGTTCCAGAATGTTTCTCTCCAAATGAAATTAGGCTTGATAGTTCTTACAATAGCAGGGATGCTATTACCTAAATTACAGGGAATTTTGTTTTATTGCGCTTAGTCCACTTATCATTTCAAGGGTAACATTTTCGTGTTAGAACAAGCCTCTCCAATATTTTGGCCAAAAGGTTGCCAAAATGATATTTTCTTGGGTAATATACACTCTGTTCCTTGAAGATTGACGCTACTGGGAATCAGAGATCAAAACGGCTCAAAAGACTACGGTGAATGGATACACAGCGAGCAAGAATACTTCATGGGAGACCTTCCTTTATAGCCAAAAGCATTTTTTTCAAGGCAGCTGATACAGTCATAAAGGCTCTTCGAGAGCAGTTAAGAGAAGTTAATGGTATCAGAGTGACTCCAGGGTCAGCCATCCTGCAATTTCAGCCTCTATGCGTGTCTAAAGTATCGAAAGGAGGTTCTAAACGAGCCAAGTTTCATCTTGATTCTGCACGTATGAGGAATGGGCGATTGCCCTCAGCTCTTTGTCCTTTCTTCTCGGCGGACCTGCAGTCATTTCCCAACACACAGGATCAGGTATTGCACCAAATTTAAATTATATTTAACAGCACTCTGACAGCTTCTTTTTAGCTGTAATGACATCCCTTAAGCAGCCATTCATTTAAGTTTCTTTTAGGTTGGTACTTTGAACATGCACGTTTGCAAGTGTATGTGACTAGAATTCTGAGATAGTACTAGTCTCCCTCTTCATTTGATGGGCATCCCTTGAGCAACATTATGCAAATTATCAAAGCACTCGATACTTGTAGAAATCGACAATTCCTTGCGTTATATTCCAAGAAAATGACAGCGAAATTATGTAGATTATTGCCAAAGCGACGAACGGGTATAGAAGCACAGCAGTATTGCGAAGGAATGGAAGTGCTGAAATGCAAAATATAACTATCAAATCGATAAAAATCAACAATAGTGAGGTATTGCATCTATCAACGAGCATTTCATAAAAACTACATACCTTAGTTGCTTTGTAAGCATCCTGTCTCGAAAATTCATTCAGCATGAGCACGAGAAAACGATATTTTTCGGTAAAACTTTCCGGGATAAATCCTTATCAAACATAGAGTAAGGGCCATGCGAAAACGATTGTCTTTTGTATTTAGTTGCACTGGTGATTAAATAGACCTCTAGGTTTTTGAGGACGACAAAAACTAACATCATTTTGAATTTTCAGAAATCATCGTTGAAAAAAGCTAGACCATTCCATGACTAAAAGTATTGTTTTATTCAATGATCTTAATATTTTATCATGTTTAACATCTAAATCATCAATTCGGATTCGTCGAATCTCTTTTCAATCATGAAATAGTCGAGTTTTTTTGTAATAATTTCTGAAAGTTCATGATGATGTTAATTTTCACTGTCTTCATAATACGAGTTCGGATTAAGCGGAATTTTCTTAATTAGATTATTAATCAAAAGCCAAGACTATTCTGTCAGCATTGTCTGACAAAAAAGTATTACGCATAAAGATATGTCTGGGATTATAATCTGTTTGTTAGATCAAAAATTCATGCAGATGATATTAGAGTGAAATAAAGCTATGAAAACAGCAAGACGACAGAAGCAGTAAGATAAAATTAGACATGTTGCACTTGATGGGAGGAGCCAATGTAAACTGATAGCATTACCTCTATATAGATTATCAAAGTGTACATATTTTTAGTTACTGTCAGGTTGCCATAGTAAAAAATATATTTCTGTGTAATTCAAATAACCAATCTTGCACAGTGAAGTTCTTTCATGAACTCCAAATGGTGGAACAAAAAATAAATTTTCCTGACTTTGCCCAACAAATGATTATACTTGTTTATAATGATTATGCGGCACATTTGATTGTGATTTTAAAAAGAAACTACAACTATCAAAGACTTTGTAGATTCCCAAGGGAAATAGAAATACATTGAACTCTAGAAATATTCTTATTCTATTTGCTTATATATTTGAACTATTTCCTTTCTATTTTACTTCAAATTTACATTGCTATCATTTATTGTTAATTGGTAAGACTTCAGGTATTGAATAGTCAAATATTTTCATTATTTTTAGAGAAGTAATTTTAAATTGCAGACTCACCACTGTAGCCAAGGAATGTAATGTAAATGTAATATGTAAGCGCAATAAGCCATGATGTGTTGCCAAAGAAACGTGCAATAAACATGCTTGGGTCAACTTTAAAAGGAAAAAATGAAATCTAGCTAAATAAAGAACCAATTTTTAAGATCTTTTTGTAATGATAAATTTTCATCTAAAAACTATTTCCCCATCTTATGAAAGGAACTAAAATTAGTTTTTTTTGAACTGTTTTTGTTGCATAAAATGCTCCACAGTATAAATATGAGATAATGACAAAAAAGTGAATAAAGTAAGACAATAAGATCTAGATTAAAAACCATGCAAGAACAGGGAAAGTGACTTCATGCTAATCAATCCAGACTTGCCCCCATCTTGATTCAAATGTGATAAAATGCAAATCTAGGCTGCATAAGTCAAATTTTGTTTGTCTTGGTATGGACAGATAATGAAAGCAGGTTTTATGAAATATTGCAAAGGAAAAGTGACATTTACATGGCTTCACTCTGTAAATATCAAATCAAAGATTTAAATCAAATCAGATGATAAATGTGTGACTCTATTATGCATACTGACTTAAAACAGAAATATATCCTGCAAAATGTACTTACATAGCAGTCCAATTAATTGCACCATGTGTAGTATGATGAGAAGTGGGAAAAATGCATTCAAATGAACATCAAATGAGTAACCAAATTCAACAACATGCTCAATATTGCTACTTCCAGGTATTCTGAGGTATCTGTTTGTAATCAGCCTTAAATTAAAAAAATTCACATCATAATGCCTGCGTAAAAGCCAAAGTACCCAATGTACCCACAAATCTGTACTTGACACACTGTTGCAATTGACTTTTTCTCATGTAAATGGAAGAACAACTTAAATTGACAATTAAATAACAATGGGTACCTTTGTACAGACAAATTTTTTAGGTTTCTATAGAGAAGAAAATCATGGCCAGTGCAATCCGTTCTGTTAACTGGCAAAAAGGGAAGGGTAAAAGTAAAGGACACTTTGGGTAAAAACACTATAGGATTGTCACATTAAGAATACATCAGATACTAATGAAAGCCTCCAATAAATATAGCACTTTTACCTAAATACAGTACTTGCCATGAGCAAAACAAACAAGATCTAAGAAAAGTGTTCTCCAAAAAGTTTAGGGGCTCTATTACCCACCCCTTTTAAGAATTTATTCAGCATATCTATTACAGAACCCTTAAAAGGAAGTGTGAAAAATGCTGCGGAAGAAAGGTTAATAGGCAAAAGTTACATTTTGTCAATTTTCTCATTTTGAGAGTTTTCTTTTAAAGTAGTGTAGGGTATTGACATGTTTTTGAAGGATTAACCTGATAAGGACTTGAATTATGAAACACTGTACAAGTAGATGATTGTAGGGGAATCGCATTTCATGACATTCTATGGTACTTTAGAATGAAAAGGTTGAAGGTCTTTGGCACAAATTATACAAAGCTAAAAGCATTATGGTGCTAGATAAATTTTGTTCCATGTATAATTCAAAATGCCCAAAAAAGATCATACAGGAGAACATCTCATCTATCCTTCTGAAAAACTTTGAGAGCATAGAAAAAGTAATCATTCTGATCCCAATATAATAAAAACATTCAATATTAGATTTATTATGGTTCATGCAACTTTAACCATGAAAAATAAAAAAAACAGTTATATTCAGTACCATAGAAATCCTGCTATGATCAAACCAACTCCAATGCAGTCCACAAAGATGACCCATAAGAGGAATTTGATGAAGCCAACAAAGCCAAGATGGAGTGACACAGCAAATATTAAAGATGAAACTAAGAGTATAAAAAAGAATTTACAACAATAAATAGTCACCCAATTATCAAGTTGGTAAATTTAGAAAAAAATAACACCATTTTTAAGCAGCCCATTGTTTTACATGGTAACAACAAGTATACAACACTTTGGTACATAAAGCATATAATTTTTGTTTACAGGAAATTAGGCACAAAAGAAGTCAAAACAAAATGTGAGGCAGTATGGCCAACAAAAAAAGTGACATTTGGGTATGTTAGGTAACTAATGTCAGGCAAAATCAGCACCATACTTTCACTTGTTTCATTGGTGAAATGCTTTTTGTTCAATTAATAAACTTGTACAGCATTGTAAATACTGACATCATTGTTTTATAAATATAGATGACTCCAAAATATTAAGGACTTGCAGTTTTCAAAACAAACTCCTTTAAATAAATTTGATACTTTTTTAAAAGGGGGGCAAATTTTTGATTTAGAATATTGGAATATTATTGCAAGATTGGTGAGAATTTGATTTACATTCTAAAGCAGGAGTGTTACAATATTCTGACAAATAAAGGAAATATGTTGGGTTGAAGTGCCTTGCTGTAATAATGATTTTATTGTTTGTTTACAGGGTTCTTGATAAATCACTCCCTTGGGCTAATTAAGTTAAGGCATGCTTTAGGTGCTTATACTGGATCAAGTGCTTTCACAGGCAAGGCCTTGCTAATATTTCACAATTAATTATATTTACTTACCAAAAAGCCAAAAACTAAGAAGAACTAAAAATGCTGGGTCATCCCTGGCCCATTGATGCTTTGTCTCTGCAAAAGTTAAAAACAATGTTACATTTGTACATTGGAATATGTATATTTATATATATACTACATGAGAAAACACTTATTTCAAGAGCATTCTTTGATAACAATTAGCAATCACCAAGGCTCAAAAATATCTCAGTTAGCTCATTAAGTTAAAGAGAGACATCCTAAAGACAGCTTATCTTCAACTCAGCCCTGACTAGAGGACAACACCATAAGCTTGCTTGCTTTTTTGGACCATATGTGCACCAGTCTTAAACATGAGAATTTGGGATAATGAAGATGATCTGGGATGCCAGTCTGCAGAGCATGGCAACTATACGCACAAGAAAATTTGCAGCAGATCAAAGTGTACCGCAAAAATTAGGTCCTGCACGCGCCCATGGTATGGGTATAGGCTCGATTTAGGTTCACCTGGAGTTTCATACTACATATAGCGGCTTGGTGCACCCAAGAGAATCAGATGTGCATGCCATGCACACTCATTTTTTTACCTTGCACGCCCAAGATCTCGTTGAGTTCTGCCATGCTCTGTAGACTGGCTGTGATGAAAAGAAACTACAAACATCTTCAGTCAACATATATCATTTTAACAATAACCTTTACTTTCCATGGACGGGCATGTCGATTTACTCACCATAGCCACTGCAGGCATGGATTCCCCCAACCATGGTGATTGTAAGAAATTATTTGTACATTAATCTTTGTTGTATTATCTGTCAGTCTAATTAGAAATATCATAATCAAAATAAAAAGTAGGCCTGAAACTACAAAAATTTATTTAATTCCATGGACAAAATTAAAGCAAAACTAACCTTTGTGGTAGTGGAAATTTCTGTATCTAAAATTCAAGTGAAAACACAAATTAATATTCTAAACACACTATATCAGGTACAGAGTAATAGATGAACTATATAAATGTAGCTTAGTAAAAGCTTTCCAAGAAAGCCCCCACCCCCTATCTTTCCCTTGTCTTTTATTACGCCCGACAGTCTTGTTAGAATAATGAGAAAGATGTATTATTTCATCTGAAGTCTTAGTTTTAAGACATGTCACATAATTCTGTTGAAGTTCAAGGAAAATACTCACACTCTTCTTGGTGCACAGCAGAGGTAAACCATTTGCCAGAGAGCAAATTGAAAATCCATGTGTCTCCATTTGAAAATACGTTTAAAGTATTTGTACCGTTTCGATGTAGACAGATCAACAAATGAGTTCTTAGATCTCGGTGATGTAGCGGGTTGCGGCAACATACTAAACGCAAAACGATGTCACCAAAGGTTTGAACTGCCTTATTATTCAAGTGGTATTTGTTACTTAGGCTCTGGTTAGGCCACAATCAAACTTCTTCCATTTTTACCAAGGTTTTACTTGGAACATAAATATCTTTTAACCAGAACTAAACATTCGTTGAAAAAGCATTTGATTATAGTTTTCTAACAACTACTTATCCTCTATAACACGTTCAATGTAACATTCGAAGCTGCCGTGTTTTCGCCACAACTTTCCTGCAACTGAAGTTTGAAAGCCTCGCCTGGCCACGTACAGAACACAGGGATACAATAAATTAAATCCGCTTATGCATAGCATGTCTGCCCCAATGAGGGAGGTGGGTGGGGGTACGTACAAGGCTTAGAAAAGACGGGATTGTGATGCCAATATCTTGCCAACCCACCCGCATATAGCGGGCAGTTTTAATATTTTCTTGTGTTGTCAAACTTTTCTATGTTCCACCCAACACACTTGATGCAAAGGTTTTAGTCAAAATAACAATAACACACTCTCCCGGTGGGTCAACTCTCATTGTCAAGTGTAAGCACCAACGTCTGCGGTTCTAGAAAATTGACCCTTTTCTCTGATTTGTAACTCACATTTCCCCCCCCCCTTTTTCTCTGAAACCAAAGAATATATTGTTTTTACTATGATTAGTTGGACCTAAAGAATCCATTTTCTCAATTTATTTTTGCTTTTTTCAAAAAATACACCATTTTTCCAATTTCTTTGTCCTTGGTTTGGGATGAAATTGAACCCCTTTCTAAGGGATTTTAAAGATACGGATACTCACACATGGCAATGGGAGTTGACCCACCGGGCGCACTCTTTATACAGGGTTGATCAGTCAGATATGATAAATTGGCTTTGGCTGCTATCAATTGAAATAATCGAAAACAAATAGAAATTCAAAAAAAACCAAAGCCTACAGTCCATAGAAAGATATAAAACTTACAATCAATAAACATGTAAATCATTAATCTAAAAATTGTACTTTTAGTCCTTGTTTAAACGAAAAGTAGAATTTATCGGTCTTAAAATGCCTGCATTTGTAATGCATCGTATATCTTTTCGCCACTAGGAATAAGTTCCTTTTGTGAATTTCTGACTTTTCCTTCTGGGATGTTCAGGTGCGTCAATTAACTCATATGGATTTTTAGTGGTCAACTTTTTAAAAAGTATTACAGAATACATTGAGAGCAATTTTATTCAATCACTTTTAACACAAATCAGCTCATCGGAAATCATGTATAGACATAGACGCAAACAAGCGGAACACACGATCTCTTTATCGTTCATATGCTGTAGATTTAGACATTGAAGCTCTGTTCTCTGCTTATTGGAATTGTGTTATTTCATAGATTAAATTAGATTAATAGACAAGAGAACAGAGCTGCAAAGATTATGCTTTTTCCTGTCATGTAAATGACAACAGTTTGACGGGAAATGCAGCATCCAACAAAGTAGTTTTTTATTTAAAAAAAGGATGCTATCATGTCCTTCAAAAGTTTAAGGTAGCTACGTAGTGTGTTTCTCGAACCAAAAAAGTAAAGGTTACGTTCTATTTCATAAATTCTTGCTGAATAAAAAAATTAAATAATAAGAAAAATAAAAACATTTCCTTGCTGAAAAGGTTGAGGTTGGAAGAGAAAGGTAAAAATAATTAATTTTTCTCAAGAAAGTTTTAAGAATGTTTTATTCAGAACTGCAAACCTGCGATACCTAGGACAATTTCAGTACCACGGTTATCCCAAAATTTCTTAATTAGAGGCGTACCCAGGAAACTTGATTTTGTTTCGAAAATGAAAGCTTATCTTTTAACAGAGGACTTGCGAGACTAAGATTTGCTGTAGGTGAAATAATTACGTGCAGAAAAAGACGACGAAAATTCAAGACTAAAATCGGTAGAAACTTTCAAATGTATTTTAGTATACAGTTTATGCAGATTTTAGCATTGTGTGATAGACCATGATGATCAAAAGATCACCAAGGTCCAGAAAAGTTGTTAACCTTCCTCCGGACAAATACATACCGAAAGGCAAACCTACCTCACAAGACAATGAACCTACCTCACAAGAAAATAGGCATGGCCTGGGCGTATTATAGCAGCTCTTATTGCTTTTTTGTAGACCTTCCTCGAGCTAGTGACCGCGCGACCGTATTATTTTCCTAACATAGAAAATAACAAAGAATATAAAATTTAAATGAATAAACTAGGAAATAATGATTACAGAGTTTAAAGATGTAAATGTTCTTAGCTATAATTGCTATCTGATAAAGATAAAGATATACAAAGAGATATATAGGCCGACAACTAAACTGTTCGCAAAAATTAATTTATCTAAATAAGTTCATAGTAAGTTCTCTATTGCATTGTTGCACTTTTCTTCTGTAAATGTAGACAGGATTGGTGCTTCTCCCCTCTTTACCCCTCTTTTGCGTTCCTTGTACTCTTCCCAGGTGTTCTTATTCAGTTTAGCAAATTTTCGCTCGGACAAACATCTTTGACATACAAATCCCTGCACTGCAAATACTTTTCTGGCTACAAATTTGGTTGGTTTTTCAGTGGCAGTGAAGAGATATATGCTGAATAATCTTCAAATCCTTTTTAAATCGTTTTGCGATACAACGAAGGCATCCTCTTTAGGCTTGGAACTGTTGCTCTGACTCTTTTCATCACAGTTACATTTTGCAACAAAGAAATACACCCCTGGATCAGTTATTGTCTTGAAAGCTAGGAAAGATGCAAAAAGTACACGCAGTCCATCATGGGAGCTGCCTGCAAGGACGAATATGGCGAATGGAAATGTGAAAAGGATAAACAGAAGAGTTACACCTAGAGAATTGAAAAAAATGTTGAAGTTATAACTGGTGTCAGATTGTGCTTCATTATTGTTTGTAAGGCGCTTCGACAATCTTCTTCTCTTTATCAAAAGATGAAGAATCAATGCATAGCAGAAGAAAATGATGGTCCCGATAATGATTATGGAGTAGCTTAGAGGGAGATCAGGGTCTCCGCGAACCTTGAAAACGAAGTGATATAGAGAAGTACATATAGGTCCTACTATCCAAGTCAGAAGAATGATGATCCATGCAACTTTGGTGGTGAAAATACGCCTGAAACGAAATGGATACAAAACAGCTACCAATCTCTGAATTGCAATAAACATAATGTGAGACAATGCAATACCCGTTGCGTATCTGTTTGCGTAATGCAATGAAAGCAAGACGTAGAAGTTTTTAAAATTAATTCTTTTAGAGGAGAACTGATAAGCAAACATGGTGCCTGTAACTGCGAAGCATGCATCCGAAATGATGTTGGCGACTGATAGGCTTGCCAAAGTTTTGTTGAAAACAGTATTTTCCTTTCTTGTCCGATAAAGCTTTAGAAGAACAGCTGCGTTTGCAATCAATCCTGCAAATCCACAAACTGAAAAATTCAGGCAAACCACCCAGATAAAATATGTCATTCTTGCTCGGACTATTTTCCAATGAAGTCTCGCCTCTCGAGCAATCCAAACCTATGCATAAAACTTGATATCAAACCAAGATGTTTGAGAACTGCTTTATGAGATGTCCCCAGCAAATGCGAGTCCGTTTCTTTTTCTGCAAAAACTTGTGAAATTTTATTTTTTCAGTGTGCTAAGTTATTTGACACAGAAATCCTGCTGTTTTCTTAATATCAGAATGCAAAGAACACTGATTTATTGCAAACTGTAGGTTTGCATTTTGATGCTTTTTCTGTTGTCAATTCGTGATGACAACAATATGAACTTTCAAAGGCCAAATGTTTTGAATCTTCATCTCAAATTGTAAGGCAATTAAAACAGTTATAAGACAACAATGCCAATGAGACAAGTAAAAAAGGGCTGACACCTTGTTTTCTTTCTCTTCTCTCCCAGAGCGCAAGAGAAGTGATCAACAATTGCAAGAGAACTCTAGCCCTTGGGTGGCATTGATCGGTCATTATACAATCATTCCAGTGTTATTGGAAATACAATACCATTTGTCTTCTTTCTAATGTCTTTTGAAATCAAATATCACAATGTGTCTTGCTTTGAAAACAGAGAAGCGCGAAAACTCCTATTCTTTAAAAACAAAGTAAGAAAACGTAAAGGTGCTAGCTTTGCTTAATGTTTTTCAAGAGAATTTTGTAAAACGTGACGGTTGGATTAATGAATTTTCTAAATAAGAATAAATGGAATCAGAACCAAAGGCGTAATTAAGTTGTAAGCCTATGACAAGAGTTATTTCTATGGGAATAAAAACGCAAATTATGTGCAATTTCTTTCTTACAGTTATCATTTAATAACAATAGTGAGACGTGGTTTTCCAAAAACTAAGGACAGTGCAAATATATGCGAGCCTTTGATTAAAATATTAAAAAACTGTAAGCTTTTTTCGTGGTTTCTGAGGTTCGCCAACCTAGCAACCTACCACCTTGTCAACTTTGTTGTTCCCCCTTTGTCCCGCAAGCTCAAAGGACCTTTCTTGATAATTTTAGAATGGTAATAGGCTTGTTTGAAAGTCTTGAGACTTGGCAGGGATGCAAATTCTAGCATCGACCAGTAGGTTAGATCGCTCTGACAAAGCCGGTAGTCAAGGTTGGAGATAAGTTAAAAGTCTGATTTTTTTCCTTCATAGATTAATATCAAATCGAGTATAATTCCATGTTATGGGGAATTCTAATCAACTACAATGAGATTGAGATTAGGATTATGGTGAAAATAAAAATTTACTCATCTCTCGTTTTGAACTGATTTAAAACCAATAAAAGGCGATATACTGTAGAATAATACTTCTTACTTCGTCACTACTGTATATATTGAATTGAGTAATCTTTGACTCATTCACTAGATGTTAAAATGTTTTGCTATTTGTTATTAAATGTCATACAATTAGGCAGCACAAACAAAGTCCCGTATTTCTCAATAAACTGTTCTTCTCTAGACTACATATAACATCATAGCAGCCAGTATTCGTTCTAAAGCTTGCTTGCAATTTGATAGTCGTACCATTCTTTCCAATGGAAATGCAGCTACAATGCTGCCGTCATTTGCGCGTGTTCTTTGCTTTGTGCCAACGATGAAGCTGTATTGACTTTACCTCCCTCAGTGTGATTTCCTGCGTTCTTAACATTGCGCTCATTCCGTTGCCTCAACAACAAAGCGCAACATTTTGTGATAAAAAAGTACATTAATGGATCGGTGACTGTTTTCATGGCAATAAATGAAGAGAACAACAAGCGAACGTTAGCTAACAGTTTGCCTCCAACAACACTAATTGCAAAAGGAAAAGTAAGACAGAGAAATGCAACAGTGATGCCTAAACAGTTAAAGAACAGTTTAAGACTGTTGTCTGGGCCTGTTGCATTGTTGTTCGCAAGTTCGCATGCAATTCGTCGTTGTTTGATCAAGCGAAAAAGGATCCAAGGATAGAGAAGGATGAGTGCCAGGCCAAAGATGAAGATAAGATGCGAAAGAATAATGTCTGTGTGGTTTTTGATGTGGATGACAAAGTAATCAATGGTTGTGAGGGTCGGTGAGATGATCCAGATGAAGATGATGCTGGCCAATACGAGTTTGGTTGTGAACATACGCCTGAACCTGAAAGGAAATTGCACTGCAACGAATCTCTGTATTGCAATGAAGATGATATGAAAAAAGGATACGCTTATTAGGTATCTGTTTGCAAGGTGCATATTACCTAGCAACAAAACGCTTCTGAATGTCCAAATTTTTGTTTTCAAGTGGTACGTATACACAGTGCCTAAGACTGCAAAACAAACATCAGAGACGAAATTTGCAAAAGTCAAGCTAAAGAGGGTCTGATGGAATGGAGAGATATTTTTTCTTTCACGGAATATCATGACAAGAAGGCAGATGTTTAAGAGCAGTCCTATGAATCCTGATATTGCGTATGTCAGTGCAGCCGAGAAGAGTATTGCCAAAATCGAGCTCATGGTGATTTGAAACGGCTACGATCGGGAACCTTTTTGCATCATTAAATAGTTCAAAGAATGAACAATGCTTTGAACAAATTATACCAAGTATAAGCTTATGTGAGCTTAGCTCATGCCAAGAAGTCAGATTTTTGAAAGCAGCTCCAAAGTTCAATCATCTTCCATATATAGTTGACACTTCCAGTCTGCTTTCAATTCTTGAGCAATTTAGAGTTATATGTGCTATTGCCAAAACAGTTCTAAATTTCAATACATAAATTTTCCAAGTGACAACACCATGTATAACCCCTGTAGATCCAACCAGAGTCACTGTCTTTATACGCCGAGTATGTTTGAAAGTCAGCGATTCGAAGCCTCTGGAATTATAATCGTAGCGCGATCAGCTTAAGACCCATGTAGACTTCGAAGTCCTTGTTTGGGCAAATCATGAGCTTTTTGATTAGGAAATGTTCATGTGACTGTCTTCTTTGTGATTTGATTGGCTGATAAATTGTTAGCATGAATGTGGACCACACGTTAATGGAAAAGACAGCTACGAAGCAGCATTTTTATTACATCCAATCAACATCAATTACAATGCAGCTGTATGGCCAACAATAGCAGGAAACGCATATCCATAATAACAAAATTTATCCTTGATATTTAACAACCTTTCTTATCTACTTAAAAACAGGTGTTATGATAACGATTTTCTGCACGACTCTAGAACTAATTGGCTGTCGATAACAAAATTTAGCGATAAATGCTGCTTATAAGATTTGGAACAATACTTCAATATACATTCAGCCGAGTGCCGCAGCTGCTTAAAATTCATAACATAAATTATTGCATTCGGTGCCTTTGATTCACCCTCTGATATATATTTGTTTTCGAACTTGTGGCGATTCAAAATTGACGTCATTACATATCCTGATGAAGAAATCAATTCTTATTGGTAATCACAGCCTGTGTTCCACATCCTTTAAGGTTGGGGGTCCGGAACACAGTCTAGGATAATCATTTCATAGAATACATCTGCATAATGTTTCAGCAGGGCCTGCGACAACCAGGAGGGCTACAAACGATATAAAAATTATCTTTAATTCAATGTCTTTGCATTAAATTCCGTGGCATCTTGCAGAATGAAAAGATATATAAGCTATGACCAGATTTTTGAAAATAGCAGTTTAACACAAGGATGCTGCAAAAAGTTTTTTTGTAATATTAAAAGTTAGTTGCTGTTATAGTGAATGCTTGATCGGTGATTTAATCTACTTTGTTTACAACAGCAAACATAACTTTTCTCTCATGTTTGAAATTAGAAGAAAATACGGTCTAAAACAAGATAAATTTCGGATACCATAGCTTATTTTGTTAGGTAACAAAGACGATAAGCATTGTGATGGTCAAATTATGGAAAGGCCAAAAACAATGAGACAAAAGCTTTTAATTTGAATTTCGTAATAATATTTACCAGGATACGACAGCCATATTGCACTGTATCAGTTCTAATAGAATTGTGCAATGCAAGGAAAAGTGTATAGCATTTTAAAGGCAGCCTATTTTATGTGGGTTGTTTACAGGGCGCAGTTGCGCATCTTTTTTAGGACTGTGTGCTTCCAAAGGGTCGAAGTTTTGCTAAAAGTTTGGATATTTTTTCAAAATAGCAGTTGTTGCCAAAAATAAAAAAATAACATTTTCTCAGTTAGTTGGAGCAGAGCCAACTAAGCCCATTTGCAGCGCGATTTTTCAACTCTGTTTAGGCTGTCAAAACAGAAATTATTGAAGTTCTGAGCCAGATCACGACCGACTTTATTGCAGTTACATGGCAGCTGGGATTAAGCAGTGAAATTAGTGGGGGATGTCACACCCCTATTTTGCACCCATGGACTCTGTTTAACTCGGATTTTACTAAATACCATTTGATCATTCAGTCAATCACAGTCCTGAAAAAATTGCCTTTACGAAACAGAGGTCGACCGGGGGGGGGGGGGGGAGGGGGTAACCCTAAAATCAAGCTTAAGCGGTCACCTTCGCTTAGCAATAGCCAGAGCTATAGTCTACACATCATGATATAGATAAGACGAATAGACGCGCAATGAGAATAGTCATGATAACACGACAGTCTTTGCTTTTCAAGAGAACCACCCGTCCTTGTAGACTTGTTTTCATATTCTTTACCCAACTCTGACAAACACTTTGAGATAGCGGAAAACATAGAAGATTTATCTTATCTATTACTTTTTTAATCTGATTTTTTATTTGTTAACATTTTCAATATCATTAGATACAAGTGGTCTGAGAACATGAGTCGCATTAGTTATAAGTCTCAAAGTCGCATCATGTCAAGGATGTCGGGGACTCTATGGTCACAAGAATCGCCAACTATGCAGATTTCGCGCTAATCATTGCTCTAAAAAGCTCTTGGACTAGGGAATCTTTCAAAGTGTAAGAATAAAAGGGCATTTCAGTACTAAGAATCAGAGACTCCCTTGAAGAAATTCATACGCTGGTCGTGCGCACCTAGCACGCCCCAGATAGACCCTTCTCTTGTTCATAAAAATAAGTAAATCATGTTTTACATTTTGCACGGGGGGTAACAGGGGATAACAGGGGTGGTGGGGTAAGCGAAATCGTCTCCTGAAGGATGCTCACGTCAGCCATTAGAACCTTAAATATTTAACACAACAACTATTAAAGAAGTAACTATTATATAAACACTGCACAAAGCTACGATAGCATATTTAGAGCCGAGGAATGTTATGCTCAAGGATTTCTGCTGCAGTACAGTCGATATTTCGTGGTTAGCAGCAGTCGCACAGGACTAGGTAGTCCAGCTATGGCCTATCAGCTTTGGAGTCACGTTAGGTTGCTCCTTCGTCGCTTCCAACGAAAAGATCGTAAAAGGAAAGATCCAGATCTTCTAGTGGTTTAAAAGGACTAAAAGGACTTTTCGATTTAAGTTTATTAAATGGTAGGAAGTTTTCAATTTGCAGGGCAAATATGCACCAGACAACCCCAAGAAATGTTCTGAGCACCACTTCTGCCCAGTTTGCAGAGTGTGACCGATCATGGGTTCCCCAACAGTCACGCATCGCACAAACATAAAAACTTCAAAACCTGTGGTGCGCCCAGGTGGGCTTTCTTAGGCAATTTAGAATTATCTTGGGTGCGCTATTGCCATACTCAGCATTCTGGCTTCTGCCACGCTACCTCTTTTCAAGCGATGATATTGATGCCATGAAAAATAGACTGGGGGCATGATACTGATAACAACTTAGACAAAGTACTATATGCACTGTTTTACACAAAATAAACAGAAAAGTTAGACAACAAAGAGAAAATTAAAAAAAACAGTCACGCTAGGATATACGAATTAGTGTTAAGGGATTGCATGATAGCCTTTATGACTGTTTCAAAGTCCTCAGGGGTTTCCGGCGGCTTCAATCTTTCCTTCTGCTGTTGTTTTCATGCAATACCAGGAAACGAAGAAGAATGCCGATGGATGAAGTACTGTCTTAATTGCAAAGAAGGACAAAAAGTTGTAGTTTTCCAAGTCTGCTTTAGTGTTGTTTGTTGTCACGTTAGCAACAAATGCCAAAAGAGGGCCAAATAATGACAACAGCAAAAAAAAAACAATAAACTGTAGTGTAGGCAAACTGTAGCCTTTCCATTTTCCGCCATTGATAACGATCACTGCCTTGCTTTGTTGCCATTTTCTGTTCCATCGACACAGAAGTAGAATATAAGCGGATGTCAAAATGACACCGAATGATACAGTTGCATAAAGAATGCCTTGAGGAAGGTTGCCATCGATTGCTATGGCTGCTGGAAAAATCCAGATAAACAGAAGAATGCAAAGTGTTACTTTTGTTGTGAAAATTCGGTTGAAGAGGAGCGGAAATTTTGAAACGAGGATTCCTTCGACAATCACCAGCAAAATATGACTGAATAATATGCTTATCAGAACCTGGTCGTTAACATAGTGTAACCAACCCTCAATAAATGTGTCTTTAGATGTCCAACCGCCAGTAACATCGTGATAGGAATAGAATGTCCTCAAAGCTACATAATAGACATCTGAAATGAAGTTGGCTACAGCGAAGCTAGACAATGTTTTGTTTAAAGCACGGTGCTCGCTCCAGTCCTGTGCAGTCAACAGCACTGCTGCATTTATGATAAATCCTGCGAACGCAAAAATTGCGTGTGGAAATACAGCTTTGACGAAGCGTGAGATTTCAATAGCCATGCTGCTGTGATTACAAGTATTCTCCCGCTAACTGCAAGAATGCAAGTAGGCCTAGGCCCAGAAATTTTATTGTCACTGGCGTGCCTGTTTACTGCAGGTCCTTTTTTAGCAGATCGACATTCTCTTTTGCAGCAAACGTGTCAAGTAACTGACAACGCTTGACAGTTGCCTTGAAAATGGTGATTAAGTGATCAATACTTCTTTTTCTTTCTTTTCTGTTTGATTGAGTTTTTCTCGCACGAGTGCTTGGTCTTTGTTATTGCGGTTACTTGCGGCATACTGGAATAACCAGACCCAGGACCGTAGGACCGGACCCCAACGGACCGGACCCCAGGGGAATGCCCATTACCGTCCATTTCCAATGGCGGCAAGCGCAGCGCAGCAATGTTCTTCAAAATAAGACAACAAATTGCTGCGGAAAGAAAGTTCTACTTCATGGGTGCCTTCAGAAACGTGAAAATGCATAGTTTGTTGGAACATCGAACCTGCAGACAAAATTCTTTCCAGCTAAAGGAAAGGAAGGACTGTAGCATGCTCAGGTCGATCGATGGGCCTAACCGTAAGCCTGAAAAATCATCCTAATGCGACGTCATTCTGACCAGTGAACGGATGACGAAAAGCTTACAAAAAGCTGCAATATATATCTACGAAAACGACAGCTTTCTTCAAGTTGTATTTGTGCCTCCAGGGGCGGATTTAGGGGGGGGGTTCCGGGTTTCCAGACACCCCCCATTGCCACTTAAATATTATTTGAATATTAGTTTAAGACTCAGAAAGATAAATTATTGTATTTCTTGTGTTTTAATGCAATAAGGGAAGAATATTTTAGGATCCTGTTTAGAATTTATCGTTCATTAGCCCCCTTAAGTGATTCATTATGATGAAACATTTGCATAGCAATTGCTGATTGAATATATGAAAATACAAAGTAACAAAGAAGAGCAATATATCAACATGAAGTGGTATCTACAAGTGTGGGGGATCACTGACATGTTCAGTACATTGTCACTGATTTTGTCAGAAAGGTTCTTGATAACAGTATTATACTAATTGTATCTAAGATGCATTGCTCCCATTTCAATATGCCATGTTTCATTTGCAGTCTTATACACATCACATGGTAACCGGATTTTGTTTCATCTTCATAAACAGGGTGTCAGTGAGGATAAGGTATTAAGTTCCTTGGAAACACTGAGTATCCTTTAAATTAAAAATTATGCCTTCTTTCATTGATCCTTTGCCAAAGGAATTAAGGGCAAATAGATATGTTGTACCCCAGAGCTCTTTGCCTATCAAAGTGTAAGATTACATTAGAAATTGACCAAATTTCAAAGTGCTTCATGACTTTCATGGTACTAACATGCTAGGCTTAATCTTTGGCTTCTTAATGAGTTGATTGTATTGGCAATGATATAAAATGAGGTTTGCGAAATAGTCTACAAACCTTGCTTTTCTCTGAGTGGTTTGTCCCATAGTCACATCATTTCCATCTCACTTTTAGGAGGCAAATGGTCTTTTGAATTTCTTAAGTTTATGACTATTAAAGCACTGAACATACAGTAATAATTCCTTAGCCTTACAAGCCAAGACAGTTTTTCATTGTTAACCTAATTTTGAACAGAATTTTTTTCAGGTAAATGTGATATTTAGAAGGACAGGGAAAGCATCAATATCCACAGGAACATCAAAGGCTACATTGCCCTGGTTGGGGCCCAACAGCTAAATACTAAACTTTTTGGGACCACACCCTTTATAACTGCATAAAACCCATTATTCCCAGAGGTTTATGCATGTTATATCATGTGTTTTAAATGTCCTAAAACTTCATTAAAAGCATTACTTTTTAATGTAAGCAGTATAAATATCCTTTTCTACCTAACTTTCTTAGTAGTTTTTTTCAAGGCTCCTTTCCCCAAATAAGTACTTTCTGCCATCATTTATGATATTAACAAACATATCTTTGAATGTATTTCCATTTTCTCGAAAAAGACAAGCTTAAACATTTTTTTAACTCATTTTGGGCCCCGTCCAGGCTGAGGCCTTGGGGCAAATTGCCCCCTGCCCCTCTCTCTACACTCTGCATCTCTGATTGTAGATTAACTATTGAAACTTTATCAAGTCTAGTTAATGGGCTATATTCCCAACTATTTCTTGCCTTTAGTTCCGAGAGAAAGGGCGACAGGAGAAAGAAGATAGGAGAAATTAAATTAATACATTCATACACCAGAGTAAGTAATTTGAGATGAAATAAATCATATAATTTAAGAATTTAAGAATTATAACATTTAAATTCCTATTATTTGTGGCCTGTTAAAGCCATGTCTTTCTGTTGGTAAATTTCAACTTTTTACCGGCCTCCATAATATATTTTTGTCCTTCCGCCCCTTTCTAAAGATATGCTGAAATGTGAAGGAGTAGCCTGAATGGCAGGATTCGGCTTATTTTGCTGCAGTTTTGAGCACGGGGGTCTGATATGAACCCAAGAACATATTGCTTCCACACTTTTTAATTAAAATATAGGCCAAATATCAATTTTGAATTGATTTGTGCAAATAAGCGTTTTTAGGAAGGGCTTCAATACAATTTTTAAATCTATCTTAATAATAATGACTAAAATAACGAAGTAGCTTGACATTATAATCTTATTTGCTGTTTAGGACCGTTAGAAAAAACTCTTAAGGAGAGCTATCCGAGCTAGGGGCCCCGCGAATATTTGCGCGCGAAATTGACAAAATTCAAGAATGATTCAAGATTTAATACAAGTATCAAACTTCATCATGTTATAGATATTTGAGTTCTTATTTGAGTTCTTTTCCGTTCCGTTATGCCCTGTTTTAACGCCCTGTTTAATTGCTATGTTTTGTTTTTTCTGGTCTGCTTTTGTGACGACATAATGCTTCTGTTGTTTTACTGACCTTCAACTTCAAGTGAACCGCAGGACGGTTGAAAAAAACAATGATCTAACGCTCGAAAATAAGAAAATTTTGACTTTTCAACCGATTACACAACATAAAGAAATTGAACAGATTGGTGATGATTAACAATTTTCACGGGAGTTCGATAGGGAGATATCGTAAGATAATAATAAAGGAGGAATGAAGGACACGATTGTGAGATGTTTCATCAGCAATTACATGTAAATGCATTGCGGGAATGAATGTAAAATCCTTTCCAGGAGTTGGATTGGAATTGACGTGACGATTTGGACATGCTGCAGGGCTATTTTTTGGTAAATGGATCAATGATAGACTCATGTCAGATACAGCTTTTTCCTCCAAAACCTAAAAAACAGAGGCAGCGTGGGGGATGCCAATCCCTTGTTGAAATTAAGCATGTTCTTGGGGGGCACACCTCCTTCAATGAGCATAGGCTATGTTAAATGATTTTTCTTACTATTTATATCACATGCGTCAAATATGAAGAATGTTGATTTTTCCAAATTAATGTATATTACCCTGATAATACTTCTCACGCCTGCTTTTTACAGGTATAAGATTTGCAGAAAAATATGTCAAGTATCGCAAAGAGGGAAAAGGAGGATGCCCCAATCACCAAAAGGTTCTTTTTATGGAGGTCCTCAAGATTTGATTGCAAGCAGAAGTATAGAACAAAATGAGCGCAAATCAACATTGGTAATACTGGGAAATAATGAGGTAATTCGTTACAGGAGAAGTTGTTTGTCCTTTTTTTTAAACTAGATATTTTACAACATGATAGAATCGCAAATTCCATCCACTTTGTTTTTGCCTTATAGAACCTCTACTTGCAAAGCCTTTAAAAGTTTTTTACTTAACTAAGTAACTACCAGGAAAATTCCTGTACCAAAGCCCCAAAAAGGATCAAAAAATTTAATCTTGATAGGCCCTTGCTCGGTTTCCAATAAATAACGTAGAACAGAACCAGTTTTCATGTGTCTACAACTCCTGCCAAAAGTAAAATAAAGAATGTTGGTTGCAAAAGCACACTACCTTGCCTATTGTTTACAACTGAATTTGGTTTAAGGGTAGCCGTTAAACTCAACTTAAAATATATTGTTTTTAGAGGAAGAGGGGGAGCTACAGAAAAAAATACAAAAAATTGAAGACATAAAAACACTATCAAAGCAAAAACCAATTACAATTGAATCAAATTTAAGAATAATAATGCTCTTATATTCTTTGCTTACTCAGCACGTAACAATAAAGTAAAATATGATGAACTACCCCTTCGTTTTTTATTTTGCATGCGATAGAAAGCGTCACTTCACGTCGCGAAAACATAAGACTTCCCCTTATTCTATACAAAAAATTGTCCTCTTGCAGTCTGATTTACCAAGGAATAAGACTTTTCTTTACAGATGGCAGGGACATTGTGAAATCAGGTTAGCTATAGTAAGACTGGACAAAGTCGTGCTTATAACCAAATTCTCCTTCGGCCAACGAGAGACAATCACAAGCACTGCTGCACTTAGAAAATGGCATATGGAAAGAAAACTTTGAGGAAGGGCAAATAGGCATGTTGATTTGGTTAAGAGCAATCTTCTGTAACTAAAAATTGGGAGTGGGGCTCGGCCTACGAAAA